>JAODXP020000035.1:11724904-11767404 GCA_027497455.2 Sardinella longiceps | reverse complement strand
GAAAGTGGCGTGTGTTTGAGTCCTGGTATGCTGATTGTGACTGTGACCCCTTGTCCTGCCCCATCAGCTCAGTTTTGTCTTTTCTGCAACATATGCTGGATATATTTAGACCAAGAAATATCAAGTCATTACAAGCCAAAGAGGCAAAGTCTGACTCGGGTGTAAACTTAGATTTCAGGTCCAAGTGTAGTTGCAAGTCATGCCTTATTTTGTCCCCAAGTCGTGTGTGAAGTCATTAAAAACCAAGTCAAGTCTGACTTGAGTCCAAGTCATGTGACTCTTGTCCACATCTCTGGTATAAAGTACTGAACTAAAGCTATTGCCTGCTTCCACACACACAGGCTGGCACACTGGACTAAAACACACACACATTTGTTGGCAATCTTTAAAGAAAACACACACACACACACACACACACACACACACACACACACACACACACACAGGTACAGTGTACACACACAAACACACATACACTGACTGGCAACCTTTGAAAATAAGTAAAGCAGGATGGTGCACATCTAAAACACAGCTGCCAGTAGACAACTGTAGTAGAAAGGAAAAGGGATGATGAAGATCCAAACATTGGCCATTTTTTAAAAATTAAATTATTTTTTTTTGGAGCTGAACAAAATAAACTTCTTGCACTAACACATGATCTTCATCTGATCTTAATCTTCATACATACAGTAAGCACACACATGTCCATACAAACACACTGTCAATGAGAATCCATAAATTGTGATGTTGACAGTTAAAGTATACTTACATCTCAGTAAACATGGCCGTGCTCTGACTAAAACACCCTGGTCAGTTCTGTAAGAGAATTTGACAGATGTCCATTACTGTTGGGTTTTTTTCCTGTTTGTGCCACCTGTGACAAGATTTATTATCCCGCAGAAACAATTATTTTTGCAAACATTTCCGCTGCTCTAAAATACAGTACTGAGCTAATATCAGCTCCCTTTAAACACACACACACGCACACGCACACACACACACACCTGTCCCAAAGAGTCAACAAAAATGCCCATCTAGATGTCAGAAGAAGGAAATCCTGCAATAAACAGCCCTGACACTGTCTGTCCTGTACTTACATTAGAGTGCCAAGAGTCACTCTAACCATCTGTGCATAAAGTACTTCACTGCCTGCCCATCTGACAGGTAATCATGTCTTGATCCTACTACCTGTAGGACATTGAAATAAACCTTTGCATTGTGACATGTAAACTACTACTACTACTACTAATGTGTGCATAATGTTTAGGGGGATAGATTGGAAAGAGCCAGGTTGGGACTTTAGCCAGGACACCCTTGAAACCCCAACTTATGCAATAAGGGATATCATCCAAAGGACGGCCTCTCTTACATCACAGTGTCCCGGTCATTGCACTTGGCAAGTCAATATATTCACTTTTACACATTTACTAGTACTCACTTGTACACATCACACCATGTTTTCAGAGGTTAAGATGGCAAAAGCAGATATAACATCAAGAGCACACAAATGTGTGTATGTACATGTGTACAGTTTATGAGTTTGATTATGTGTATTTTACTTGAGAATTTAATATTTTGTTTTCCGAGGCAATATTTTGTCTTATCAATGTTCTTCAAATTACAAACAATACAATAAGTGACAATGGAGTGGGCCTCTTCGTCTTCTAATCTCCTTGTCTGTCTGACCTCTCAGGTTCCTGTCTGTCTGCACACATTCCTTATGGTGCATGAAAGATGATGTGTGCCATTATGTGGAAAGTGTTTTTTCAAAATAAAACTTTCCATAAAATAAAAAAAGGTCACTGCAACAGCTGAAAAAGAAAAGAAAAGTAAACACACACCAATGGCTATATTGGAGGTGCTAGCAAAAAAGTGCCACACTACATCAGATGAAAACAGCCATATTAGAGAGAATACAGACCTACAATAGAAACAGATAATTTCAAAGTGCAACAGTGAGATTTCTTTCTAAACCTACTTGAGTATCTCCAGTTTATAAACTGGATCCTCCAGTCTAGCAGATAACAGCTTCAGTCTGGATTCTCCAAGGTGATTGTTGATCACGTCCAGTTCTTTCAGAGAGGACGGATTTGATGTCAGTGCTGAGTCCAGATATACGCAACCCTTCTCTGTGATGAGACAACCAGACAGCCTGAAGGAGAGACAGAGAGAAAGGGAGAGAGAATGTGTCAGCTGTGATAATATGAGCTCTTTGTGTCTGTCTGTCCGTCTGTCTGTCTGTGTGTGTGTGTGTGTGTGTGTGTGTGTGTGTGTGTGTGTGTGTGTGTGTGTGTGTGTGTGTGTGACACAAAAGTAAACAAATATCCAGACTGTTCAGTGCTGTTTCAGATATTTAGAGATTTTATTTTGTGTGGATGTTTTGCTGTTACTGCAACTACTACCCACCTTAATGTCTGCAGTTTGCAGTGAGGACTAGACAGTCCTTTAGACAGAAGCTGAACTCCAGAATCTCTCAGGTCATTGGAACTCAGGTCTAGTTCTATCAGAGGGTTTGGACACTGAAGAATAGTAGCCACAATTCCCCAGGTTTTATCTGTGAGTTTGCAGTCAGCAAGTCTGCAAAACGTAAATGATCCAAAAAGTGTAAATACAAATGTACAACCTGTTTAAAATACGATGTTTTAGGATTATTGTGCTTAATTAGGGTCTGATACAAACCTCATTATCTTATACAAATTATATTTCAAAAGTATCTAACAGACGTAAATTACATATACATATATTGAAATAGAAAAGCTGATTGATCTACCACAGAGTATTATTAATGTTATTGGAAGCATAGATTGATGAGCTATAATGACTTTGTAAGCAGAAACTCACCTTGTACCCATGTGTGTAACAAGACAGATATACTTTTTTGCTACATAATACTGTTGATAGTAAGTGATGTTATGCAGTAGCTCGATGGAACACAAAATAAAGAGGCAGGTAAAAGTAAGCAAATATCATATATTCAGTGCTGTTTCAGAGAGGATTTAGAGATGAGTGAATATCTTGATATAGAGATGAGTGGATGTTCAGCTGTTACTGTAACCACCACCCACCTTAATGTCTGCAGTTTGCAGTGGGGACTAGACAGTCCTTTAGACAGAAGCTGAACTCCAGAATCTCCCAGGTCATTGGTGCTCAGGTCTAGTTCTATCAGAGAGTTTGGAGACTGAAGAATAGTAGACACAATTCCCAAGGTTTTATCTGTGAGTTTGCAGTCAGCAAGTCTGCAGAACAACATTAAAAATGTAAGATATGTAAATGATCCAAAAGGTGTAAATACAAATATATAACACCGTTTAAAATATTATGCTTAACTCATTGACTGCCAGCCGTTTTCAGAATAGAGAGTTCCATACTGCCAGAGGTTTTGGGGAATTTTGACTGTTTTTTAAAGAGCCACAGAATATTATGTGTTACGACTACATAAACAATGAAACTACCACAAGAAAGAGCAGACTCTCTTCTTTCACCAGAAAAAAAAAGTTCGTTTCTACCCCTTTCTATTGCTTAGAAATCAGCAGGCGAACATAAGCTACTTTCTCCAAACTTCCTGTTTTTCACCAAAAAAGGGAGAAAATTAGCGTTTTGTTTGACAACGTTAGTGTCTTGGATGCGCGTATTTTTCGGTCTGTTAGCACGTCAAACATCGGGAAAATGTCTTCCTTTGATAAGACCACAAAAACAACAGTAACAGGGGGCTTTTGGTAATAAAATAGACATTGTTGTAACAAGGTAAATATATGCTATTACAGGCTGTGACAGCGATAACTCTGTGATCAACACCCGGCTCGCAAATTCTTACCTGACCCGGAACTGTGAGCTCGTTGGGCACTGAAACAAGTCACAACTGCTATTTCCGTTTGCCCAAGGTTGATCTCCTTCATCTCCCACGATCGGAACACTACTCGAACTACTATGGCAGTGACACATACTCTGATCGAGTGTGAACTGCCTAAATTTCTCCGATTTACGTCTGCACTTTGCTAACAGCATATTTAGCCATGTCATTAGCTTTCTCTACTTCTCCCTTGGCCATACCTATGAATCTATGCTCATCTCACATCCAAAGTGACACACTGCCACCCTCAGGATCAATTTGGAACAACAATTTTCGACGGAGAATTCTGATATTTACAGACAAGGTTCCCTAGGTCTTTCTGCAGTCCGCCCCATTAAAAAACGCAGTTGACGTCTAAAGACGTCATTGGCAGTGAACGGTAGTATTTCAGTTGACGTCTAAAGACGTCATTGGCAGTCAATGAGTTAAGGATTTCTGTGCTTAATTATGGGCTGATACAAATCCATTTTATTTCAAAAGTGTCAGATGAAAATTAATTGTAAGCAGAAACTCACCGTGCCTTTCTGCAGCACCTCACAGCTGGGATGAGTCTCCTACGGCCCTCATCTGACGTGTTGTATTTCTTCAGCTCAAACTCATCCAGCACCTCCTCAGACATCAGAAGCATGTGGGCCAGTGCTGAACAGTGAGCAGGAGACAACTTATTTTCGAAGTTGTCCGATGACAGGAATTTCTGAATTTCTTTTTGCATGGAATGATCATTCAGTTCGAGCAAACAGTGGAAAAGATTGATGCATCTTTCTGGTGAGAGATCCTCAGTGTTAAGCTTCTTCATGTACTGACATGTTTCTTTAATGCTCTTTGAGGTGTTGTGTACTTGACTGAGGAGTCCTTGCAGAAGTCTCTGATTGTTCTCCAGTGAGATTCCCATAAGGAAACGGAGGAAAAGATCCAGATGTCCATTCCCGCTCTTCAAAGCCTCATCCACTGCACTCTTCAGCAACACATGTAGATGATCTTGTGATTGTAAGCCCAGTGCTGATAAAATAGTGTTCGTTTCCTGCTTATGCTCATCCCTTTGGAAAGATTTCAGTGGCTCCAGGTTCCCAGTCACATAAGAGTGAAATGCAAACAAAGCTGCTAGAAACTCCTGGATGCTCAGATGCACAAAGTAGTAGACTTTCTTCTGGTTAAACAATGATTCTTTTTTGAAGATCTCAGTGCACAAATCAGAGAACACTGAGACTTCACCAACATCAATGTCACACTCTCTCAGGTCTTCATCATAAAACATCAGATTGCCACTTTCCAGATTCTTGAAAGCCAGTTTGGCCAACTTCAGCAAGATTCCTTTCTGAGATTTCAGACGTGTCTCTTGTTTCTCTGTTTTGTTTCCACACTGATACTTTTGATCCTTCCTGGTGGTCTGGATAAGTAGGAATTGTATGAACATTTCAGTTAGAGTTTTGGGAATGTCTTTGACTTTTTTCTTTTCTTTTTTCTAAATAACATACGCAGAACAACTCATACAAACATTTCTCACTCTATCATTATTAATTTATAGTATGTTTTCACTGGAGCAATCCTTTATTTTTGGTCTAAGGCCTCTCATACAAATTAAAAATGGAAATTATACACCTTAAATAGTCATAATATGGAGAAATTACCTGTTCATTTGGCTGAAAATAATATTTTTCCCTTAAAAAAGGGTATTGACATTGAATGGAATTTGTTCCTTAACTGCGCATTGTTGGCATTTGGCAACAAATTCCAAAGTACCCCCTTTAATTTTTTTTTTTCAAAATATGTTTACGTAACTTCATTTTAAAAGAGGAAGAGCACTGTAACATTTGTTTCCATTATGGGATAATAATGCATGCAATAGAGGGTTAAAATGTAACACAGCCATGCTGTGGTCAGTTGACAAACCATTTACAAAATTTGTGGAATGGTACTAATAAACTGAGTCGCTATCGTTTTGTGGAGTTATTGAGAGTTTTTTGGATGATATTCCCCAACTGGTTGTCATCATTGTCATCATTTCAAGCCTAAGGAGTAAGTTGTTAACCAACTTTTTTACATTTGCATTTAAAATTGAGACTTTCTCTGTGTTTCATGAGGTGTCCTGTTTGGTATAAATGTAGTAATATTTACATTTCTCTGGAAATTTCACAGACTTCACAGCCAAAACTACTCTCCCATAAAAGTTTGTCCATTTTTCGTCACGTCCATAACGCAAATTGAAAGGCTCATATTCTAATATAAATCATTATATTCATTTTTTGCATTTGCCTATATTCAGCCATGGAGTTTGCATGAGAATATGAACAAAATTGCGAAATACTGCTAGGTTTGCGGAGGTTATGTGGCATTTTGTTCATCAATAATGCATGAAAATGTCATGTCCATAGCGCTGGAATTGCCCATATATATTTTTATAAGGTTAATTCTACAGTGCCACAGTGACAAAGTGGCTCATTATTATAAGTTGAACTATTTGAACCATTAAACTGATATCAGGAAACATTTTGTATTATATATGTTTTTCATAAGGTTAATTCTACAGTGCCACAGTGACTAAGTGACTCATTATAAGTTGAATGAAGCCTCTATCTGCAGGCTCTCTCTCCCATATGGTGCTGCTAAGTGCAGTTACAAGCACTTAGGAGAGAAAACTGATAACTAATAGTTAACACTGAAGTTTTTCGATTTAGAACACAACAATTATGTGGCGAGTTGACGCACCATTTACCGTGAACCATTATCATACTGGGTAACATTTTATGCTGTTTTAAGGGTAATTCAACATCATCATAGTGACTAAATAGCTCATTATGGGGTGAATGAAGCCTCTACCTGCAGGCTCTCTCTCACTTGTGCTGTAGCTGCTAAGTGCAGTTGCAAGCACTTACAAGTGTGAGTCAGAGAAAACATAATACTCTTTCATCATTCAATTTGTATTAACTGTCACTGTTATTTAAATTCACACATCCATATTGTCCGTTTATTTACTGTACCTTACACTGACTTTGTGTACTGTTACTACTACTACTACTACTACTACTACTACTACTACTACTACTACTTTGTACTGCTTTTCCTTTCTTTGAAAAAAAAAACTTTTTGTTATCAGTCTTTGTCACTGTCAAATGCAAAAGACACATGAAGTTGATTAATAATCATTATAAAATTATATAAAAATAAGCAAACACATTTAAAAACAAACATTCAAATCTACTGCTCTTGTTTTATGCTAAGTTCTTATGTTCTAGTTTGGGAGTGAAATTGGTATAGTGAAGGTCTTATAAAATAATCAGCAAAACCCTAAAAATATCTGAAGACACTACATTACTGATCCCTCATATTACCTTGCGTGCTCCTTGTATGTGATGTGTGTGGCAATAAAGGTTTTCATTCATTCATTCATTCATTCATTCATATTACCTTGTGTCCTCCTTGTTTGTGATGTGTGTGCAGTCTGTAGGTGTCCTGCAGAGCTGCCCTCTGCCCAGGGCCGGATTAATGTATGGTTTTTATGGGCGGGGGCCCAGGGTCCATCAATTTCAAGGGGTCCTTTCTGCCCCAGCATTACTTAAGACGAAAATTAATATTGAACAATTATTAATTCTCCTAAAGTTGTCTGAAATATGAGCATAAAGGAACACGTGAATATGAGAATGCAACCTCAGCATGGGACATCAGATAAGATGTGTCTTCCCATCTGAGGGAGTTCCCCCTCCCAAATGAGTTGGTTTGGTCCGATCGTCTTTTTGGAGCGGTAGAATCAAATAGTCGCTTGACAAGGCTCACGGAGCTCTTCAATCTGGCATGATAGGCTCACGAATTCGAGGTCATTCAAAACATAGGCTACATCATATGATTGACAATGGATTCAACTAAAATATGTTTAGGCTAAGCCTAATCATATGCCATATTAAGTTTGTCTTGTAAATAGATTTGCGTGATGATGCTTTTGAGGTGATCATTGGCGCACAGCTCTCTCCACTCGCTCACACACTGCTCAAGTTGAATTTGGACTTTGACACTGACAGAATACAGAATAGGCCCATATCCAAAGCCTATAATCAGAAAATAAATCTGCGCGGTGCGTACACTCGGACATGCTTAAACACAGCCTAAAGAAGGATGTTCGGAAAGTTCTGTTATAGAGATAGCCTATACTGTATATGCGACAGCTACAATTATACAATTATGCAGGACTTAAATCCAACTGCAACGACCAATTTGTCAAATGAGAATGTAAGATTTAAAAACATTATCATGTAGGTTCGAGGGATTCTTTCCCAATAATTTATTTTAAGTAGCCTAAGTTAATAGCGCAATCCCGCGCTATTTCAGACAGAGAGTGATTTCAAAGACAAAAACAAAGCTCCCATACTTCATTCTATTTATTAACTACGAATCTGATTGGAGGTTTTCACCTCTAATGTTGGTCAATGATATTTTTTCTGGATGCTGGTAGACGTCGCGCACACATGACATGAGATCCACAACGCACCTCCTGCCGCCTTTCATTGTCAACCCATCGGTCCTATATTGACTTGCCTGAAATAACGGTGAAATACCAGTCAAGACCACAAAAATGTATTGTATACCATATAGTGTGCGTGATCGTTCTCACACACAGTGCATCCATGCACGATCCGCACGAGGCCATAGCTCAAAATCTCCTTGCGTTTTGCTTTAAATATCGGTCTGCTCACTTATCCGCCTATTTGCGAACCCACCCGCTTTAAACGAAAATGAAAGCGTTCCAGGAGCAGTTTGTGGTTCATTCTGTCACCGTGAAACGATTCGGAAGAGACAGTCATTCTTAATAATTTCACCAAGCATTACAATTATATGTCAACAAGGGAATAATTGTGATTGCCTTCTTAAAACATTTTTTAGGCTACTGGTTGGAGGAGCTTTTGGAAAGCCACTTCTCACAGCAATGGGAAATAGGTCTCTAGCTATTGGGAGTAGGCCTATACACTTTTTTAAAACGGTATAAATGGTAATGCAAAATTATAAACCATATAGGCCAACTTAGACTACCCTATATAATAGATATCTGCTGCTTACAATAGTTTTCTTGGGTTTTCTCAAGTGCTTGTCACTGGTCAACCAAACCAGTATATATTTTAAACCCCGGGCCACAACAACACAAAACACTGAAGCGAGATTTTAAGGTAAAAATATTTCTAATTTATTACAATAGACAAAATTAAAATCATGAAATATTCAATAATAAAATAATATTGAAATAGCAGAAGACAATAAATAGCTCATAAACTTATCAGGGAGTCAGGCATATACTAAATCTAAGGGGCTGCAGCAATTTAGGAGAAAGTTTCCTCCAAGGCCACTAGAGGGGGCTCAGTCCACAATACAGCTTGCACACAGTCCAGATCCGCCTCCAAGTCTCGCGATCCACTCCGGGACTTCCGGGTCGTTCAGCAAGCCGGTGTTTTCGTCTCGATGCTGGCAAGTGAACAGAACAGGATGATAAACCACAGACCGCGGGAATATTCAAACTTCAGACACATTCACACAGATGAAAATCTTACGGCCCTTTCAGTAGGGAGTGCAGTCGCATAATAAGACTCTCGGTCGTCTCGGGAACCACAGCACTGGAGCGATGGCAGGCAGGCAGCAGCAGTTTCAGCCGGAGCAAGCGAGGAGGCAGTCGGCGAGGCATAGGAGGTAGCGTGCTCAAAGGAGAGGCGTCTTGGATCCGATGTTGGCGGGGAGCAGGGACGAGGCAGCCATTCGATCGCCGGGACTCTCGCGTAAGTCTAAATCTATGGCTTTTTTATGGGGAGGGGAATTATATTTAATAATATTAATAATTATAATATTAATATATTTTTGGAATATATGTAAATATTTGATTTTGGCCCAATAAATATATTTCACTGAAATATATGTAAATATATTTTACTCTTGAAAATATATTTCAGTCACAATATATGTCAATATATTTGCTATTATTTTAAAAGAGTCGGTTCCGAGGCACTCAAGATGCAGTATAAAAAGTATTTAGCCGAATAAATACTTTTTATACTGCATCTTGAGTGCCTCTGAACTGACTCTTTAAAACAATTTCTGAAATCCCTGCACCGAAGAGCACCAGGTGTCAGTTACAGCACTCCAGACATACCTTTTCCTATACAAGATATTTGCTATTGTGTTTTTATGTAGGCCTACATATATTAAACTTTTGCAAATTGTTTATATAAATATATTTTGACATTTACTTTTACCATTTACCTTTACTACATAAAGGTAGTTAAACAACAAACAAACACAACATTTTCAATTTATTTTTTATTTATTTCATTTTAAATCTTAGCTCTGCCACTTTTTAGTTGACCACTGTCCCCAGCTGTCCCCTGGTGGCCCCTGGGAACTGTTCTTCACCACTGCGTCTGGGGTAGGATAGACAGTTTGTTTAGGTTTCGCCATTATGTGATCAGCATTTCCCAAAAGCATACTTAGCAACGGCATTTATTCCCTAGATACAGTTTATATAATAAACTGACAACTGGGTGTACACATGTATTGTGCATCACATTTCACATTGTAAAATTATCACCACCTGACTGAATGTAAATTAATTGCCATCTCACCAAAAATAACGCCAATGGTGTCCAGTGTGGCCCGCTGCTGGTCACACTCCTCCCTTTTGGACTATCTGCTTATTGTAAACAGAGAGAAGAGAGAAGTTAATATCTTCTTAATCAAGCTCATTCACTCAACTGCAACAGACTTCTTAGTTTCTTAAAATAACTGGTCATATAGTGACACTAACCTGTTGCACAGAAGAAGGGAGAACACAGCAGACTGGATTTATGGGAATGCTGAGCAATGCAGAGAAGGAGATAATGCCAGGAATCCAGGTGTTCCAATTCCTTAGAAAAATAACAGATTAACAGGGAAATTAAAAAATAAATATTGATAACCATTTAGAATAAATTGGAGTGGTAGGCTAAATGTCACATTGTTCTTTCATGCAATTATTGTCCATGTGGAAAAAGGAGGATACAAACATATAATACATAGAACTACTGCAATTTAGTATCCAAAATGTTAGTTGTGCAGTTGGTATAAATGCAGGTTTTGTCTTGTCTTGTCCAAAATATAGGCCTACTCATTAATAAACAACAAGGATTTCAAATTCAGTATATTGTAGAAAATATCTGCAGTTTTGGGATAATCGTAGGTAAAGGACAACCAGACACAATTGTAGAATATTCAATGATATAATTCATGTCAACCTAGTTATTACCTTCTGGCTTTGAATGAAAGCAGAAAAGACTCGATGAAAGTCGGACTGCCCTTCAGTAGGACCTGTACAAACAGTAAACATTAAAAGCACAAAATGAATTGCATATAATGCTTGGTAGCTAGTGCTAGTAACCATCTTGTTCGTATTTGATATAAGATACAATATTGTAAAAAAATATATCTGTAGTTTTGGATTGGGTTACCAAGCATTAATTGCCAACATGATACATGATAAACGGCAGCAATTGAATGTTTAGGGGCAACCTGATTCAGATATTCAATGATGTGGAAAATCAGACATTATTATTAATTCAATTAAATATTAGCCTAGTATAGTCCTTACTGTACCTTCAGGCTGTGAGTAAAAGCAGAAGGACCCCTATGAAAGTCTAACCACTCCTCAGGACCTGCACAAACAGTAAAAGAAATGAAAAGCACAAAATGAACAACATAACAGAAATGAAATGCCTGTTACCAACCAAAACAAGCCGAGATGTGATCCATCTTGTTAATATTTGATATAAGAGCCTAGCCTATATTCTAGAAAATATCTGTAGTTTAGATTAGGAAATTGCAAACATGATGCATGATAAATGCAACAATTGTAAGACAACCTGTACAATTATAAGATATTCAATGATATAGAAAATCAAGTAACTCAATTAAATATTAAGTCCTTACCTTCAGGCTGTGAATGAAAACGGAAAGGTCCCTATGAAAGTCTAACCACCCTTCACTTAAGGCCTGTACAAACAGTAAATTAAAAGCACAAAATGAACAGCATATAATGCTAGGTAGCAATGAAATGCCTGCTACCAAAACGAAAGGAGATGCTAGCCATCTTGTTCATCTTTGATTATCTCTCAGATTGCTTTGTCTGATATAGTGCATGTTTGATAACCTTCTTGATACTTAACTGCTTTCATGTCAGGTTTATAGTGTGAAATACAAACCTGTATGAACTAAAACTAGCACAGAATCACCGTCAGAAAACTAACGTTAGCGTTAGCACAACTTTTCTGACAGAAAACTAGCTGATGTTATAACTATTCTCAATCGTTATTCATAAACATCCCTCTGTGTATCCTTCTGCTGAAATAAGATACTAACCTTAATTTCACTCGAAAACTGTTTCCATTTCCCATAAGATATTGAAGATTGACATGGAGGGGAGGCAGAGTTGTGTGCAGACTCGTCTTCTCTTGATTTCTTCAGGGAAAGTTTCGTTACCTCTCGCGTTGCCGTGGCTGGACGGTTAGTTAGCTAGACGGTTAGTTAGCTAACGAGCTAACATTAGCTATTCGGCTGCTTGTAAAATATTTCGAAGATAGGGTTTTAGGTTGCAATAGCACAACTCTGTAATGTCTGGCTCGTTGTATTTTCCTATTCTAGGCTATCAAAGACTACAAACTCTTTAAATTTCATTCATGTCAAACACTTGCCAATTTCTCTGCACTTGCCAAACGTCCGCCATCGTTTTTAAAATTCAGTTGAAATAGTTGAAATTAGGGGCGGGGCTTTTAGAACACGTGATGTAAATATATTTCAAAATATATTTCGAAATGGTAAATATAAGTGAACAACAATGCAAAATATATTTCAATGTATTTGGAATATATGCCACATATATTTGTGACACTTTAAAATATATTTCAATATATTTCTTTTGTGTATGGGGGGAAAGACATCAGGTGTGCGTGTTGCATGACATCTCGACACACGTGAAGCACAGCAACAATAACAATCTTACTAGAGATCTACGTAGTGATCAAACAGCGCAATTACACACAATTACGGCACTTGAAATGATACATCAAAATAGTGCATAAATAAACAAAACCATTATCAAGCTAACACAACACCCTTTGACATGCTCACAAGAAAATGACAAAATAGAATGTCTCTTAGGTGTCATATTTATTGGCCTTGAAATTTCAATATTAAAAATACGCATATACTCAGGGTTCGAGTTAGGTGGGAGCCAGTGGGAGCTGAGCTCCCATAGAGAGAGGTCTGGCTCCCATGAAAGCAGCAAACTCAAACATCTGTGGGGGCTCTGACAATACAATAGGGTCATTCCACGCCAAGTCACCCAATTTTGAGAAATTTTCCCAGTTCATGCCATGGATTTTTTTGAAAAAAATCATGCCCTTACTACAATCCGTTTTCTGCTGTCCTGCCAAATCTCAGAGTTGTACTCCAAACCGTTTTTGAATAATAAAATGATGAAATATAGCTGTATGGGAAAATGTGACTCCCTATGTTAAGCCTTTCCAAATAAAGGAATTTCACTGGATAAGGCTGTAATTTTCACCATGTTTAGATATTACCCTATTAAGCATTTTGTAGATGGATTTAATTTGTTTATTGTACATCATAGGTATTTTGGAATGAAATGTGAGTATATGCCCAAACGTCAAATCAATCACTTTCAAAATTCAACATTTCAGTGAGGTTTCACTTTTCAAGTTTAAAATTTTCTGGAAACGCAGTTTGACCACTGATCTTTTAGTAAAAAAAATTGAAAATGTGTGCCATAAACAAAGAACAAAATACAGTGGCTCAAACATGGCCACTTGCTGCAATAAGGTATTTTTGGCCAACTTTGGACTATTGTTTTTCATAAAGGGAAATGTCCGATGCCTTCCATTTTTTTTCCTGAAAAAGATCATCTTTTTCTCAGAAACATACTAAAATTTCAGAGATGTGTTACATCCCATTCTTCCTATTTAGATTTTGTGAAGACATCAAACCTATCTATGGTGATTGTCATTTTCCCTGGGTTGGCATGGGTGTTTGTTTACACAAACCATGTGCTTCTTTGTTGATATAGCCATGTGCTCTTCCCACTGTGACATTTAGGATTTTTCTTCATCTTGTGACTCCCTTTTTCGGGTTAGACAGAAGAGCATGGACAGTGTCTAGGTCCTCAGAAAAAAATCCTGAAGAAATTCACAACATATTGACATGCTATCTGATATTAAATATCAACAATGCGGCCAGTTCATGCCGGAATGTAAATTGTATTACCATTATCTTTATAATAGCATTTGAATTCTGAAATATGTCGAAATGAAAGGCTATATAAAGTGATGCGGGACAATGTTTATCTATCTCATTTCTATTACTTATTGTTTACATTAAGTATTTTAAACTAATTTAAACAAATGAAACTATTACATTGTGAGTCAATTGCAAGGCAGATCGTTTTAAGTCAGATAAGAACTATCTATCACAAATAAAACAAAATTGTATTTTCTTTTAACATCAGTATCAATTAGCAATGCTAACTGCATGCACTGCTTGATAAGAGGCGTGTGTGATTTATTTTAGACATCTGCCTCACAGCATATGCAGTTTTAGCTATGTCTGTGATGTGCCACATCCTCTAAGCAAATGTGTCGGGCTTCTCAATCATGGTTGCCTTTCTCAGCCACACCTGGCTATAATTGAGGTCAATTACCCATAATTCCAAAGCTAGACTGGTGATGTTCAAACCACCCAAGGTTTGTGTTATGTGTTATGGTAATTTTCACTTTAATGCTAAATTTCAACAAAAGTGAAAATGACGTGTGTAGGCTAACTTTGTTAGGGAATGTGAGCATGAATACATGGAGTATGGTAATATTGCATGTTGAAACCCTTACTGAGTACAGCAGGAAATGGTATGCCACAGCATGTGAAACATCTATTGAGAGATGAATCATGCTGATCAGTCAACCTTGCTGTCATGCAAATCATTGATTGGGACACCTGCTTACTCGGAGCATGCATTGCTTCTCAACTGAAATAATTGTCATCAATAAAGATAGTGATGCTGTTTAAAAATCATATGCCTTTAAGAGTCAGTTTCTGTAAGACTCATGCGGATTTCCATAGGGGCTGATACAAACCCTCTTCAGATCTCAATGAAAAAATTCTCATAGATACATATATGGGATAGATATTTAAAAATAACAATTTAAATGTTTTGGACCTTTCCTAAAAAAAACTAGGGACTTTTGAAATGACACATGGCAAAGGTGGAAATTTGATGCTTTTCAAAATGCACAACTTTGCCTGTCCATATTTCAGTGGGCTTTTAAGACAGCACTCTGACATTTGGCAAAATCAGAGCATGGGTCCAACAGTTTTGAAACATATTTTTATGATGGTCACTAGGTCAACTTACAGCCATTAGGTGGCCATTGAAAACTCAACTTTTCAGTTTTGGAGCCTTGTTTTGGGGCCTCTCACTGCTTTTGCAAACACGTAACCTTGCTCATTCATAAAGATATGAGCACATTGGGAGGTCCTGTTTTGAAATATAATTGGTTGAAGATTGCAAAATTTTCAAGTACTGATAGAGAGGATGTTTCATTTGGCAAATATGAAATTGAAATTGAAATTAGACGACCATATCTTTGTGCGCCATCAGTAAAAAAGGTTGAAACAATTTTTATTATGTTGACATGTATCTAATCTATTTGTATTCTAAATATCTTGGAGGCATTTTGCTTTATTAACCATTAAATGCCATTTATTAACTGCATAAATTACATACATCGATAGGCCCTCTAGAAATACGTGAAATTGAAAACAGCACCATCATGTGGACAAAGCTGGAAAAAAAAAAAAAAACCGGCAGTATTGAAGCAATGTTGGAGGCAACTGACAAACATACAAAGGCATGCTTGAGTCTCCAAGAGTTTTGGTTGTATTATAGTTTGAAGTTTCCAAATATTTTTTTGGAATAGGGAGTGGGTTTATTCGAAGGCATAGTTTTCTTAGAAATATTTGAGATATTGAGGTATAATTTTGCACACCTTCCCTTGAGATGTGTGGCTACATAATCAAAAGTGCACATTTAGGAAAGACATTCATCTATTTTGGGCCAAATTGCTATGACAAATATTTTCTTGAGACAGAATAGGTGCCAAAAAGTCACTTACAAATAGACCAAATTGAATGACATACACTCTGCATAGTCTTTTCATCATGTGTATTTATTTTTATTGTGATCAAGTAAAACACACAGTGCTCTGTAAAATGCAATGTCTAACCCTAAAGAACTGCCAGTGTATAATGACCAGGAAAGAGTGAGAAATTACATGACTTGCTAATAAACACTGAATCTAAATATTGGGGGAAAACCATCAGCATTATCTGCTATGTACTGAAATCAAATGAATTTTAAATTTTCCCACAGTTTGGTAAGAAGAGATGTGTGACAAGACAATAATGATTTCTAACTGCCACGTGATTGTGTTCAACAAGAGGATTGTTGCTGTTGTCAATTGCACAAAGATGGAGATTGCTGATTTGCAAACACTTAGCATAGTTGATGTCTGAACACCATGTCTCACTCTAAGCAACTCAATAAGGGTTACCTTGATGCCACTGGTGGTTATGGGTAATTGACATTTTGAGTCACCATTACAGAGAAGTGTAGTTCTACACACATGGTCAGACTCACCCTTCACTGGAGGATGTCTGCTAATTGATTGGTAACACAGACAATGTTCTTGTGGACTTGACTCTTACCATTGACTCTGGCTCCTCTTAAACTTGTCAAAAGCACTGCTTATAGTAAGAAGCAACACTTCTGCACAAGTGTTCTAAGTCTAATGTAATGTTCAAGAAAAGTTTGATCTAAGTGAACAGTCATTAGATCTGAAGAGGGATGTGTTATCCTCATATTCTGAGTCTTGAAATAGATTCTGTGAGCAATGTCCAAGCTGAATAGTTAGATTGTCTGAGGGGTGTATTCAACTTTTTTTGTTTCAAACAAAGTGATACATTTACAGACAATTGATTTCATATTGGTCAATTACCTTTAGTAATGCCCCAAAGGAGACCATTCCCAAGAATAATAGGTTTAGCAAACAGTTATAAAGACACACAAGTGATTTTATAAAAACGCACAAGTGTCTTTTCATATTTCAAATCAAAATTTTGGATTAAAAGACTACATCTTCAAAGAATAAAAGTATACGCAGCATCAATTGAGTGTTGATAGCACAACGTGTAAAGAAACAGCCTAGCACACTTGTAAGCTGATAAGCTGGTGGTTCTATACTTGACTGTCCTCTTACTCCCCTGAGCAAGACACTTAATGTTGATACTTTTGTATTGTTTGCAATATATTTGAGTGGTAGCCTTCTTTATCTAATCAAGTAATGTTGCCTAATAATTTGCTTACTCAAAGCAATAAATAAATAATGCAATGGTTGGGAGTTGAACCCTGGTCTGCTGATTGGTAGTCTGTGACATAACCACTGTGCCACCATATCTACAGTCTGCTAATGGCTCAAACAGGGTTAGAGCTTTGGCGTCTCTGGTTAGTCAGCACAACCCTCCATAGAAGTTATCATAGGTGCAAATCTGCTGTAAATGAAATTAATTTACTCGGTGATAGAATAAAAAGCCACCTAGATATTTGGACCACAGATAATATGAGTGCAGACGAACAAAGTAAGGCAAATTTCAACTGTTTTGAGTGATGGCGCACAGAGCTATGAGCACCTAAAATGGCACTTCATTTCATATTTCCCTAAAATAATTGCCTCTAGCTTAACATCACCAATTCATGGCCATATATTTTATTCAAATTCTAAAAGAGGAGGTTCCAAAGTGAATATATATAACAAACTAATAAGGTTTTGAGTGTCATATGAACTGTGAGAGGCACACGAAAATGGTACAAAAATGTAAAAGGTCCAATTTGGAAGAGGCCCTTAAGGACAGTACCTTCAATTTGCCACAGAAGTGACATCATTACTCAAAGGTTTATTTCCCCAACATTTATGTGCCAAAATTTCAGGATGGTAAGATCAAGGCGCAATGAGATATTTGAAGGCAAAAACTGGAATTTTCAGTACCTCAAAATTATGCTGAAATTTTGGGAAGCCCTAACTTTTGTTAGGAACATTCTCAATGTTTAAAAATACAGTTTTGTCCTTCTTAGGCACATGTCTACTGGTATTCAAAATTTGAAGGGAATATGAAGAGGGTTTGTATCACCACCCGCATGATTCTTACAGAAACTGACTCTTAAACAAAGAAAGTGATACATTCAACACATTTTGAACACTTATTTACTTGGCAGTTTAGTAATACTAATATAATTATTTATCATGTATTCTTTGAAATTCTGAAACATTTGGATTTGATGGGAGAGTGGGTTTAATATTATGTCCCTGCTTTTATGAATGATAAACTTCTGAAGTTGGATAAAAGAAAGTGCTCTCTAGTTTTTTAGTATGTGGATAGGCCTGTTCCTTCCTTCTATGTTCATATTTGACACTTTGCAATGTTCAAATAATCAATATTTATGTGTAAATAATTGTGAAAAAAATCATTCAGGAACAAGATATTGAATAAATCAGACACAATGATCCAGAGCACATGGCTACATAAACAAACCAGCACATGGTGGGCGTAAGGCAGGGTTTCCCAAAGTTATAATACATAAATAATAAATAATTGACCATAGACGATGCTAAACACCACTAAACAGAGATTCATTCTTTCAAAACAATGTAAAGTTAAAACAGTTTCATAGGCATTATCAGATCTGATCGCGGGCCGCCAAAAATGTTTTCGTGGGCCGCCATTGGCCCCCGGGCCGCACTTTGAGAACCTATGGTGTAAGGAATCCACAGGAAATTGACTATCACCAAAGGTATGTTTGATGACTTTAGAAAATCATGAATGGGGTAACGAGACAGAACACATCTCTGAAATTTTGATATGTTTCTGAAGAAAAGTCAATCTTTCTCAGAAAAAAAAATGGAAGGGATGCGACCTTTCCCTTTATGAAATATAGTGGTCTAAAGATGGCCAAAAAATGTCTTTTTTAGTCAGAAGCCATGTTTGAGCTACTGTATCTTGCTTATAATTGCATGCAAACATGTTCTACTCATAGCATTTGAAGAATGTGAGTTCCACTGCATTCTCAGAAAGTTTTGTGGCAAAATGTTGAAAATTCAATTAAATATTAATTTGGAAATATGAACATAAGACATTTCAGTATCAGAATTCATTTTCCACCTTAGCTCGCCATATTCTACATAAAACAAGCAAAAGTCAGACTAGAAATCATTGTTAGGGTGATACCTTGGCTTGGTGAAAATTACAGCTTTGTCGAGTAGAATTTATTTATTTGGCAAGGGTTAATGTAGGGAGGGGGTCTTGCCTGTACTGGCATATTTCAAAATTTTATATATAAAAAAGTGTTTGGTGTACAGCTCTGAGATTTGGCATGATGACACTACTTATACTGAAGAATATATGTGATTTTTTTCAAGAAAATCTATGACATGAACTGGGAGACACTAGTTGAGTTGGCATGGAATGACCCAATAGTATAATATTTTACTGACAAATAAAGTTATCATAAGCGGGGATCAAACCGAGCTATGGGAGGTGGAACCTTTTTATGGAGTTGCGAGCGCTAAGCGCTTGTTACAGGGGTGTTTTTGATCATCTTTTCTTTTTGTGTTATTGCCTTATTGGCATGCTGTTATTATGTTCTCTGATGATAAAGGGGCACGGTATGCTTGCGCAGTTGCAATGTATAGGTTGTAAACATAAATCAATGTCTTAATTGATTGTAAACCATGATTTGGTTGTGACCGATAGTTACCGTGCGTAACAGTCGGGGTTTGCCTCTGACGCGAGAGGATCTAATGATGGTATGTTATATTGCCTAGTTTGTGGGCCTTGCCCCTGATTATTTTCAGTTTGATCAGTGTTTTGTTTGTTTAGTTTGTTTGTTAATTTGTTATGTTATGCACCCCGCCGGTGGCATAATATAAAATAAAAGAAAGACGTCTGCATTATTCCGTTTCCATGCCTTGAGTCTACCACCCGCCGGACACACTCCGTTACAATGCCACTGAAAATGTGGCCGCTTGCTTGTTTCGGTTTCAGCCTACTTCAATAAAGCCAAACATAGGCCTACTGTAGCTCCAGATAGTAAGATAATGCGCGGCTCTCCCTAGGTCAACCTCTCTCCTAGATATTGCTTTAACCAGGCTATTCCGATCATGCTGCGCATGATGTAAACTTTATTGAGGATTTCGCGCAAGTAGCATATTCACCGAAATTAATAAGTGCCAGTTCACCGTTATGCATAACATTCAGCCAGAGGTCCGGGAGAGAGAGATAGAGAGAGACATTGTCAACTTCTCACATTGTAAGGTCAGTGCTTGCTTCCCATTACATTCAAAAGTCCGCAAAGCCTTTACCGAACTCATGCGCAGTTGCGCAGACTGGAGAACGAAAAAAAAAAAAACCATCCCATACACCCCCCCCCCCCCTGCATATACTATCAAGCTATGGGGGGCCCATCGAAAAAATGTGCCCAGGGTCCTTTGACATGTTAATCCGGCCCTGCCTCTGCCATGTCTGTGTGTTCATCATCATTCAGATGAGACTGAGGGTCTGAACAGCTCAACACACTGCAGAGACAGAAAAAAATGATGAGGAGAAGAAAATAGAAATATATTGTGTTTGTGTATGAAGAAATGTATAAATTAAAGGTAAGACAGGCTAGATAAATGAATGACTTCAGACCAGATTTGAAATCATGATTTTCTCTCTGCACTTCTAATGCAGGCCGCTAATGTAGTCATTTCTGTCTGGAGCATCAACTGTTTTTTATTATTATTATTAAAATAAAAAGTTCAGGAATGAACATTAGTTTTGGTGTGAAAAAATAAATAAATAAAATGAGGCAAAATGGAGAACAACTTGATATTAGATTACCTACATGTGTGAAAAGAGATAATTTTCACTTTTCACTTCATTCTCCAGCCATAATATTAGCATGCCCTGTGTGTGTGTGTGTGTGTGTGTGTGTGTGTGTGTGTGTGTGTGTGTGTGTGTGTGTGTGTGTGTGTGTGTGTGTGTGTGTGTGTGTGTGTGTGTGTGTGTGTGAAAATTTCTCATTTAAATAAACTCACTTTACTCTTGATGAGACTGGTTCTTTGCTAAAATCAGGTCCTTCAGGCATGGACAAATCACTCTTCAGAGACACACAGCTGGACACTGGAGATGGAGGTCTGGGGATCCTTGGGCTACAAAATCAAAGTCAAAGTCAAAGCGAGCATTATTGTCAATCAAACTCTGCAACAGTACATTGCAAGCAGACTGAATTTGCATTTTAGTCGCAAGTTTTCTCCAAAACTCCAAATGTGCAACAAAGTCAAATACTTGACATATAACTAAGATAACTGTATTTAAGACATTGCAACTCACTAGGACATAAAGTGCAATTGATATCAAGATATCAAGCATAACAAGAGATAACATTAACAGTAGAAAGTAATAGATATCAGTAACATAATAAAGGAAACATAACATGACACTGTGAGCATACATTCTAATCTGTCAGTGTTCAGAACGTCCTTGAGGTAAGTTGCTGGAGTGTGATAGTACTGAGTTACAACAAGGTGCAATGAGGTAAATGTGCATGGTACAAAGTAGCATAGAGATGCAAAATTTAATACCATGCACATTTTACATATTTAATATGTAAACTTTTTTACAAACCATATGCAGATGAGAAATCAAGACATGAAGTTTCAATTTCTTTACAAATGATCTTGTTCAAATCCAATATAACAATGCAGAATAAATCATAAACAAAAAACACAAGAACTCACTTTACTCCTGATGGTTCTTTGCTGAAATCAGGTCCTTCAGGCATGGACACATCACTCTTCAGAGACACACAGCTGTGCACTGGAGATTGAGGTCTGGGCATCTGTGGGCTATAAATAACTACAATTACTTTATCATGATGACATACATGGGCATGTGGGCAATTAAAGAATATTTACAGGATAAACTTTAAATATTTTTTGCAGGGTTCCTAAATTGTACTTTAATCCAGGATCCTGTGATTTTAATATGGTTGAGTGAGTAAATGCCAGTGTCCTATAACCCTATACGACCAAGAAGAATGGTGTGTGATGGATGCAGAGCAACAGAATTTATTGAGAAATTAAAGAGAGAGAGAGAGAGAGAGAGAGAGAGAGAGAGAGAGAGAGAGAGAGAGAGACAACTCACCCTGTACTGTCCTGTGTTGATGTATTTTTCATGTTGACAGGATCCTCCATCTGCTTGTGTGTCTCCATGGTGACACAGCTGAAGGCATCACTGAGGCCTGCTGCTTCCTCAGACTCTTCACTCATTTCAGAGAGACATTGTGCCTCACTAGGACACAAACACACACAAATCTCACTTCAGATGGGCACTGTATCTCACTAGGACACAGACAACACACACAGACAACACACACACACACACACACACACACACACACACACACACACACACACACACACACACACACACACACACACATCTCATTTCAGAGGGACGCTGTGTCTCACTAGGACAAACAACACAAATCTCATTTCAGAAGGACACTGTGTCTCACTACACAAACAACACAAACAAATCTTATTTCAGACACACAGAAGGGACTACTGACCATCATTACAGCACTAGAGAACAAACAGCAATCATTCTACAGAATATTGACCTTGTTTGTGATATTATAATCCAACTATGTTTACCATACTACTGTGACAATATAAATTTGTTGGTATATCCCATGTGCCATTTCTGTTCATTTATTAGATCAGCACAAACTGCAGTGATAGTAGAGTTGAGACCTAATAGCAACAGGCATGAGTAGCAGAACTTTACTTGCACTGACATTAATGTCAGTCATGATCATTTCACTTTTATTTGATTTTGGTAATTAGTTTAATTCAGATCATGCATCAGTGGCGATAAACCCAATTAATATAATCTTGGACATTTGGACCAAGTGTGTCAGTAAAGGGTGTCAATCTGCGATATATGCAAGCAGTGAAGTGAACCCTGCATAACTTTGATTCATACTTATCTTAAAACTTGGCCATGCAGGTCTACAGTTGAAATTCTGTAGGCCTACTTCTTTCTGACTGAATTCTGACAGTCAATTTGACAAACTAATAATAAAAAATTAAAAGCAAACAAAAAAAACCCACAAAGGCACTAGGCTACTTCTAACAATAATACTATGAGTTGTAAAGAGGAGCACACACAACTTATGTTTTCCTCTTTTGTCAACCTCTTTTTGAACCATTAAAACCATTTTTAAAAATCCCTCTTCTTTTTTGGCTAAGGCATTCTGGAAAATATATTCAACGCCTACTGCATAGAGACAATGGGTATACTGGCTACATACAGGCCTACAGGTCTGAGTGTAAAAGGGATAGTCTAGGCTACTGTGACTGAAAGCCTCACCGTAGCCCTGAGCCACAACACTACGTGACGCAGAACATGGGCCTCAGGCCTATTCAGAAATCTCTTCTCCAAAGAAGCAGTATATACGCTAGGTTTACTTGGTCATAGTTAATCAAATAAATTGCCGACTACTTCGATTATAAAGTAGGCTAGGCTTAGGTAAACTCACTATATTCACTCCTATTCACTATAGTCCTGGGCCTATTCATTTGATCACAACGCTATCGAAAATCTTAGCATAGCCTACAATAAATTCGTAGCCTGTCGTCAGAAATTATGACACAAGACAAGTCACTCCAAACGATGAGTCACTCGAAATGATTGAGTGATTAGGGTACTAACACCAATATGATTCAATGCATTCCATTTATTTCACTTACCTTAACTTACATTCGGGCAAATATGACAATTTTTTCGTTGTAAGGTCAAACGTTCGAACTATCCTAGGTCTATGAAGTTTACTTTCAATTTCCACTTCAGAAGTCACTCCCCCTATGAAAAGCCGGAAAGCTCAGTTGCATTTTCACAGTTGCCCACTAGATGTCCTCATGTAATATAAGATAGGCTACTATTTTCTTGTCTACTAGGATGTATTTGTGAAAAGAGCTTAGAAAGTGGCTCATTTCTTCCTTCTTACCAGTAAGAGTTTAATGATAAAACAGTGAGCTACATGTGGGAGAGAAAGAAAGTGACTCATGTGACTGAAAGGAGAGAGGATACTTTTTTTCTCAGGCTACCGATGTAAACACACTCATGAAGACCGTCCCCAGACCATGGATACGGATGAACATTCGTATTATGGGCGGGCTATAGCAGGGAGGTGCAAATGCTACACACACCACACATCCCTCCCTGCACCAACACTGAAAGTGCCTCAGATGTGCAATATGGCCAGATTGGAATAGATTGCAATAGAGTTTGGCTCTTGGGATTGTTGGTAGGTGATGTAACGAGTGCTCTGCCTGCTCTCCTGTCCAAGAGGGAAAGACTGTGTTGTTGTCACAGCTGAGGAAATGAGTTTGGCAAATACTGAATGAGGCAGAGGAGTAGAAGCTCTAAATGTCATTGTGAGGAATTCAGGGGTTAATAAATGTCCTAAAAGGAGCATCTTTCCATCTCCACCTGAGATAAACACCTTTCACTGACACACCTGAATGCCTGAAGAGAGAGAGATGTCGACGCCAAGGAAGAATGTTGTGCTGCTGACCCTCTCCAGCGGGCAGCCATTGGTGTGCAGTGGGGAGTGTTGAGTCTTTGAGCTCTAAAGTCCACAATGATCTCTTTAGTCTTGTGGCCATTAAGAGAGAGGTTGTTATCTGCACAGCAGCCCAGCAGCTGTTTCCCCTCCCCTCTGGATGAGGTTTCATCATCAGTACTGATGAGACCCACTACTGTGGCCTCATCTGCAAATGGGATGAGCTGCTTTGGGCTGGATTGGCCACTTTTACACTCATGTGTGAGCAGCAGGGGGAAGAGCAATGGACTGAGCACACAGCCTTGATGATGTGGGATGGGCAACTCATTTGAAGAGATAAAAACAAATGATGACACATCTATCACATGAATACAGATCATATTTTATTTACACCGTAATACATATACTGTACAACCACTAATATTTTATTTTTATTCGTTTTCAAAATTTTGGGGGAAAATTAGGAAAAAGGAAACATTTATTAATAGTATTACCAAAGCATTGATGTATAAACAATATTTAATACAGTAAATATTTTCATTGCATCTCATTATCACACACACCATACAAGTATGAAAATGAAATGTCCATCAAAGAAATACAGATCTTGTTTTATTTACATAATAAGCCAAAGTACATTTTTGGTTTGTAGACGTCCAATCCTTTGTACCAGAGTGTGTGTGCATGTGTGTGTGTGTGTGTGTGTGTGTGTGTGTGTGTGTGTGCGTGCGTGCGTGCGTGCGTGCGTGTGTGTGTGTGTGTGTGTGTGTGTGTGTGTGTGTGTGACAATCTGGTGTTCCTGCAGCATGAGGAGGTTAGGTGATCTGGGGCAGAGATGGTGGAATGATGAAAAAATAAAGAAAATGCAAGATAGAAAGAGAGAGGATAGGATACAGAGGGGGATGAGAGAGAGGGATAGAGAGAAACAGAGGGAAGGAAAGGGAGGAATAGGAGCAGGGAGAGGAAGAGGAGAAAAAAACATACACTTGTGTGTGTGTGTGTGTGTGTGTGTGTGTGTGCATCTTTACGCATGACTGTGGAGCGTGTGTGTGTGTGTGTGTGTATGTGCTTGCCTGTGTATGCGCTTGTGTCTGTGCGTATGTGAGTGTGTGTGTGTGTGTGTGTGTGTGTGTGTGTGTGCTTGCCTGTGTATGTGCTTGTGTCTGTGCGTATGTGTGTGTGCTTGCCTGTGTATGTGCTTGTATCTGTGTGTGTATGAGATGAGAAAGAGGTAATAAAAGAGAGAAGAGTGAGAAGAAAATAGAGGGATGAAGAGAGGGGGATGGAGTGACACAGGGGGCAGTGAGAGGAGTGGAGTGGAGGACTGATGGAGGGATGAGAAAGACAAGTATGAAAGTGTGCAAACTGTTTGAGCAGATGACAGGTGGACGTACCTGTTGGAGGAGGAGCTCATGTGATCTGGCACAGGGACACTGAGGATTTAGAGCGAACCCAAAACCCTGGATAGAGGGGCTCAGTGAATGTGGAGTGGAATGTGTGCAGGTGTGTGAGTGTGTCAGAGTAGACGCTGTAGAAGGACAGAGTGCCGGCCGGCCAGTCCAGGTAAACTCCTACTCTTCTGGAGCCGGAGGAGGGGGCAGGTATGTCAGTGTCTTTATTATTGTGACTGGCGGAGTAACTGTTAGGAGTGCAATACAGACTCCAGGACTCGGCATTATATCCTATTAGGACATCATAACCCCCCCCTTTCCTCTTGATGCTTTTATAGGCCACAGCTATTTCAGCCCCATAATCATCCCCAATGCACTCAGCCTCCCAGTAGCAGCGTCCAGACAGACCCTCTCTACACAACACCTGATACCTGGACTCAAATCTCTCTGGGTGGTCAGAATATGGCTGCTTCTCATCCACCCTTGTCACCTTTCTGTTCCCCTCAGAGAGAGAGAGATTTCTGTATGCTGTGTTTGGGTCTAGTGTGAGTTTACAGGCATCTGCAGACAAGAGGAGAGGAGAGAAACATCCTCATCAGAACATGGACACACACACGCACACACACACACACACACACACACACACACACACACACACACACACACACACACACACACACACAATACAAACAAACAAAAACACTAATAAACAAAAAAACACACACACACACACACACACACACACAGAAGAGGTAGATGAGAAGGAAAGAAGGAAGATCGATAAGAGGGACAAAAAGAAGAGAAGGAGAGAGAGATGAAGAAAAGGGAGTAAAGAAGAGAAGGAATGAGGGAGGAGGAGGACAGAAAAAGAATGAAAGGATGAGAAAGAAACACACACACAGGAAGGGGCAGACAGATAGGAGGGAGGGAGCAACACGTAACACACACATACACACACACCAACATGTTACAAACACACACACACACAACACACACACACACCAACATGTAACACACAAACACACACCAACATGCAACACACATACACACACACACACACCACCATGTAACACACACACACACACACACACACACACACACACACACACACACACACACACACACACACACACACACACACACACACCAACATGCAACACACACACACACACACACCACCACCACCATGTAACACACACACAGCAACATGTAACACACACACCAACATGTAGCATACACACAACACACACACACACACACACACACACACACACACACACACTCAAATACATACATTCTCAGTGGCCGATAAAAATATTTTTTGGCCGGTAAATGATCAGGCCTTACCTGCCATTGGCAGGTGGGTCAAAAAGTTAATTTTATACCCCATGTATGTGTGTGTGCATGGATTATATGTTTTTACTTGTCTTGTCTTAAGGGACCCCTTGAAAACGAGATGATTTCATCTCAAGGGGTAATCCCAACAATAAATTCTTATATAAATACTCTAATATGAAACCATTAAATGTTGTTTTCAATAATCTATGTAGATTTGTGCTGAGATGTCTTTTTACTACAACAATACATTGTGTATTGCATAGCTTACTGAATCTATTACCACCAAAAGCCAGAGACAGTATCATTGGTACCAGGTTATATTTATATTTAAATGTGTGTACACAGACTATCCTTTTTATCTGAATGAATGCTTAATCCCATACAGTGTTAACTATAGACAGAGACACACTGACCATCCTTATTTCATTTTGCCAAACATTAACAAAGAGAGTGGTCGACGTTCATTTAAATGCAAAGCATCATCATGGAACAGTCTGCCTGGATTCCTAAGATCTGCGACTTCTTTGCATACTTTCAAACACTCACTATTCACCTACTTGCAGGCAAACAACTGTTGTAATTGCTTTCCCCAAGTGTGAATGTGTCTTCATCTTTCCTTTTTTTATTTACAAGCCCATGTAAGTGTGTGTATAAGCATGTGCATTACGAATGCATGTATGTCTGGAGGATTTGTGTAGGCTATATGCTGGAACATGTATGGATGTGTGTGTGTGTATGGGTGTGCTTTTTATGTGTGTATGTCTTGTGTACAGTATTCTGTGTTTGTATGCATACTCAGTAAGTTTGCATCTCTGCGAGTGATGTATGTATTGTACTGTATTGTCATGCATGTATCCTCATGTGTATACTCTGCATGTCTGTATGTATGAATATGTGAATGAATGTGTGTATGTGCAGTGTACGTATGAATGAATGTGTGTATGTAAATTTCAACATGAATGTATGTTCATGTCTATGACTAACGACTATGCTACTGTCTATTGTCAATATGTCCTAGACGGATTTGCTCTCCTTAAGGAGTCATTGGGTCGGGTGAGGAGTGGTAAGAGAGACATAGCTAGTGTGAATGTATGGTTTTTTTTGTGCTGCATTGTCTTTCTAATATGTTCTGAGGACCCCCACGAAAATGAGATTTTTAATTATTATCCTCAATACAATAATAATAAACTTTCAAGTTGAGGTCAGCTTGCATCAGATTTTCTGATTCTTTGGCCAACAGACAGCATTTGGTGACCTTGGATAGGTCTACTATGCATTCATTCACACCAGATTTTTTTCCAATAAATTAATTTTATTAATTTATTTCCTACTATTAACAAAATATTCATTAGGGCCCATTTTATCTGATTCATTTCCTCCACTTGCCCTCTTTTAACACCCCTCTATCTCCCCTTTGTTTTCTTTCTATTTTTCTTTATCAATTTAATGTATCACTACAGCCTGAATAAATCAATGATTTGGTATTATTAACACTGTGTTAGTGTGCAAAAACTCCCAATTAATGACGTATGAGAAGCATTGGTTGGGAACATCAGATCTGTCTGTTTAGACTGCCACCACATTAATACATATCCGATACGTATCTGATTTATGACCACATATGAATAAGGCCTGGATGTGATCTGGACAAATCAGATTCCATGTGACTTTTTTCTGTTTACACTGTCGTCAAACACATCAGAATTGTGCCAAATGGGAGCAAAGTGTAAACGCAGCCTTAGATTTTAGACAGTGGTGGCGGTGAGGTGGGGGTAGGGGGGCCCCAAATTAAATTCTGCTTAGGGCCCTATTTGGGCTTGGGCCGGCCCTGTGTGTGTGTGTGTGTGTGTGTGTGTGTGTGTGTGTGTGTGTGTGTGTGTGTGTGTGTGTGTACAAATGTAATTGGTGGATTCAAATAAACAATTAAAATGTGTGTGAATTTAGTCACTGTTGAGCTCCCATACAAGTTCAGTTTGTGGATGTGTGAGGGTGGGTGAGTGACATTTCCATTCTTCACGTACTTTGGACTTCAATAAGGAATGTTTAATATGCAGTATAAAACTAGATGATACATATCACTGGCTTGTTAAAGTAGATGAGTATATTAAAAAAAGGCCAGGACTGATGACAAACCAGGGTCATATCTAACATGCATATCCCTCAAATTCATGAGAGAATGTGTGTGTGTGTGTGTGTGTGTGTGTGTTTGCGTGTGAATGTGTGAAAGTGTGAGTGTATGTGTGAGTGTGCCGAAGGGGAAACAGAGCGAGGGAAATCACACACACACACACACACACACACACACACACACACACACACACACACACACAAACATTTGATGCTTTACGTAACATACACTCTCTCTCAACACACACACAAGCCATTACCACCAAATACTCATCCAGTCATAGGAATCTATAAATCTGGGAACAGTCCCCAAAATAATAAAAACAATACAAACTTACATCTCAGCAAACGTGGTCTTGTTCTGTGTAATGTAGCATGGTCAGTTCTGTAAGAAAAACGAACACACACATGAACCATTTGACCGATGAAGGAGTGGTTGGTGTTTCTGCCAACCTTTGGACATGACTGCTATTCTCTCCTGGTGTTTTTTTTGTTTTGATTTGTTTTTTTTTTTGTTAATAAATTTTGTCCTTTTATGCTGCAATATGCTGGTAATCTCCTTGTCTGTCAACCTGTTCATCATCCTGTCTCTCTGTCTCTTCATCTCCCTGTCTGTCTGGCTGCCTGTCTGTCTGTCTGGTCATTCTGTCTGTCTGTTCATCATCCCGTCTGTCTGTCTGCTCATCTCCCAGTCTGTCTGTTCATCTCCCTGTATGTGTCTGTCTGCTCATCTCCCTGTCTGTTTGTCTTCTAGTGATGCGCGGGTCAGGTTTTTTTTTTGCACCTGCCCCAAACCGACCCGTAATGAGATCTGAACTGCCCCACCCAACTCGTGAAAATATGCCATGATAATAACACAAATCCGACCCGAGGAAAAATGAAGTGAGCCTATATTGCTACAGAATCTAAATGGAAACTAAAGAGAACTCGTTTCATACACTATAGCACATACATGACCAGATTTTGCGCTATATTCACACGAAAGATTGTGATACATTTTTATGAAAGATTAATTAGGCCTATCAAACAACAAATTTTTTAATATCATTCTTTTTTGAAGGATTGTGCAAAATCGCACAGAAGACACCTCTCTCGCGCACAGACACAGACACAAACAAGTGCACTTATGTGCAGAAACACACTGAGTTTGGAAACATGTAACATCAGATCTGCATAACTGCATGCTGAGCAGAGAATTGGATGGAACTCCAGCAGCTAACTAAGCCAAGTTTACAACACCAGACAAAGATATTTCCCTCAACAAAATGGGGGCGATCTTTACACTGAACCCCGTTATTCTCAAGCAAGTACATTACAAGTGGTACCAATGCATGCGTCTGTTTGTGTACTTTACATGTGTAATTTGATACCAAATACCTCCACTGTAGGCGCAGATATACCAATACTAAAGCCTCTGAAAAATTGAAGCAAAACTGCGTCACCCGCATTGCGTGCGCAATAAATAATACAGTTTTTCTCCATTGGTTTGGCTCATTTCTTGAAACTGAGATTACATTCTCAAAATAACATGGACAAATCTCCAAACTATCCTTCAGTTGTTCAAAACAGAGTGGTATTTCTCATTGCTTTCATCACATTTTAATTGCATTAGTACATGTCTCTATTTTCTTAGTGCATTTTGGAAACTATTATGTTTAAGTAGTCTACAGTTAGCACAGTTTGCCTACATTTAGCACATATTCCAATTGATTACATCTTGTTGATCTCAACTGATTAGCAAATTTTCAGTCTAATGGCTTTTCTCTCCAAAATATGTCAGTATGGTTTCATTGTATAAGTCATCAAATGCATAATGGTCTGTTCAATTGTCAAAATTAGGCTAGAGTGGAATACCTTCAATTCTATACAAATCTCTTGAAATACTGTACCCTAAATATAATTTTCCTTATTTATTTTGATCACCAGTTTATTTTGCAAGGTTGTGCACTCAAAATATAATTTTTTCTTTTATTTTGGTGTATCAAATTAGTTTTATCGTGAGAATAGTGTTTTTCACAATTGGTATAACACATTTCTCTAAACTTTTCATCATTTTCTTCAAACAGTGTCGATGAAGGACAATGAGTGTTATTTCAATGGTCCTCTGCCACATGAGAAAACATCTAAACATTTTGACTTGTAGAGCTCACACAATGCAAAAGAGATGATGCATTTTGGGGGCACTGACTATTTAAATGAGAAAGAAACTTCATTTTGGCACATGGGTGAACTGTTTTGGGAGAGATATGAGCTTTTGCTGGTGATCCATGGTGTTTTGCTGAACCATCCAATTTAGTTAAGCAAAAAGCACTAAGAGTGTGGAGATTGTCTAGCCTGACATAGCCCGACCATAATACTGCTGTTCATCCGTATTCATGGTCTGGAGGTTCTTTAACCTGACGCGAATATACTGCGGAGGGGAGGGCATTCACTTCTGCTTTGAAACGATTGGACAGCTCGTCTAATCAGCCTCGCTTATTGGCCGGTAGACTCTCTACCGATGTAAACACGCCCCAGAGGACCGTTCCCAGACCATGGATACGGATGAACATTCGTATTATGGGCGGGCTATGTCAGGCTAGAGATTGTCCAGTCTGTTTCGAGAAATGTGCTTGGCAGTTGAGAAGGATCTTTGCAGTTTGGGTGCCACTGACTCTTTACATGAGAAAGAAATTAAGTCGGAAGCATGGGTGAACAGTTTTGGAAGAGATATGTGATTTTGCAGGTTAGCTATGGTGTTGTGCAGAGTTGTAAGAGTGTTATGCCAAATGATCTTAGAGTTTTGATCATTTCAATTCTGTTTCAAGAAATGAGCCAAACCAATTGAGAAAAACTGTAATAAAAAAAACTTTGGAGTGCCCGTGATGCTTTATCAAAATCTACTTGATACATATGAAAGTTGCTAAGTGCGCTTTCACATTTTGACTCTGTCTGTCTGTTCATCTCCCTGTCAGAATGTCTGTCTGTTTGCTCATGTCTTTGTCTGTAATCTAATAGTCACATCACTCCCCTTGATCACTTACCACAGGGACTCTTTACTGTCATTATCAAATGCTGCATCAATGGTAACCCCTGATTTATTGTCAAGTGGTTACACAAATATGACTTTGAAAACAGGCAAGTTTGAAGATGGGCTCCATAACAGAGACACTAAACGCATCTAAATGTGCAAACGTTTTTTTCTGAACATACTTCAGTTTCTCCAGTTTATAGTGAGGATCCTCTAGTCTTGCAGATAACAGCTTCAGTCCTGATTCTCCAGGATGATTGTAGCTCAGATACAGGCCTTTTAGATGAGAGGGGTTTGAAGTCAGATCTGAGGCCAGACAAACACAACCCTTCTCTGTGACGAGACAATCTGAGAGCCTGAGAGAGAGAGAGAGAGAGAGAGAGAGAGAGAGAGAGAGAGAGAGAGAGAGAGAGAGAGTTAAGAAAAGAAATACCCTGATATTCTCCAAAAGCACTCTGCTGACAATATTGTTTTTTTTTTTTTTTTTTTTAATTTTCATGTTTTGCTGAATGTTGGAGGGTAAAAGTAAGTGTGATGGGAAGAGAGCTTCAAATACTTGAAACATGACTTGGTGACTGCAGCAATATGTTCAACAAAAGTAGGTCTATCATCAACTATGACACCCAAATGATGATTTAGTTTTATTTAGACAGATTCGTCAGAGCCAACTCAGTTATTTCCGATTCGAAAATCGAGACAGGAATATGTTTGAAGCATGAAGTAATCCTAGTAGATTACTGTAATCCATTTTACTGCAATGTTTTAAGTTTAAGTCAGAGAGTGCAGTAGCCAGACAACAACATATTTAATATAACTGGCGAAATCACAAAAAAGTTAACTAGTTAATGTAAAAAGTGAACTTTCCCAACAATGCAGAAAGGATTTAGATATGAGCGGATATCCAGTGCTGTTTCAGAAATTTAGAGATTTTATTTAGTATTATTTACTGTACAGCTGTCACAGTAATCACCACCCACCTTAATGTCTGCAGTTTGCAGTGTGGACTAGCCAGTCCTTTAGACAGAAGCTGAACTCCAGAATCTCCCAGGTCATTGGAACTCAGATCTAGTTCTATCAGAGAGTTTGGAGACTGAAGAATAGTCGCCACAATTCCACAGGTTGTATCTGTGAGTTTGCAGTCAGCAAGTCTGCAAAACAACATTAAAAATATAAGATATGTAAATTTTCCAAAAGGTGCTGTTTCAGAAATTACTTAGAGATGTGTGGATGTTAAGCTATTACATTATTGTAAGTTATTACATTATTGGCAATTATTACATTATCAGCCTTTACATACCTTAATGTCTGCAGTTTGCAATAAGAACTAGACAGTCCTCTAGACAGAAGCTGAACTCCAGAATCTCCCAGGTCATTGGAACTCAGGTCTAGTTCTATCAGAGGGTTTGGAGACTGAAGAATAGTAGCCACAATTCCACAGGTTTTATCTGTGAGTTTGCAGTCAGCAAGTCTGCAAAACAACATTAAAAATGTAATATATGAAGAGTTCAGATGCAAAACCCCTAAACACCATTTTTGTGAAAACTGAGTTAATGATATTGTGTGAATCCCGTATAAATCTAGAATATGTAAATGAAAATATTTTTGTCAAAAAATAAAATAAAACCTGTTCCCCAACGTGTCTAAAATATCTGTATACAATCAAAACACTGTAAACGCCTGATAAAAATGGCCTTTTTCTCAAAAAGTGGTCCAGTGGAGTTAGGGGGTTTTGCATATGAACTCTTCATATGTAAATGATCCCAAAGGTGCTGTTTCAGAAATTATTTAGAGATGTGTGGATGTTCAGCTGTTACTGTAATCACCACCCACTTCAAAGTCTGCAGTTTACAGTGAGGATTAGACAGTCCTTTAGACAGAAGCTGAACTCCAGAATCTCCCAGGTCATTGGAACTCAGATCTAGTTCTATCAGAGAGTTTGGAGACTGAAGAATAGTCGCCACAATTCCACAGGTTGTATCTGTGAGTTTGCAGTCAGCAAGTCTGCAAAACAACATTAAAAATATAAGATATGTAAATTTTCCAAAAGGTGCTGTTTCAGAAATGACTTAGAGATGTGTGGATGTTAAGCTATTACGTTATTGTCAGTTATTACATTACTGGCAATTATTACATTATCAGCCTTTACACACCTTAATGTCTGCAGTTTGCAGTGAGAACTAGACAGTCCTTTAGACAGAAGCTGAACTCCAGAATCTCCCAGGTCATTGGAACTCAGGTCTAGTTCTATCAGAGGGTTTTGAGACTGAAGAATAGTAGCCACAATTCCACAGGTTTTATCTGTGATTTTGCAGTCAGCAAGTCTGCAAAACAACATTAAAAATGTAAGATATGTAAATGATCCAAAAGGTGCTGTTTCAGAAATGACTTAGAAATGTGTGGATGTTAAGCTATTATGTTATTGTCAGTTATTACATTATCGGCAATCATTACATTATCAGCCTTGGCACACCTTAATGTCTGCAGTTTGCAGTGAGAACAAGACAGTCCTTTATACAGAAGCTGAACTCCAGAATCTCCCAGGTCATTGGAACTCAGGTCTAGTTCTACCGGAGGGTTTGGAGACTGAATAATAGTAGCCACAATTCCACAGGTTGTATCTGTGAGTTTGCAGTCAGCAAGTCTGCAAAACAACAATAAAAATGTAAGATATATAAATAATCCCAAAGGTGCTGTTTCAGAAATTATTTAGAGATGTGTGGATGTTCAGCTGTTACTGTAACTACCACCCACCTCAATGTCTGCAGTTTACAGTGAGGATTAGACAGTCCTTTAGACAGAAGCTGAAATCCAGAATCTCCCAGGTCATTGGAACTCAGGTCTAGTTCTATCAGAGGGTTTGGAGACTGAAAAATTGTAGCCACAATACCACAAGTTTTGTCTGTGAGTTTGCAGTCAGCAAGTCTGTAAAACAACATTAAGATATGTAAGGTATGTAAATGATCCAAAATGTGTAAATACAAATATACAACATTGTTAAAATATGACGTTTTAGGATTATTGTTCTTTATTTGGGGCTGATACAAATCTATTTTATTTCAAAAGTGTCTACCCGATGAAAATGACAATGTTAAAGCTGTAACCAGCAACACTTTTAAAGTCAAATTTCATAGAATTGCCACGTTATTCTGGAAGTAGTACATGAAAAAGGCTATTTAGGAAAATACAGAATTCTCTAACTTTATCTAAACCCTGTAATCGTCGTTGCAAAAATCCTGCATTCCCGGTAAACTTCCACTAATCAGGTTCGGAGGGAGGTATGGCTGCCAGTCGATCACAGCTGCTGAACGTGCTTAAGCAAGGGAGGGATTTGAGAGGCAGTTGAGGAGCGTAGTAGAGACAGGGGGAGGGATCAGAGAGTTGTAGGAAGATTTTTTTTTTTGCCTAAGTCTCAGAATTACGTAGACTTGCCAAATACAGCTTTAACTGATGAAATGAAAAAGAAAAAGTTGACTGATCTACCACATAATATTATTAATATTATTGGAAGCATAGATTGATGAGGTATTATGACTTGATAAGCTGATTGATAACCTTTCCATCAGAAACTCACCGTGCCTTTCTGCTGCATCTCACAGCTGGGACGAGTCTCTTGCGTCCCTCTTCTGACGTGTTGTATTTCTTCAGCTCAAACTCATCCAGCACCTCCTCAGACATCAGAAGCATGTGGGCCAGTGCTGAACAGTGAGCAGGAGACAACTTCTGTTCAAAGTTATTTGATGACAGGAATTTCTGAATTTGTTCATGCATGGAATGATCATTCAGTTCAAGTAAGCAGTGGAAAAGATTGATGCATCTTTCAGGTGAGTGACCTTCTCTATTGAGCTTTTTAATGTATTGACATGTTTCATCAATGCTCTTAGAGGTGTTGTACATTTTCTTAAGGAGACCTTGCAAAGTCTCTGATTGCTTTCCAATGAGATGCCCATAAGGAAGCGAAGGAAAAGATCCAAGTGCCCATTTTGGCTCTCCAAAGCCTTATCAACTGCACTCTTAAGTAAGACATGTGTTTGAGTTCTCAGTCCTAGTGCTGACTGAAGAGAAGATAAAACAGATTTATCTTTGTGTTCTTCACTAAGGAGTGATTTTAGTGGCTCAAGGCTCTCAGTCACATACGAGTGAAACACAAATAAAGCTGCCAAAAACTCCTGGATGCTCAAATGTACAAAGCAGTACACCTTCCCCTTTTGAATGACTGATTCTTCCTTAAAGATCTCAGTGCACATACCAGAGTACACTGAAGCGTCACTTACATCAATGCCACATTTCTTCAGGTCTTCCTGATAAAACATGAGGTTCCCTCTTTCTAAATTGTCGAAAGCTAATTGTGCCAGTTTCAGTAGAATTTCTTTCTGAGATTCCAGGACTTTATTTTTATCTGTGACAGTTCCACACTGATATTTTTGGTCCTTCCTAATTGTCTGGATGACCAAGAACTGTATGAACATCTCAGTTAGAGTTTTGGGAATGTCTTTGATGTTTTCTTTTCCCAGCATTTCCTGAAGCACAGTGGCAGTGATCCAACAGAATACCGGAATGTGACACATGATGTGGAGACTCCTGGATGTCTTAATGTGTGAGATGATTCTGTTGGCCTGATTCTCATCACTGATTCTCTTCTTGAAGTACTCTTCCTTCTGTGGATCGGTGAATCCTCGCACTTCAGTAACTTGATTAATAAACTGGATAGGAATTTGACTGATTGCTGCAGGCCGTGAGGTTATCCAGATGAGTGCAGATGGGAGTAGAATTCCCTGAATGAGGCTTGTTATCAATATATTCACGGATGAAGTTTGTTTCACATCAGATAAATGCATGCTTTGTTCAAAATTCAGTGTCAACCGACTCTCATCCAGTCCATCAAATATAAACACAACCTGACAGTCTTTATATTCATCTTCGTCCAGCTCCTGCAGCTCAGGGTGGAAGTCAAGCAGGAGCTTGTGAAGACTATACTCTTCATTCTTGATTAAATTCAGCTCACGGAAAGAAAGAGGAAACATAAAGTCTACATCCTGATTGGCTACCCCATCAGTCCAGTCAAGAATGAACTTCTGCACTGAGACTGTTTTTCCAATGCCAGAAACACCTTTAGTCATCACAGTTTTGATGTGCTTCTCCTGTCCAGGTAAGGACTTGAAGATGTCATTGCAGTTGATTGGCGTGTCTTCTGTGGTTTGTGCTCTGTATGCTGACTCTATTTGATAGACTTCATGCTCCCTATTCACTCCTTCACTGTCTCCCTCTGTGATGTAGAGCTCTGTGTAGATCTCACTGAGGAGTGTCTGAGTTTCTGATTTGATGATGCCTTCTGATACATTCTCAAACCTCTTCTTCAGACAGGCTTTATGTCCCCTCAGGACCTCTGCAGTTGTTTGAATAAATAAGAATAATTTAAAATGTATTAAAGTATTGGTTGCACAACAAAAGTTTGTTTAGCTACAGTGACAATCAATTTAACACTGATCGGCTTTGCAGTTTGGGATGATATGGTATATTCTCACCGATCCATGAACTTAATTGCCAAAGAAAGGATCAGCCATGACTATTTTACTTGCTGACAAGGAGTAAATGTGTGTCATAAAGATTTAATCATCCAAGTCACAAAGAAAATTATTAGTAAAATATTAATGGTAAATTATTTCTATCCTGGTACACCTTTAATTTCACTTCATCTCATCCAGTTTTTTTTTCATTACCAGTAATAATATTCAGTAACTGTCAGATGCATAAGACATGGCACTAGTACCAGGTAGTTTCAAAAATCAAAAATAATAATAATAAACACACACCAACACACACACACACACAACTTAAAACACAACTTGGAAACAAACAAACAAAAAGAATGACTAAGAAGTATTACCTTGTCCTCTCCTTGTATGTGGTGTGTGTTCAGTCTGCAGGTGGCTGCTGCTCTCTGCCATGTCTGTGTGTTCATTATCATCCAGAGGAGACCTCAACACACTTAAGAGACAACATGACAAATTATACATATTTACTATATGTTCATGCATTGTGTGTGTGTGTGTGTGTGTGTGTGTGTGTGCACCTGTCTATGTGTGGTGTATGTGTGCGCATGTGTGTATGTGACTCTGAATGAATTTGTGTGTGTGTGTGTGTGTGTGTGTGTGTGTGTGTGTGTGTGTGTGTGTGTGTGTGTGTGTGTGTAAACCGCCCCCATCTCCACCCATATGTCTAAACTCACTCTAATCCTGATGGATCTGCTCCACTGCTGAATTCTGGAGGTTTGGGCATGGAACGGTCACTCTTCAAGGACACACCACTGGGCACTGGAGATGGAGGTCTGGTAGTGTGTGGACTGCAAACACACAAACAACATAAATGAAATTACTAATGGTGTGTGTGTGTGTGTGTGTGTGTGTGTGTGTCTACGTATCGTGTGTGTGCACGTGTGTAATGGATGCCTGGACTAAGTAGTTAGACTGTTTGCCTCCTATAGGTTTGTTGTAGTTGACGTGTACATTGTATAACAAATGCCAACTAGCATGAGCTAGCTAGTGCAGAGTCCTGCACATGTCTGATTTTGACGAACCAGGGGGCTGAGTATAACAAATAGCAACTAGCATGAGCTTGCTAGTGGCAGTGCACAAGAAATCCTCACTTCCCTCGCATCTGACCACTGAATTGGAAGCTTGGGCTTTTAGCCGTGGATGTGCTGTAGTTGAGAGGTTGGCAGGTTTGACTGGACGAACTGACCTCAGCTATGAGCATGCGGGTGTGTGTTTGTGTGTATGTGTGTGTGAGTGAGGTCATGCTTTCTGTGCTTATTAACCCACCCTGCAGTGGTCTGTGTTGATGTTTTATTCCTGTCCACAGGCTCATCCATGCCCTCCTCAGTCTCCATGGTAACACAGCTGCGTACTGCAGACTCTGGTCTCAGATCCTCACTGTGAGCTGCTGCCCCCTCAGACTCTGGATTCACTTTACAATCAGATTATGTGACTGAAACAAACAAAAAACATTTACTAAAAATAATTTCAGAACTTTAACTAGAACAACTTTGCCCCAAAGTAGGCTACCTGGAGTCCAATGATAATCCACTGATGGTGCCTCCAATTTGTGTGTCTGTGGTCGTCTGCCGTGGTCATGATGGACTCTACCCTATAGCCAGTGTGAACCTCGCTGCTCCCTGGACTGGGACTAATCATCTTTGGACTAATAGATATGAGTAACCATCTCCCTAGTTTACTTTTGAAAGTAATCTGACAATTAGGCTACTGTTTGGAAGGGTTATAAACAAGATAGCCTACAACTTGCTGTAGGCCCCAGTCACTGAACAGATATGGACCATCTATAGGCCATGTGATCTGTTTATGATTTAACTACAGCCAGTCTGTAATCTGGAAGGAAGTAATCTTGTTAAATACTGTGCCAGGGCCTGACCTAATGGTAGAATAAACATGATGCAGAACATCCATTTTGAATCCTCCCCAGTTGATCAAATCGACAGAGTGTAAATATCAATATATTCAACTTTTGTAGTAGAAATATCTACTAAGGTCAATTCAAGATGATTATTTCTTTAGCCCATTGGAGGTCACTATGATAGTGCAAGTCGAAGCGGAAATGTATGGAAAATAAATTCATGCATGGTGAAACATTCACGTTAAATTTTAAAAATGGTAAGCCGATCACCAAATAATATTCAGTGCAGTGATTCACACTTACCTTAACCTGCCTGGGGGAAAACTCCCTATTTTCAATTATTACAAAATTCCGAATCAGAACGAGGAGGCTCCTTTCGAGTACATTGAGAATCTACCAGTAGGCTGTTGAAACTCCAGTAAATCCATTAAACATAATGCAAAATGTCTAGGCTTTGTCTATAACCACACAAGTAAACCATATTTTAGAAGTATCCGCTTGTGATCATGAGAACTACACACAACATGATTGAATCTGACACCACTACTCTGTGGTTAAAATGGAGACCAGTCTTCCATTGTGAATCAATAACTGATTTTAAACAGTCTTAGACACACTGTTGTATACTACAATATGCTTTTGATTGATTGAGTTCAATGTTTATGTGCATAGTTATAATACAGTACAAGTAAGATGAACATTTTTTTAAAGTGATACCATGATAACCACTTTTATTTCACACACACACACAAAAATAATTATTTGAGCAACTCACCTTGAGATGTTTTTGAGCCATATAAAACATTCCACCTGTACTATCTGATACCTGTCTCAGAGTGAACTTTGTGTTCCTGACAGTAGGGAAGTTTTACAGCTCAGTTAACTTCCATCAGAACTGAAGTCCATCATTCAGCATTGAGAAGTCTTTCTTAAAGTGACAGTAACACTGCACAGGGGGGTACAGTAGTTATAGTTCAGACAATAAACTTAACTTTTAAACAGTACAATCTCTAAATCACAATGAAACAGTTAAACCAGGGGTGTCAATCTCGTTTTTATAGAGGGTCACATGAGCCCACATGAGCATTGGGTTTCATTGGGAGATCTGCCATGCCAAGTCAACTTTTAAGCAAAGTTAATCATCCAACTGCTACTGCTGATAACATCACACACGTCAGATGGTTTGTACGCTGCAAGCAGGCTACTCCATCTGAATTTGCATTGTAAGAGATTTGCTTCAGAAGACTGGAAGTCATTAAAAAATATTGCATACAATTGGACAAACCACTTTTCTGTCATCTTACTTCAACCACTTACATCGAAACCTACCCGTTGCATAGCCTACTGTGATGTAACACAATTGCTAATTTCTCAACTTTTCCAAACAAACATTAACGCCAGTATCTGTGACATAATTGCTACAACAATCTATTTAACTCACATAATGTCACAGGTAACTACCCTGAGGAGCAAACTATGCTTTCCAAATATGCCCAGATGCACAGATATGAGTGAAACAATTATCTTTATTTATTATACGGGTCTCTAGAATGTTGAGGGAGGCTCCATTCACTTTCAATGGCACTCCTCAACGTTCGCAGGTCAGTCATTTTTGTATAATGACCGCTGGAAAACTATAATGACCTCTGTCAATGGCAACAGTTTTTTTGCCTGAAATTCACGTCTCCGTATCAATGCGCGCATAGAGATCAACAATGAAAGTGAAAGGACATCAGCTGCGTTCTATAGAATGTTTCAAGTTGAAGTTTCTTTGCGAACTATTTGTTTCTCCGCTGAAGCCACGAAACGTTAACAAATTAAATGAAAAAGACGTTTCTGTAAAATATTATATCGTCGTGTTGGCAAGGACCCGTATAATAAGCGGGATAATGTATTGTCCGCCGGTCATTATAGAAATATATTTCCCTTGAGGACGAATCAGAGACCTCCGCTGCGCGTCAGTCTCCGGTTCTTCCTCTCGGGAAATATATTTCTATAATGACCGGCGGACAATACATTATCCCTTACTTATAAGTTCACATTTCTCCAAGTTTATCAGCTGGTAGACAGCGGAGAGGCAGCAGGGGGTCCAGCGCTCCCAAGGCGGGTCCATTGGTGCCCTCAGGGCTAGTCTTGGTGGCCAGCAGGCCGATGTTCCTCTTCAGCATCACTGGGGAGAACAAGGTGGAAGTTACTTGCTGGCGCCCCCCATAGGCAACATGCACCAACCAGACAGGAAAGAGATACAGCATCCAGGCCCACAAGCTAGGGGCTGTTAGACTGAGTTCACTGTTAGACTGTTTTCCTTTCTAAGGCTGCTATGGCTACTTAGTCCAGGCATATGTGTGTGTATGTGTTTGTGTGTGTGTGTGTGTGTGTGTGTGTGTGTGTGTATGTGTGCGTGTGTATGCCAGGGCTGTTCACAGTGGAACAGGTGTGTGTGTGTGTGTGTGTGTGTGTGTGCGTATGCCAGGGCTGTTCACAGTGGAACATGTGTGTGTGTGTGTATGCCAGGGCTGTTCACAGTGGAACAGGTGTGTGTGTATGTGTGCCAGGGCTGCTCACCCTCTCCAGCGGTGCAGTGGAACAGGTGTGAATGTGTGTGTGTGTGTGTGTGTGTGTGTGTGTGTGTACTGTATGCCAGGG
>JAODXP020000035.1:11702495-11716663 GCA_027497455.2 Sardinella longiceps | reverse complement strand
AAAAAAAAAAAAAAAAAAGAAAATAGAACTAATATGCGCGAACGTAGGTGCTTCTCGTTTGCTCCAACTGTCTTTGGTGCTAGAGCTCCGGTTATGGGTAGTTACACATATGTCTGAAGACGGGGATCTCCGACATCTCCACCTTGCCCGGAGTTCGTGAGATTCTCTGTCTTCACCTTCGAATAAGTGTAACAGAGAGGTGCAACCGCAGAGAAACATGTGCGTTTTTATGGTTATCTGTGTTTGTGTAAACGGGGTCTCTGACTCTTTTTTTCATCAGGCTACTGAATTCTCTGCACTGAACTGCATTGCTACATTTTAAATGGGTGTCTGTCTCAGTGTATGTTTTTATAGTATATTTTAGTGTATGTTAGGTTATTATGACCTTTCTCTTTTCAGACAAAAGCAAGTATTTTCATACTGGATAATGCATTGCCATTCTAGTGAAGTCTTTTTCGTGTAATTCCTGCACACTGCACAAAAACAGTAAAAAACTGTACGGTTTCTAAAACGGCCCTCCTTTCTTGATGCAGACCTGGTGTGCCAATCAGCCTTTACTAGGTAATCTCTTTCTTCATTAGACCGGTAATGTGAGAATAAAGAAAACTCTGTAAATAGTGTGCTACATTAGCCTGATATAGCCCGACCATAATACTGCTGTTCATCCGTATTCATGGTCTGGAGGTTCTTTAACCTGACGCGATTATACTGCGGAGGGGAGGGCATTCACTCCTGGTTTGAAACGATTGGAAAGCTCGTCTAATCAGCTTCGCTTATTGGCCGGTAGACTCTCTACCGATGTAAACACGCCCCAGAGGACCGTTCCCAGACCATGGATACGGATGAACATTCGTATTATGGGCGGGCTATGTCAGGATAGTGCTACATATGGGATCGCTGTAAAATACGTGTAGGCCTACGTGTTGCATCTTTTATGTTTGCTGTAGTGTATGTGGTGTTACACACCACTGAAAAGCACATCACACCATTGCGGAGTGGATTGTTACAAAGGGAATGTTACTGGATTTGGACCCTTACAACACATGAATATTAATGAATTTATCTTGATGTGTTTTTTGTAGATCTAACCTCACTTTGTTTGTGTCGCTAGAATGGAGTGTTACCTATTCATTTTAATATTCTCTATAATTATGAACATTTGATACATGACTGTATGTTATATTTGCAAATATGAAACAATGTAACTATATGTAATGTGTAGTTGATAATGTTTCTCTATGTATATTGGGATGGGCGTCAGGTAGCCTAATTGACAGCAGAACCAATAAGTGAAAAGTGAAATGACTCATAGTAGAGTGATGTAAGCAGAGATGATATGGTATGAAATATTAACCTTAGTATCTTCAGTTTGCAGTGGGGACTAGACAATCCTTTGAAGAGAAACAGGACTCCATCTCCCCGCCAACTGTAGATGCTGTCATTGTGACTCAGGTCCAGCTCTATCAGGGAGTTTGGTGCCTGCAGAATACTGGCTACAGTCTCGCAGGATTTAACACTGAGTTTACAGCCAGCTAATCTGTACATGCAGAACATACAGAGTAAAGTTGCATATCACAACACTATTTAAATGAAAATACAAAGGTGAGATAGATATAGTGATGTTCAGTGAAATTAAGAAATGTACAGAATGATCAAACACTAACCTTAATGTCTGTAGTTTGCATTGGGGACTAACCAATCCTTTAGACAGAAGCTGAACTCCATAATCTCCCAGGTTATTGTGACTCAGGTCCAGTTCTATCAGGGAGTTTGGTGACTGCAGGACACTGGCTATAATCCCACAGGATTTAACACTGAGTTCACAGTAAAATACTCTGTATAGGAATTAAATAAAAGAGTTTTTTGGGGAAACCAAGACAAGGGTCATTTGGCATTGGCATGCATCATAATGTTTTATGGAGTGCATGCGGGTGTGTCTTTCTATCTTTGTACAAATTCAAACAGTGCAATATTCTTAGCTGTAGAGAGTGCAGACAAAGTAAAATTTCTCAATTGAGTTCATCCAGTGGGTCAGATACTTGTGCTAATATCGAAGTGAGCTAAAATCATTACGCTCGGAATTTGGAATAAAGTTGGATAATATTCACACAAAAGTGGCCGGAATGTAAAATGCTTTGGCTGCTCCGGAAGGAAAAGAAGAAACAAGACATTTTGACTACACACTGTAAAACCTGACAGCATAGTTCAATGAGTAAAATGAGCTGAGATTACTTAAAACTTGTCAAAAGACTCATATCAGATAATTTAGTTTAACTCAAAAGTGGTTAAACTCAGTTGTTTTGAGTACTGAAGCATCACAAACAGGCACCAGCCAATCAAATCACAGCATTCAAATCATCCAAGATGGCGGACATTTTTCCACAAATGGTCTTTTACTTGTGTTTTTATCTTATCTTATCTATAAGATATCTTACTATATAGGGTTGAATTAACTCCATGTTTTAAAAATTGATAACAAACATAGTATGTTGTTTGAAAACGATGACTTTTTGTAGCTAAGGCTATGTTAGAGGTAATTTGCAAAGCTCTGCTAGCTGAAGTCTGAGGTCTGTAGCTGAGGTTAGCTACAACTTGCTAGTGCATTTTAAACGTTTTTACCGGGAACATTGAAAAGGAGCCGTTAACAGAAGTGACTGTACTGCACCAAGGAGAGAAGTATTCATATAATATATAGATATAATATTATATGCTGCTGCTTGAATGGTGAGTATTAACATAAAACTCTGAGAGTGATTGTGAAAAATGGCGTTTTCTCTTCCATCACAAAAACAGGATCTTGTTATAAAAGAACATGTCATGTTATTTTCAAAGGAGCTTGTACTAACTTACAAACAAGACTTCTTCGAAATTACGATATACTAAAAATAATAACATTACACATGCAAAGGCTGACGTTTTAACTGGCTAACAGTATGAGAGGTTTATCATGCTACTGCTGAATTGAAATAATCCATTTTACTATTAGGAATTAATTTTTCCATAATTCAATAGTCTATCCCAGTTGTAGTTGTGGGCTATAAGGCAGCAAATTCTTGTTTTGTACCGTAATAGCTGTCCATACTAATTCATTAATGTAATGTTATGGGCTTTTTATTTTTGAATGCTAAATATGATTACATAGTTAGTCACCCTTTTCTCTCTTCCCCATTTCTGCCTCTTGCAGCAGTCACCCCCATCCTCTGTGGAGCACCTGGCTGTGCAGGGTTTAGATAGGCTGCAGTAGGCTATAATACTTTATCATTGTAGTAGTGGGCTACCATACAATTTCGCTAATCTCTACCAATTCATTTCTCTGTATATTTTTCTACATAATGACATGGACTTATAGAACTGTAGCCTACATTCTGACTGATTAAGCTTTATTTTTGCAGGATTTTACAGACTTCACAGACTTGTAAACAGCCTTAAGTGCCACTGAGCTGACTAGATGCTTCATATATCTTTGGAAAGCCTCAGGTAAGTTGTTTACATTTTCTGATGCTGTAAGCATGTTTGTTACAGTTACATTTGCATTTTGTTAAGGTAAGAAACTTGCAGTAGAGTGATGCTATTATTGTGTAGCTGCACTGACAATATTTTCCCTCTGTAGGAAGCAGCAGCAACACAAGACATGCTGCAGTACTCTCCCTCCAAGCATGAGCATGTAAGTTTACAAGTTTGAAATTAATTTTAAGTCATTCTGTGTGGATTTGGAGTAATTAGATCTCTCGTTAGCTTCGATTACCCTTGGACAGAATACTTGGACAGAATCTTTATTTACTCATTGCGCTGCTATGAACAAAGTTGGCACATTTGTGAACATTGTTGTTATCTCATAGTCTTATTGTGAATATTTTGTGAACTTCTACAGACATACACCTCCTCCCGTCACAACGGTCATTGGACACAGGATTACAGGCCCAAACAGACTGTACAATGGGACCACGGGCCTCCTATGCTACTTTCAAAGTATGGAATTCCTTTTTCTGTCTATCCATGCTCTTCAGTGTCACAATTAACAATTGTTTTAAACTTACGTATTGGCTGTAACCCACAGATTCCTTTTTTTAGGCTAATTTATAAATGTCTCAGCATTTTATACAGATTGTACTTTGATTTGTATTAATAAAGCTGCTTGTATTTATCCATGTCTCCTGTGAAATATTTCTTTTGAGTTAAGAGAACTTAAACCAGGGCAGGCAATGACCTACCTCTGATCGAGTTCATACAAGCTATTGCCACATGAATTAGTTGAGTTCTTTAAACTCAAAAAGTTGAAGTACAGATCACTCTCTCTTTTAAGTAAGTTTACTTAAAGGAATGCACCGGAGTGAATTCAAGCATAGTCCTGCTGCACGAGCCTTCCAACAGCAATATATTTAGCATGAAATGAAAGAATTTCGAACAGCATAGACCTAACATGAATGCGAAACACTTTACATTGAGTCAATGTAACCTCAGATCTTACTTTTGGTTTCCAATAGTCAGGTCCCATTGATTCAGTGTAAAGTGCCTGTTCGCTTCTGCGTTCGCATTCGGTCTATGCTGTACCAAATGATTTTGTTCCACTTGCTAACGCATTTAGCAAGCCCTTTCAACAGGGCTATGCTTGAATTCACTCCGGTACATTCCTTTAAATGATTTGTGGCAACGAGTTACGACACTTAAATTGAGTTAACTGAACTTGTTAGGCTTTACAGTGCAGCACATGTCAAAGATGCCGAAACTCGGCAGACCGAGAGGGCGCTAGAAAAAGTTGAAACATCTTTGGAAGTGGCTACCAAGTGAATCACTTTCCTTGAGGCAAAAACCGATGACCTGGAGAACAGAGGAAGGAGAGTGAACCTGTGCATATTTGGTTTATAAGAAGGAGCAGAGGGAGACCAAACTCTCCTCACCTTGGTTGGCAAAATGGTTGGTTGGTTAATTTGCATTTGTGGATATCTGAAAACATTTGCAAACCATTACCTACTTGTAGATAACCCTCTGTGCATTAACAAATATTATTGAGACATTTTTAACCCTATAATGGACCGGTATGCTCGGAGGACTCATCACCTGAAATTACCTCTTGTGTCAAGCCTGGACCTCTGCTGCTGGATGATGAATGCTTGAAACAAAGACTCATTCTGATATTCCGATCTCATGCATTAAGAAGAATTCCTAGCCATTTGTATGTAACTTAGTTTATTTTTTATTCTTTGTAAAGTAAGTGCCGTGCTTCCTGTAATTTTGTGAAGTACTGAAGAAAAAGAAAACAAAAAGACATTGAAACTTAACTCGTTCTCGTTTGGTTCATTCAACCTCAAAAGGATTGGTAAGAAATCTTTTCAACCTTCAGCCTATGTCTTTAGATTATTATCATTATTTTGCTGGTCAAAATTAATTTTATTCTAGAGGCCTATCTGTAAAATTAGTACCTGTGTTTTATGACCATTAAAACCAACTATACTAGCTGTAAGTCAAATACTAGTGCCTTCAAGCGATTAAAACATTTAATCGCGATTAATCGCATTAATTAACTCAAAATTAATCGCAATTAATCACAATTTTTTTTCTATTCTAAATGTCCCTTGATTTTTTTTTTTTTTTTTTGACCCATTTCAATTTATTTATTTTCATTTTAATGCTGTTATCAACATGGATTGGTGGGGGTGAATACCATTTGAAAAAAATAAAAGAAAACCTAGTCACAACATGATTTTTGCTATCAGAAATTATTAACATGTTCAAGTAGTGCCAGAAAGATGTTTGTATGTTTTTTTGTATGTAGCTAGTTAGCAAGTTTACAAAGAAAAACCTGGATGGTGGCCCTTTAAATTATCTTAACTTATATTTTTAAAGAGGCTCAATGAAAATATGGTATTATAGTCTACATTGCATGATCATACCTTTAAAATGCATTTTTGCCATATTGCCAATTGCCCTGCAAGAAGCTCTCATATGACGAGGTCATACAGTACGTTCAGAATCAGGTATGTGTCTTGTCCGCACAAAGCCATTGCAATAATGACGCTCACAAACATTCTCTCTGTTGCACTCCGACCTGTTTCACCTCTCTCACTCGCGCTGCAATTTTGAAACTGATATTTGCGGTGTATCCAGTTTAAGAGAGGATATTAATCATTTAGCTAATTAACAACCTACCTATCGAACATGCGAGTGAACGCCAACGATTGCATCGGTAAAATATTTGTTTTCACTGACATTGGAATTATACTAAACAGACTTCGGAGCAGCAGAGCAGAGTAGACGCAGATCTGTCTATCACCACCTACATGTATGTTGGTGACCAATCAGACCAACGAAGCATATGACGTACAAATGTACGTACATGTTCGTTTAAGTTGCGCCACACCTCAACCCGCCTCAAAGCCAACGCAAGATCAGTTTGGTGTCACGAGGATACTTTCAGAGTGCCTTGGTCTGGAAAGACTAACATATATTGCTAATGGAAAACAGAGAGAGTTTTGTCATCTCTGGGAACCATATACAAGCATTATAGACTTTGAGCAGGATCCTTATTACATTGGAGAACTTAAAATCAAATGTCTATATTTTTTAAGCTAAATTGTGTGAGAGAGAGAGAGAGTTGGTATGTAAATGTTCCATTTTTGAATCGTTATGCAATGCAAAAAAACAAAACAATAGAAAGCGCTCAGAGAGAGCAGACCTCCGCCAAGACAATGTGGTCACAGATGGTGTTTTGGATCACCGATACCCACCAAAATCGAATCTGTTCTTACTTGTCCCAATACACACGTTGTCCGAAAATTTAATCCAAAGTTATCTTGCTCACAGACAGACACACACGCACACACAGGTATATGGGGGGGGGGGGGGGGGGGGTCGGCCCACATACTTAAGTACTTTGACTTTATGGTGAGGATCCTTGAGTGTAGCAGATAACAGTTTCTGTGCTGATTCTGCAGGATGATTTTTGCTCACATCCAGCTCTTTCACACAGGAGGGGTTTAACATCAGAGTGAGAGCCAGACAAACAAAACCTTCATCCGCAATACCACACTCACTGAGCCTGAGACATAGAGGGAGAGAAGACGAGAAGGGAGGAAAAAGGGGAGTCAAAAAGCCCAAAACATTCACTTCATCCAAAATAAAGAGTTATTGATTGCTCTTGTTACTCTGGAAAGGCACAACAAAAAAAGTTATCCAACACTGACCTTAATGTCTGTAGTTTACAGTGGGGACTAGACAGACCCTTGGTGAGCAGGTAAACTCCAGGATCTCCCAGGTCATTGGTACTCAGGTCCAGGTCTATGAGGGAGTTTGGTGACTGTAGAACACTGGCTATAGTCCCACATGATTTAGCATCAAGTCCACAGCCAGAAAGTCTGTATATGGGATTTAATAGACATAATACAGTAGGGATAACAAATGATACCACTGCAACTCGTCCACACATCAGCTTCCTCTGTTACTGTAATCGCATTCACAGTTGCAGTGTCTCTACAGTTGAACATGTGTAGCTTATAAAAAAGAGCTACAGTCTAGAAGTAGGTGTGTCTGGTGCTGGTTGATAGTGCGTGCTGTACAGTTAATTAACAAATCTATGAGTCTAGGAAGTTTTATTTTGTGAGGTGTAGCATGGGATTTGTGTATCTATAATGAGGAATTTATGAATTTGTGTAGTATTTACAGTATAGAAAAGAAAATCTGACTTCAAACTGTGATAGACCTTCAGGTTTCTATTTACTCGCACGTCTAATTTACTTCTATAGCACCAGTGTAAGGGGTACTAGGAGGAAGTAAAAGTTCTGTGAGGGATGTTAAAATGTTGGTGCTTGTAATGTGTGCTGGGTGTTGATTTTGCAGGTAACGTATTGACCAGTAACGTCGGTGTGAGTGCAACCTAGCTTGCTAGAACGACTAATTTGTGAATGAACATGACGTCATGTAGGAGGAACTTTTAAAAGACAGGAGACCCAGGTGGCAGGGCGGCCGCTTTGTCTGGAGAATGTGAGAGTCGGGTGAACACGCCAGAAAAACGCTGTGTTGGTGAGCTGTGTAACTGCAACAGTAATTTGTTTAGTAGCCCAACTTTTGGGCTACTTTAGTGTAGCCTAGCTAGCGTAGTCAAATATCTTATTAGTGTCGCCATTGTGTGGCAGGCAAGTTATCTCCCGACCCTCGTACACTCCTCTGGGTATTATACTGTGTGTGTGTGTGTGTGTGTGTGTGTGTGTGTGTGTGTGTGTGCGCGTGCGGGTGCATGCGAGTGTGGGTTCTTTTATTATATTACGCTATATTAAACTGGTTATCTACCTTTTCCAATAAGTCCTGTGTCCCCAACCTGCCTTCACGTTTGCTGTGCCTGTGTGCTTAATTTATACCTACCTGTGTGAGAGATTGGTGTGGTGCATTCTTCTTGTGATTTTGTGGTAATCTATTTATTGCCCATTTATTGTGTGGATTATGACATTGACTATTCAAACACTTGATTTGTATGGTTGGGCATTTTAGAGCTTTAGTGTAATGGTATTTTATCCAGTAGCCTATCTGTCCAGTTCATGAATTGTGAATAAATTATTGCATAGTTCTGTCTGCTGTCTCTATTTAAAGCCATTGATGTACCAGGCCTATTGTGTTAATTGAGACTTTTGGGCCATTCCGTGTGAAATCAACAAATGCATTCCGCCTGACCCTCTTGGATTTACTTCAAACTTAAGGTGCCTAATGCCATCGTACCCATCAGCAATTGTGCAAAATATTAACCTTGTATCTACTTTACTTTCTGAGATATTGGGCCTTAAAAAACAGGGTCTTGATTATGGAAAAATGGAGCATTCTGCGTTAGTTCTGGCAGGCCACGTAGTCAAGCCCACTATCAGCTGTTACATCTCTAATTGGTTAATGCCAGCCCAGCCCATGTCAGCTGTCTTTCCGCTGCCACTCGCCATAGGCTGCTTGTCAATATGGCGCTCTATTTAAGCTGTTTCCCTCTGGTTACTCTTCCTGCTGCTTCAGTTGCGCGCTGATTTCGCAACCCACCTCCTCCCCGGCTCCACTCAAAGAGGAAAAACTGGAACGATGTCATACTGTTGTCATTGTTGCTTGCTCTGTTCATGGGGGAAAATGCATTACCCTTCCATTTTATTTAAATGGGGGTAATTCTCCTTGAGTTGCTGCTGTTCCCCATCTTGGCTTCCATGGAGCTCATGGAAAAGAAGGGGACTTCCTCTGAACAGAGTCATACCGCCAAATTAAATTATTTGCATTATAAATAAAGTCTCATATAAATTATCCGCTGTTAAGTTCTGTTGCCCATTACTTACACATACTTCATGTAGATGAAATGGTAATATTTCACATAATAGATCCTGGGTATGGTAACATTATTCACATAAAGTTTGAAGCAAATCCAAGATGCTCAGGCGGAATATTTGTCTGAGATTTGTTGATTTGGCACGGAATGACCCTTTTACCTGTGTTATACCAGTCTAAGCCATGGCAGGTGCCATGGCAAAGAAGTTAAATAATAATCAAGACTACCCAAGTCAGCACTGGACTTAGAATTCCCTAATTGACCAATAATTTAATTATACTGAATAGCGGCCCATTAAGGAATATTAAAAAATCATTTCAGGACTGAACTTGAAAATCTATAGTATAAAAGCAGGCATATGAAAAGTCATCAGAAAAACCCTTGATCAGGGGCCTTATAAAACTCTCTTTTCCAGACCAAATCTGTAAAAGGAGCCATTGTTATTATGACCGCCGCTAGCGTAGCGGCGGTCATAATGCTAGTCATATAACAGTCATATAATGATTGCCAAAGTTTTTTTTTTATTTTCTTTTTTTTTTCTCCCGTCATCTACTTCCTGAATTTTTGGTCAACGATTCCTGGGACACCGTATCACCGGGGCACATGAAACTTGGTGGGTATGTAGCTCTCAGTAGACTTTTACAGAAAAATTTTGTTTGGTCCCTCGGGGGCCACTCCATCTTTGCTCTGCCCCCCGCGAAACCCCCAAAATGCAGTTTTTCCTAAAGAACTACCTGATCCGTGACATTGAGGATGATGAAATGTTTATGGAATGTTGGTCTCAAGAGCCCACATCAACTTAGCTTATAACCAGTCATTTGTGATTTGCACCCCCATGGTAAAAAATGAAAATGCAATATTATACTGCTTTAATTGCCCCTATCTTTAGATCAGATGTTATGAACTGCACCAAATTTAATGTGTATGATGAAACTGACATCTTGTGGGAATATGTCAAGTTTTATGGAATTTCATCCATGGGGGGCTATAAAATAAATGAATTTATGTGTACATTTAATGACTGTACAACCATCAACCTGTAGGCGGTGCTATTAAGCACAGGGTTATTGGTTTGGGATGATAGGCCTACTGTCTCACACACACAGGGAAGAGAATGTGCAGAACTGCGCGGCGGTCATATTTTGTACCGACATGTGGTACATCTAGTTTCTAATATTCAGACATAGTAAAAAGTAAACTTTTCTCATAATAAGATCAGCCAACTCACTTTGCCCTTCTGCAGCACCTCACAGCTGGTACCAGTCTCCTGCGTCCCTCATCTGATGTGTTGTATTTCTTCAGCTCAAACTCATCTAGCATCTCTTCAGACATCAAAAGCATGTGGGTCAGTGCTGAACAGTGCACAGACGACAATTCCTGTTCAAAGTTCTTTGATTTCAAGAATTTCTGAATTTCTTCATGCATTGAAAGATCTTTCATTTCTAATAAACAGTGGAAAAGGTTGATGTATCGTTTAGGGTACAGCTCTTTTTTGTTGTGCTGCTTAATATACTTGCATGTTTTCTTAATGCTCTTCGATGTGCTATGTGTTTGATTTACGAGAGGTTTTAATAGTTTCTGATTGTTCTTCAGTGAGATTCCCATAAGGAAGCGAAGGAAAAGATCCAGGTGTCCATTTCTGCTTTTCAGCGCCTGATCCACTGCACTCTTAAGCAAAACATGAAGGTTATCTTGTAATCCCAGCACTGGTTGAAGAGATGACAGAATAGCATCAGGCACTTCTCTGTGCTCATCATTGATAAGTGATCTCAGTGCCTCAAGATTCCCAGTTACATAAGAGTTGAACACAAAGACAGCTGCCAAAAACTCCTGGATGCTCAGATGCACAAAGCAGTAGACCTTCCTCTGCTGAAACACAGACTCTTCCCTGAAGATCTCAGTGCACATGCCTGAGAACACTGTAGCTTCTCTTATATCAATGCCACACTCTATCAGGTCCTCTTCATAAAACATGAGATTACCCTTCTCTAGATTCTTGAAAGCTAATTCTGCAAGCTTCAATATGATTTCTTTCTGTGATTCCAAAAGATACTTCTCTTTGTTCCTAGTTGTCTGAATGAGCAAAAAGTGTATGAACATTTCAGTCAGAGTTTTGGGAATTTCTTGCTTTGTGTTTTTTGTGCCAAGAATATGTTGAAGCACAGTGGCTGCAATCCAGCAGAAGACTGGAATGTGACACATGACATGGAGACTCCTGGATGTCTTAATGTGTGAGATGATTTTGTTAGCCTGACTCTCATCAGTGATTCTCTTCCTGAAGTATTCTTCCTTTTGTGGGTCATTAAATCCTCGTATTTCTGTTACTTGATTAATATATTGGGTAGGGATCTGACTGGCTGCTGCTGGTCGTGAGGTTATCCAGATGAGTGCAGAGGGAAACAGGGTTCCCTGAATGAGGCTTGTTATCAAAGTATCCACTGATGATGTTTCTTTTAAATCAGACACCATATTCTGCTGGAAATTGAAAGATGATCGACTCTCATCTAAGCCATCAAAGATAAACACAACCCGACAGTCTTCATATTCTTCACCATCACTCAGCTCCTTCAGCTCAGGGTGGAAGTCAAGCAGGAGTTTGTGAAGACTATACTGATCACTCCTTACTAAATTCAGCTCACGGAACGGAAGGGGAAATATAAAGTCTACATCCTGATTTGCTTTCCCATCTATCCAATCAAGAATTAACTTCTGCACTGATACAGTTTTTCCAATACCAGCAACACCTTTAGTCATTACAATTCTGATGTGTCTCTTTTGTCCAGGTAAGGCCTTGAAGATGTCATTGCAGTTGATTGGTGTGTCTTCTGAGGTTTGTATTCTGGATGCTGACTCTACCTGCCAAACTTCATGTTCCTGATTCACCCCTTCGCTTTCTCCCTCTGTGATGTAGAGTTCTGTGTAGATCTCATTGAGAAGTACCTCTGTGCCTTGTTTGATGATGCCTTCAGAGATTTTCTCAAACTTTTTCTTCAGACTGGCTCTATGATTCTCTATGACTCTTTTAATGATCTTGTTATCTGTTTGGCATAGAGAGTATCATGGTTATAAGTGTAAGTAGATAAAATAAAATGTGCATCTACCCACTGATGCACATCTATACCACCTATCCATTTGCACTGCTATTGTCAGCAATCACAGTTAGTATCTAGTGCTGCTGAAATATTTAATCGTGATTAATCACATTAATGCTGTAGTTAACTCATAATTAATCATGATTAATCTAATTTTTTTTCTATTCTAAATGTGCCTTGATTTCTTTTTGTCCCATATTTTTTTTCTTTATTTTTATTTTAATGCTGTTATCAACATGGATAAGTGGGGGTGAATACCAACTCAAAATAAAAGAAAACCTAGTTACAGCATGATATCGCAATAATTTTTGTTATCAGATATGCAACATGCTCAAATAGTGCCAGAGAGACTTGTGCTAGTTCACAAGTTTACAAAAAAAAGAAAAAAAGGATTGTGCCCCTTTAAAATACAGGCCAAGTTTTATTTAAACAGGCTATTACGTAAAACAATGAAGATATGGAATTATGGTCTACATGAGTAAACCTACAATGCGTGAGCATACTTTACTTTAAAAAAATGAATTTTGCCTATTGCCATTTGGCCTGCAAGAAGCTCTCATTATACTGACAAAAGTGATTTGATAAGAAAGAGGTCATATGTTCAGGTATGTGTCTGCATTAAGCAATAGTGACGCTCACAAACATTCTCTCTCTCACTTGCGATCCGACTTGTCTCTCCTCTCTCACGCTGGAATTCTGAAACTGATATACGGGGGATTCATTTCAAAAGAGATAAGTGACAACATTAATCCTCTTGCCAATTAACAACCTAAATATCGAACATGCGAGTTGACGTCAACGATTGCGTTGGTAAAATATTTGTTTTCACTGACATCGGAATTAGATACAAAACTCCAGGCTTCGGAGTAGCAGGGAGAGACAGGAGACCAGACGCATCTTCACCCGTGTGTGAGTGCGTGTGTTGGCATGAGTTAGCAGTAGCCCTACTTAAAGTAGTACAAAGGACATACTACTGAAATGTCGCTATGTGTTGGAATGGGGGAAATATTTTTTCACATTAGACAATGGCGGGTCAACTGCGTTAATCGCGCATTAAAACAATTGACGTGTTAAAATGGGTTTGCGTTAACGCGCTATTTAACACGTTAAACTGACAGCATTATTAATATCAATTATGAAATTCACCTTTTTGTTTGTTGATGCAGCTGATGGAGTCACTCAGTATTTGTTCATCCATTCCACGCATCAACTGATCACCCCCTAACTCACTATAAGCACATAGACAGAGAATTCCAATAACTATACAATACACATATACGCAGCTGAAAAATACTTTCACTGAATTTACAATCAAGCCAAGTCATACTGCGTCAACTGATCATCCAAACATCACACTCACTTAGAATTAGGATGTGAAGATTCACGGCAGAAAAGTGGAGGATCAGGCAGGGACTTGTCACTCTTCAGAGACACAGAGCTGGGACCTGGAGATGGAGGTCTGTGTGTCTCTGGTCTGGTTATAAAATGGCAAACAAGTTTATTAATACATTAGACAAACACACTCACACTCTCTCACACACACACACACACACACACACACACACACACACACACACACACACACACACACACAGAAACACACACACACACACACATACATGGTTTTAGAATGTGGAGATTCACTGCTGAAAAGTGGGGGATCAGGCAGGGACTTGTCACTCTTCATGGACACACAGCTGGGACCTGGAGATGGAGGTCTGTGTTTCTCTGGTCTGGTTATAAAATGGGTCATTTCATGTCAATTCACCCAAATTCTGGAAAATTCCCGCTTG
>JAODXP020000035.1:11673848-11702395 GCA_027497455.2 Sardinella longiceps | reverse complement strand
ATTATGGTCTACATTGCATGATCATACCTTTAAAATGCATTTTTGCCATATTGCCAATTGCCCTGCAAGAAGCTCTCATATGACGAGGTCATACAGTACGTTCAGAATCAGGTATGTGTCTTGTCCGCACAAAGCCATTGCAATAATGACGCTCACAAACATTCTCTCTGTTGCACTCCGACCTGTTTCACCTCTCTCACTCGCGCTGCAATTTTGAAACTGTTATTTGCGGTGTATTCAGTTCCAAGAGAGGATATTTCTAAGTGACAACATTAATCATTTAGCTAATTAACAACCTACCTATCGAACATGCGAGTGAACGCCAACGATTGCATCGGTAAAATATTTGTTTTCACTGACATTGGAATTATACTAAACAAGCTTCGGAGCAGCAGAGCAGAGTAGACGCAGATCTGTCTATCACCACCTACATGTATGTTGGTGACCAATCAGACCAACGAAGCATATGACGTACAAATGTACGTACATGTTCGTTTAAGTTGCGCCACACCTCAACCCGCCTCAAAGCCAACGCAAGATCAGTTTGGTGTCACGAGGATACTTTCAGAGTGCCTTGGTCTGGAAAGACTAACATATATTGCTAATGGAAAACAGAGAGAGTTTTGTCATCTCTGGGAACCATATACAAGCATTATAGACTTTGAGCAGGATCCTTATTACATTGGAGAACTTAAAATCAAATGTCTATATTTTTTAAGCTAAATTGTGTGAGAGAGAGAGAGAGAGTTGGTATGTAAATGTTCCATTTTTGAATCGTTATGCAATGCAAAAAAACAAAACAATAGAAAGCGCTCAGAGAGAGCAGACCTCCGCCAAGACAATGTGGTCACAGATGGTGTTTTGGATCACCGATACCCACCAAAATCGAATCTGTTCTTACTTGTCCCAATACACACGTTGTCCGAAAATTTAATCCAAAGTTATCTTGCTCACAGACAGACACACACGCACACACAGGTATATGGGGGGGGGGGGGGGGGGGGGGGTCGGCCCACATACTTAAGTACTTTGACTTTATGGTGAGGATCCTTGAGTGTAGCAGATAACAGTTTCTGTGCTGATTCTGCAGGATGATTTTTGCTCACATCCAGCTCTTTCACACAGGAGGGGTTTAACATCAGAGTGAGAGCCAGACAAACAAAACCTTCATCCGCAATACCACACTCACTGAGCCTGAGACATAGAGGGAGAGAAGACGAGAAGGGAGGAAAAAGGGGAGTCAAAAAGCCCAAAACATTCACTTCATCCAAAATAAAGAGTTATTGATTGCTCTTGTTACTCTGGAAAGGCACAACAAAAAAAGTTATCCAACACTGACCTTAATGTCTGTAGTTTACAGTGGGGACTAGACAGACCCTTGGTGAGCAGGTAAACTCCAGGATCTCCCAGGTCATTGGTACTCAGGTCCAGGTCTATGAGGGAGTTTGGTGACTGTAGAACACTGGCTATAGTCCCACATGATTTAGCATCAAGTCCACAGCCAGAAAGTCTGTATATGGGATTTAATAGACATAATACAGTAGGGATAACAAATGATACCACTGCAACTCGTCCACACATCAGCTTCTCTCTGTTACTGTAATCGCATTCACAGTTGCAGTGTCTCTACAGTTGAACATGTGTAGCTTATAAAAAAGAGCTACAGTCTAGAAGTAGGTGTGTCTGGTGCTGGTTGATAGTGCGTGCTGTACAGTTAATTAACAAATCTATGAGTCTAGGAAGTTTTATTTTGTGAGGTGTAGCATGGGATTTGTGTATCTATAATGAGGAATTTATGAATTTGTGTAGTATTTACAGTATAGAAAAAGAAAATCTGACTTCAAACTGTGATAGACCTTCAGGTTTCTATTTACTCGCACGTCTAATTTACTTCTATAGCACCAGTGTAAGGGGTACTAGGAGGAAGTAAAAGTTCTGTGAGGGATGTTAAAATGTTGGTGCTTGTAATGTGTGCTGGGTGTTGATTTTGCAGGTAACGTATTGACCAGTAACGTCGGTGTGAGTGCAACCTAGCTTGCTAGAACGACTAATTTGTGAATGAACATGACGTCATGTAGGAGGAACTTTTAAAAGACAGGAGACCCAGGTGGCAGGGCGGCCGCTTTGTCTGGAGAATGTGAGAGTCGGGTGAACACGCCAGAAAAACGCTGTGTTGGTGAGCTGTGTAACTGCAACAGTAATTTGTTTAGTAGCCCAACTTTTGGGCTACTTTAGTGTAGCCTAGCTAGCGTAGTCAAATATCTTATTAGTGTCGCCATTGTGTGGCAGGCAAGTTATCTCCCGACCCTCGTACACTCCTCTGGGTATTATACTGTGTGTGTGTGTGTGTGTGTGTGTGTGTGTGTGTGCGCGTGCGGGTGCATGCGAGTGTGGGTTCTTTTTATTATATTACGCTATATTAAACTGGTTATCTACCTTTTCCAATAAGTCCTGTGTCCCCAACCTGCCTTCACGTTTGCTGTGCCTGTGTGCTTAATTTATACCTACCTGTGTGAGAGATTGGTGTGGTGCATTCTTCTTGTGATTTTGTGGTAATCTATTTATTGCCCATTTATTGTGTGGATTATGACATTGACTATTCAAACACTTGATTTGTATGGTTGGGCATTTTAGAGCTTTAGTGTAATGGTATTTTATCCAGTAGCCTATCTGTCCAGTTCATGAATTGTGAATAAATTATTGCATAGTTCTGTCTGCTGTCTCTATTTAAAGCCATTGATGTACCAGGCCTATTGTGTTAATTGAGACTTTTGGGCCATTCCGTGTGAAATCAACAAATGCATTCCGCCTGACCCTCTTGGATTTACTTCAAACTTAAGGTGCCTAATGCCATCGTACCCATCAGCAATTGTGCAAAATATTAACCTTGTATCTACTTTACTTTCTGAGATATTGGGCCTTAAAAAACAGGGTCTTGATTATGGAAAAATGGAGCATTCTGCGTTAGTTCTGGCAGGCCACGTAGTCAAGCCCACTATCAGCTGTTACATCTCTAATTGGTTAATGCCAGCCCAGCCCATGTCAGCTGTCTTTCCGCTGCCACTCGCCATAGGCTGCTTGTCAATATGGCGCTCTATTTAAGCTGTTTCCCTCTGTTTACTCTTCCTGCTGCTTCAGTTGCGCGCTGATTTCGCAACCCACCTCCTCCCCGGCTCCACCCAAAGAGGAAAAACTGGAACGATGTCATACTGTTGTCATTGTTGCTTGCTCTGTTCATGGGGGAAAATGCATTACCCTTCCATTTTATTTAAATGGGGGTAATTCTCCTTGAGTTGCTGCTGTTCCCCATCTTGGCTTCCATGGAGCTCATGGAAAAGAAGGGGACTTCCTCTGAACAGAGTCATACCGCCAAATTAAATTATTTGCATTATAAATAAAGTCTCATATAAATTATCCGCTGTTAAGTTCTGTTGCCCATTACTTACACATACTTCATGTAGATGAAATGGTAATATTTCACATAATAGATCCTGGGTATGGTAACATTATTCACATAAAGTTTGAAGCAAATCCAAGATGCTCAGGCGGAATATTTGTCTGAGATTTGTTGATTTGGCACGGAATGACCCTTTTACCTGTGTTATACCGGTCTAAGCCATGGCAGGTGCCATGGCAAAGAAGTTAAATAATAATCAAGACTACCCAAGTCAGCACTGGACTTAGAATTCCCTAATTGACCAATAATTTAATTATACTGAATAGCGGCCCATTAAGGAATATTAAAAAATCATTTCAGGACTGAACTTGAAAATGTATAGTATAAAAGCAGGCATATGAAAAGTCATTAGAAAAACCCTTGATCAGGGGCCTTATAAAACTCTCTTTTCCAGACCAAATCTGTAAAAGGAGCCATTGTTATTATGACCGCCGCTAGCGTAGCAAGCGTAGCGGTCATATAATGATTGCCAAAGTTATTTTTTTCTTTTCTTTTTTTTTCTCCTGTCATCTACTTCCTGAATTTTTGGTCAACGATTCCTGGGACACCGTATCACCGGGGCACATGAAACTTGGTGGGTATGTAGCCCTCGTAGACTTTTACAGAAAAATTTTGTTTGGTCCCCGGGGGCCACTCCATCTTTGCACTGCCCCCCCGCGAAACCCCCCAAAATGCAGTTTTTCCTAAAGAACTACCTGATCCGTGACATTGAGGATGATGAAATGTTTATGGAATGTTGGTCTCAAGAGCCCACATCAACTTAGCTTATAACCAGTCATTTGTGATTTGCACCCCCATGGTAAAAAATGAAAATGCAATATTATACTGCTTTAATTGCCCCTATCTTTAGATCAGATGTTATGAACTGCACCAAATTTAATGTGTATGATGAAACTGACATCTTGTGGGAATATGTCAAGTTTTATGGAATTTCATCCATGGGGGGCTATAAAATAAATGAATTTATGTGTACATTTAATGACTGTACAACCATCAACCTATTAAGCTATTAAGCACAGGTTTATTGGTTTGGGATGATAGACCTACTGTCTCACACACACAGGGATGTGAATGTGCAGAACTGCGCGGCGGTCATATTTTGTACCGGCATGTGGTACATCTAGTTTCTAATATTCAGACATAGTAAAAAGTAAACTTTTCTCATAATAAGATCAGCCAACTCACTTTGCCCTTCTGTAGCACCTCACAGCTGGTACCAGTCTCCTGCGTCCCTCATCTGATGTGTTGTATTTCTTCAGCTCAAACTCATCTAGCATCTCTTCAGACATCAAAAGCATGTGGGTCAGTGCTGAACAGTGCACAGACGACAATTCCTGTTCAAAGTTCTTTGATTTCAAGAATTTCTGAATTTCTTCATGCATTGAAAGATCTTTCATTTCTAATAAACAGTGGAAAAGGTTGATGTATCGTTTAGGGTACAGCTCTTTTTTGTTGTGCTGCTTAATATACTTGCATGTTTCCTTAATGCTCTTCGATGTGCTATGTGTTTGATTTAAGAGAGGTTTTAATAGTTTCTGATTGTTCTCCAGTGAGATTCCCATAAGGAAGCGAAGGAAAAGATCCAGGTGTCCATTTCTGCTTTTCAGCGCCTGATCCACTGCACTCTTAAGCAAAACATGAAGGTTATCTTGTAATCCCAGCACTGGTTGAAGAGATGACAGAATAGCATCAGGCACTTCTCTGTGCTCATCATTGATAAGTGATCTCAGTGCCTCAAGATTCCCAGTTACATAAGAGTTGAACACAAAGACAGCTGCCAAAAACTCCTGGATGCTCAGATGCACAAAGCAGTAGACCTTCCTCTGCTGAAACACAGACTCTTCCCTGAAGATCTCTGTGCACATACCTGAGAACACTGTGGCTTCTCTTATATCAATGCCACACTCTATCAGGTCCTCTTCATAAAACATGAGATTGCCCTTCTCTAGATTATTAAAAGCTAATTCTGCAAGCTTCAGTATGATTTCTTTCTGTGACTCCAAAAGATACTTCTCTTTGTTTCTAGTTATCTGAATGAGCAAAAAGTGTATGAACATTTCAGTCAGAGTTTTGGGAATTTCTTGCTTTGTGTTTTTCTCACCAAGAATATGTTGAAGCACAGTGGCTGCAATCCAACAGAAGACTGGGATGTGACACATGACATGGAGACTCCTGGATGTCTTAATGTGTGAGATGATTTTGTTAGCCTGACTCTCATCAGTGATTTTCTTCCTGAAGTATTCTTCCTTTTGTGGGTCATTAAATCCTCGTATTTCTGTTACTTGATTAATATATTGGGTAGGGATCTGACTGGCTGCTGCTGGTCGTGAGGTTATCCAGATGAGTGCAGAGGGAAACAGGGTTCCCTGAATGAGACTTGTTATCAAAACATCCACTGATGATGTTTCTTTTAATTCAGACACCATATTCTGCTGGAAATTGAAAGATGATCGACACTCATCTAAACCATCAAAGATAAACACAACCCGACAGTCTTCATATTCTTCACCATCACTCATCTCCTTCAGCTCAGGGTGGAAGTCAAGCAGGAGTTTGTGAAGACTATACTGATCACTCCTTACTAAATTCAGCTCACGGAACGGAAGGGGAAATATAAAGTCTACATCCTGATTTGCTTTCCCATCTATCCAATCAAGAATGAACTTCTGCACTGATACAGTTTTTCCAATACCAGCAACACCTTTAGTCATTACAATTCTGATGTGTCTCTTTTGTCCAGGTAAGGCCTTGAAGATGTCATTGCAGTTGATTGGTGTGTCTTCTGAGGTTTGTATTCTGGATGCTGACTCTACCTGCCAAACTTCATGTTCCTGATTCACCCCTTCGCTTTCTCCCTCTGTGATGTAGAGTTCTGTGTAGATCTCATTGAGAAGTACCTCTGTGCCTTGTTTGATGATGCCTTCAGAGATTTTCTCAAACTTTTTCTTCAGACTGGCTCTATGATTCTCTATGACTCTTTTAATGATCTTGTTATCTGTTTGGCATAGAGAGTATCATGGTTATAAGTGTAAGTAGATAAAATAAAATGTGCATCTACCCACTGATGCACATCTATACCACCTATCCATTTGCACTGCTATTGTCAGCAATCACAGTTAGTATCTAGTGCTGCTGAAATATTTAATCGTGATTAATCACATTAATGCTGTAGTTAACTCATAATTAATCATGATTAATCTAATTTTTTTTTCTATTCTAAATGTGCCTTGATTTCTTTTTGTCCCATATTTTTTTTCTTTATTTTTATTTTAATGCTGTTATCAACATGGATAAGTGGGGGTGAATACCAACTCAAAAGAAAACCTAGTTACAGCATGATATCGCAATAATTTTTGTTATCAGATATGCAACATGCTCAAATAGTGCCAGAGAGACTTGTGCTAGTTCACAAGTTTACAAAAAAGGAAAAAAAAGGATTGTGCCCCTTTAAAATACAGGCCAAGTTTTATTTAAACAGGCTATTACGTAAAACAATGAAGATATGGAATTATGGTCTACATGAGTAAACCTACAATGCGTGAGCATACTTCACTTTAAAAAAATGAATTTTGCCTATTGCCATTTGGCCTGCAAGAAGCTCTCATTATACTGACAAAAGTGATTTGATAAGAAAGAGGTCATATGTTCAGGTATGTGTCTGCATTAAGCAATAGTGACGCTCACAAACATTCTCTCTCTCACTTGCGATCCGACTTGTCTCTCCTCTCTCACGCTGGAATTCTGAAACTGATATACGGGGGATTCATTTCAAAAGAGATAAGTGACAACATTAATCCTCTTGCCAATTAACAACCTAAATATCGAACATGCGAGTTGACGTCAACGATTGCGTTGGTAAAATATTTGTTTTCACTGACATCGGAATTAGATACAAAACTCCAGGCTTCGGAGTAGCAGGGAGAGACAGGAGACCAGACGCATCTTCACCCGTGTGTGAGTGCGTGTGTTGGCATGAGTTAGCAGTAGCCCTACTTAAAGTAGTACAAAGGACATACTACTGAAATGTCGCTATGTGTTGGAATGGGGGAAATATTTTTTCACATTAGACAATGGCGGGTCAACTGCGTTAATCGCGCATTAAAACAATTGACGTGTTAAAATGGGTTTGCGTTAACGCGCTATTTAACACGTTAAACTGACAGCATTATTAATATCAATTATGAAATTCACCTTTTTGTTTGTTGATGCAGCTGATGGAGTCACTCAGTATTTGTTCATCCATTCCACGCATCAACTGATCACCCCCTAACTCACTATAAGCACATAGACAGAGAATTCCAATAACTATACAATACACATACGCAGCTGAAAAATACTTTCACTGAATTTACAATCAAGCCAAGTCATACTGCGTCAACTGATCATCCAAACATCACACTCACTTAGAATTAGGATGTGAAGATTCACGGCAGAAAAGTGGAGGATCAGGCAGGGACTTGTCACTCTTCAGAGACACAGAGCTGGGACCTGGAGATGGAGGTCTGTGTGTCTCTGGTCTGGTTATAAAATGGCAAACAAGTTTATTAATACATTAGACAAACACACTCACACTCACTCACACACACACACACACACACACACACACACACACACACACACACACACACACACACACAGAAACACACACACACACACACACACACACATACATGGTTTTAGAATGTGGAGATTCACTGCTGAAAAGTGGGGGATCAGGCAGGGACTTGTCACTCTTCATGGACACACAGCTGGGACCTGGAGATGGAGGTCTGTGTTTCTCTGGTCTGGTTATAAAATGGCAAACAAGTTTAGTAATACACTAGACAAACACTGTGGCTTCTCTCATATCAATGGCACACTCTTTCAGGTCCTCTTGATAGAACATGAGATTCCCATTCTGTAGATCAGGGCTATTCAATTAGAAATTCACACATTCTAAAACCAAGGACCTGAGAAGGGCCGCATATTTTCAGCGAGTATGCGTCCGTTTTGTATGCTGAATAAATATATTTTACTTAAATGTTGTAAAAAATGAGCACAATTCAACACCCCTTACTGTTAGAGACAGGATACGATCTGATACATTTTGGTTATGGCAGTAACCATGATTGTGCATAGGTCAGAAGGCAAGGGAAATCATGGTAATCAGAGTATCCTACAGAAACAAAACTCAGTGAAACCCCTTGTCTCTCCAACACAAAGAGTAGGTGGCAGGACAATCAGCAGTCTCTAAAAAAATAATTATTCTGGCTGGTACTACATAAAAAAAAAAAATAAAAAAAAGCAGACTACATTCCATCCTCAAATAAATGATAAATAGTGGTCTCTGCCCAAACAAAAGACACTGCAAACAGCACATCATAGAGATCTTTCATGAAAAATAAGATAAAAGCAACAGATAATGCCACTTCACTAAGCCACCAGAAGCTCTCTTAGAGGAATTAAAAGAAAATATTCAAGAATATTGACAACATTAGAACTTCATTAGCTATGATATGCCCAGAAGAAAAAAACATGAAAAGGCTACTGAACTGAACATTCAAGTAGCTAGGCCAACCAGCAGAATCACAGGATCAACTGAAAGGACTAAGAAAATAAACGTATAAACACCAAACTTGAGAGGCTTGCAATTTCTGTTGCCATCATTTGTGTAACTGTGCGTTCAGACCAAGACCGATTCAGGCGACATGGATGACGGAAGTAATTGACTTTGTATTGGGACCAGCGATTTGGGTGACAAAAGTGACAGGCGACTTGGGCGACGAAACTTGGGTGACAAAATCAAGTTAAACTTCGGTTAACTTTATGTAATGAGCTATGATGCGGTTGGGCGATTACCAATCAGAATGTCGATTTACTGGGGAGATGCCTGTAGAGAAGCAGGATCGAACGTTGAAAGCTAACGTCATGGGCAAATTTGCCGTTGTGGTTGCTGTGCTCAAGCGAGTCTTCGGCGACTCTTGGCAATTTATCGGTCTCAGTCTGAACGCACAGTAAGACAACCTTGAAGTGAAATGTATATAATTCGTCCCAGAAAAAAAAGGCAGGTTGAAACCGGACCTAGCGTTTTCAACCTGCCCTTTTTTCTCTGGGACAAATTATTACATTACGGTACCCATAGACTTTCTTTACACAAATGACTTGATTTCACTTCGAGGGCCAGTACAAGGCTCATCCGGCCCGCGGGCCGCCATTTGAAGAGCCCTGCTCTAGCTTCTTGAAGGATAATTCTGCAAGTTTCAATATGATTTCTTTCTTTGATTTCAAAAGGTAGATACTTTGTTCCTAGTTGTCTGAATGAGCAAGAAGTGTACATCTCAGTCAGAGTTTTGGGAATTTCTTGCTTTGTGTTTTTCTGGCCAAGAATATGTTGAAGCACAGTGAAGACTAGAATGTGACATGGAGACTCCTGGATGCTTTAATGTGTGAGGTGATTTGCAAACGTACGATTTTGCACACAAACACAAACACACACACACACACACACACACACAAACAAACACATACTTGGGTTTAGGGTGTGGAGATTCACTGCTGAAAAGTGGGGGATCAGGCAGGGACTTGTCACTCTTCAGAGACACACAGCTGTGAACTGGAGATGGAGGTCTGTGTGTCTCTGGTCTGGTGATGTCAAACAAGTTTAGTAATACTGTATACTAGACACATACAGTATGTGTGCGTGCAAAGACACACACACACACACACACACACACTAAGACACACATACTTGGGTTTAAAGTGTGATGTATCATTGCTCAAATGTGGGGCTGTAGAGGTTACATGGAATAAATCTCTCATAGGTTAACACTACTTTTGATTAATTTGTGAAATGGACTAAGAACTGAATATACAATTCACCAATGTTGAGAGGAACCGGCTAAAATAAGCACTTTTTCTACTTCACTGTATTTGCCATATGGTCTCGTAAATCATTTACAGTTATTCATTAGCGTGTCTACATACATTAAGGGCTGTTATATTCTAAATTCAATGACAAAGTCAACAATGAAGTTGCTCTAGGATGCATTGGGAATCTCTTCTCTGATTGGCCCTATCATATGGAGTATCGTATGGATAGGGGGGTGGCCCTATCTTATGGAGTTTGGGAAGTGGGTGGGTCATCCAATTGTTTGGATCTTCACTTCACTTACACACTTGCCATTGAGATAAAAAGATACTACATTATTACCCTCACAAAGCAAATTCACTTTTACTTCTACACTGTTGATGGCAAGAAGCAATGTAGTGATGAAGTTAAACCAGTAACTAAAGCTGCTACATTCAACATTTTCTGTGGGATTCATATGTAAAGCCAGCAGCGTGAACCTAAACATGGTGGTGTATTCCAATGATTCCCTTCCATAAAATCTATTACAGGCTACATTAGACATACAGTATCTACCCTGACCGAACAAGTTAATAGTTGCACGTTTCTTTTATGTTTTAAACAGCGCTGTACAGTATTTCTGAATACTGGGGTCCTGTGTAGGTGGACTATTCACCAAACGTTAGTACTGGTATCACGTTCTAACATATTTTAAGACAAAATCACACCAGATTTTTCCTGTAAATAACTGTTGTTGTTCTGTCTCCTCGATAACACGGAATTGGCCCATGATGTTTAGCCCACAAAAATACTGTGGAAAAAATGAATCCAAATGAGAGATCAGTTTACTTACCCTCCATCATCAGAGCGTGTTGGTGCCACTGGATCCTCCATGTCCATGTCCTTCCTCAAGGCCCCACACTCTGAGTGTCTGAGTGTGACTGAGAGATGCAGCTAACTGTTACTGTGAGCTGCATCTCTTTTCTGCAGCCTCCTCTCTCTCCTGAGAGACACTCATCCTTACAGCTGGGAAGACTATCTAGATCCTGGACAGGAGAAATGCACAGCATTAATGAAGTCAATGACAACAGTTTGTCAGGGTTTGATCAAAGCTGCATTTAAACTCCGATATTTTCATATTTCTCTACGGGTTTTGGCTTTCTCACATTCAGTGAGGAATGGAGAAGCAGCAGGAAGATTTAACACTATGACACCTGATGACAAAACCCCTTCAGTGATAACATCAACTCAACTGTATCCTCTATTCACTTTATGAAATTACAGATTTGCATTAAACCTGAACATGAACACAGTGAACAACTCTCTCATTTGTCCATCACAGGGCTTGAAGAAGTAGAGAGCTCAGGTTGTTTCAACCGTCTCGGGTTGGATTTAATTTGACCTCTGAATCCTAGTTTAGCAGGAACAGTTGTGTTTCATGAAGCCTACATATTGTATGTGACAAAGAGCAATGAGCTTTTTTCACGTCTCCCGCTCTTTAACTACACCGCGTTCTTACAGTACAGTAATGTGCTAGCCTGACATAGCCCGACCATAATACTGCTGTTCATCCGTATTCATGGTCTGGAGGTTCTTTAACCTGGCGCGATTATACTGCGGGGGGGAGGGCATTCACTTTTGGTTTGAAACAATTGGACAGCTCGTCTAATCAGCGTCGCTTATTGGCCGGTAGACTCTCTACCGATATAAACACGCCCAAGAGGACCGTTCCCAGACCATGGATACGTATGAACATTCGTATTATGGGCGGGCTATGTCAGGCTAGTAATGTGCAGTAGCGTGGTGATTTTTATGTAGCTGTGCCCTTTAGATACCCTCTCTATCAAATATGGCTGCTGCACTGAATACAGGCTTGTACAGTTTTATAGTTTTACTCCTCATGATAAGGAATATCTGGGACATGTGGACAACAATTCAATTGCTGGTTCATTGATTAAATACAGTAATTGGTTTTAGCTACTGAATATGATATTTATGCTGTTTGTACCAGCAGATTATCTCTTCCCTGACTCTTATCATGACCACAGAACACACTGATCATTGGATGATAGCAGAGAGAGAGAGAGAGAGAGTACTTTGTAATCTGATACTCTTAGTACATCGCAAATACTCACCTAATATTGTCCTTGTTATACTTACTTGTATGTCATTTCAAACAGTTTTATTTAAACAGTCATGCTAAAGCCCCATTTGAATTTGAGTACATGAGTTCCCAAGCTGATTTGGAGTCTGGCTTTCCCACTGGTGTTAACATAGGCTATGAGCAGTGTTGGGTAAGTTACTTTAGAAATGTAATGCGTTACAGTTACAAGTTACCCCTTCGAAAATGTAATTGTAGTGTAACTATTTTGATTACTTTAATAAAGTAATGTAACTAATTACATTTGATTACTTTTTGATTACATTTCTACATTTTTGAAGAAAAAAAAATTAATTGTAGAGTTTTTCAAACCTGGCAATGTTAGGCTAACTGTCACATATTTTTCAACACTGACACTGCCAAAATCCCTTCTAACTCCCACAACAGTGCGAGCAAATAGTTAAAACACTTGGTGAACATCACTGACTAAGCAGGTGTCTGTTTGTCTGAGATTGCTCATACAGTATGTGTGCACCTGATCAATAGAGTTCATTTTTATATCCAGCAATGGGCTACAGGCCTATGTTCTAGTTTCTGTCTGACAGTCAGGCCTCCTTGTTACAGCAACTAAGACCACTGTAGATCCAGTTACAACTGAGTAGTGTTACCAACATGATGCCTGATGGTAGAAATGATTGTATTAGAATAGTATCTTTTAGCTGTAGTGGCATTTGCTTTAGTTGTAAATGTGTTGTATGTACTGTACATGAAGCGCACATAGCCAATATTTCTGAAGATGATATTGGGATCATGTAACTAAAATTGTAATTCTGCATATATCTTGAAGTAACTGTAATTCAATTACACATTTTTTCAAAGTAGCTGTAATTGATTACTGTTACTTTTATTTTGTAATTAAATTACGTAATTTCGTTACATGTAACTCGTTACTCCCCAACACTGGCTATGAGCTATGAGCTCTGAGCTCACACATACACACTGACTGATCCCTGTACTGCCCTGTCTAGCTAAACAGGTGACAGTCTTCCCCATAAGGGAGAAATCTCAAGCCCTCTTAACTTCTGTGTGTCTGATTTAGTATCAACAATCACAGAGAATCCAGACACACCAAATCATCACAAGGAGTTAGGATGATTCTAAGGGCCTGGCACTGACAGGGGGGCCCAGAGAAATTTTTAATTTTGAAATCAATATTTGAGGGGCCCAAAATTTCAGCGCCCCTGGTCACATAAGTGGACGCTAAAATGGCAAGTATGCATTTTGTACACCCTTGACCCTTTATGTGTATTTGTTTGTTTACTTTTGATTCAAAATTACACAGATGGATTTTTACTTTCATTTCAATATTTAGTTTACTTTATAGGCTATATTAACATTTACTTAACAACATGGATTTCTATTTAAATATGAAACAAGTAAATGCACTTACCTGAGGATTGTTCTAACCAAAGCATACTCCTATAATGGTTGATCTGTTTCAGTGAACTTTGTGCTCCTGTAAGCAGCAATGAAAAGGTTTTACGGCCTAGATAACACTGTATCCAATCCAACAGCACTAATGTCAGGTGCCTTCAGGTGAAGTTATTAAAGGTGCAGTCAGTAATTGTAACGATTTGTAACGATTGTAAATTGTTTGGGGAAAGTTTCTTTGTTATTTTCTGCAAATATTCCAGAGCAATTTAGATTATAAAACCCTTATATAGTAGTAAACTGAACATTCTATTATTGAAATGCATTGACTTCCTCTCCCTTTCTGACTTGAAACAAAAGGGTAATAACATTTAAAACATGTCTAAATTCACTTTCTTTCAAATTATGCTCATCTGAAGCCCACATATTGGGAAGTCCCGAATAGATAAAAGTGGTTCTACATTTTTGTCCATGAATGTTCTAAAAGCTTCTATCTATTTTTGGGACCAAGGGGTATTTTCTGTGCTGCAGCTGAAGACATTATTTAGGGGGTTAATTCATTACTACCACAACCATCCTTCAGTCTGGAGTTAAGAACTTCACAATAAAAGAGGATATAGACTTCTCATCAGACACATTGACATTGGCTCTCTCTCATTGGCTACTTTTCAAAATTGTGTGTGTGTGTGTGTGTGTGTGTGTGTGTGTGTGTGTGTGTGTGTGTGTGTGTGTGTGTGTGAATTGGTGAAGTCATTGATTGTGGTTTGTGTTTGTGCCTCTGAACATATGCAAGATGGATACTGAATGTACAGTATATATATTTTTTTTTTCTAATCGGACCATCACTGACATGAATTAAACACATAGCATTACGATAATCATAAAGCTAAGCTTGACATTAAATATGTGCTGTATGTGTACCAGAGTCAATACTCTGTTACATGTGTAACATAATGTGTGTAACATGCTTCCAGACACAATAAGCCCTGTGTCAAACTGGAGAGATCACATGACCTGCTGTTTGATGCTTCATGTATGGAGCTACTAGTGATCTATAGTAACAATACTCCCGGAGGTGCGGCAGTCAAACAGCAAGTGTGTGTGTGTGTGTGTGTGTGTGTGTGTGTGTGTGTGTGTGTAAGTGAAGAATGAATGAGGTTCTGTGGAGCTTCATCCTTAAATGCTGCATTTCTTTAGATATAATTTTTAACTCTTATAATTGCATTCATATGTGATGCAGGATAAATTTATTTCACTGTCAGTCCACAAATAACTTTTTCAGGATGACATGTTTTACTTGTAAAATTCCTTCCTTGGGCACAGCAGGTCATCCATCCGTTGCAATAGTGATCAATCATGATGGCCAACAAAGCAATATGAAAATATTCCAAGTAATAAGGGACTCTACACACATACTACAGTATAGAGTATCATCTGTTTTACAGTGATTTGTATTGACTGCAGTAATCCAGCACTGGTTACTGACATCACTGGATCACAATGAAATAGCTTCACTGGACTTCACTGACAAAAAAACAACAAAAAAAACATTATCAATACAAACTTTAATTTGTCTATTTGTCTGGTGGTGGTCAGTGAGGTCCCCCTCAACATGTGAAGCGCTTTGGGTGTCTAGAAAGGCGCTAAAGAAATCCAATGTGTTGTTGTTGTTGTAAAAAAGAACAAACAAAAAGAGACTGGTGGAAACAAACATGGTCAAACCAGAGCCCGTTTACGGCGAGCCATGGCACTCCTATTAAAGCTATTCAACCTGCAATTCCAATGGCAAATCCGCTAGGGGGCGATCGCGAGTCAGTGGAAACTGAGTGGAAAATCAATGGGCACCTATGAGGTATAGGGCTAAATGTATAATTTTCACATATTTAGGGACAATATATCACAGATTGCATTTTATTTTAAGCAACTTTGACATGGATTTCAATCAAAATGAAATATATTTAATACATATGACCATTACGTTTTTCATCTTTGAGCTGTTTTTTCCCCTGACTCACTAGCATTCTGCTACTCTATTCTGGTGAATGGCCATAGGGAAAGACTTGCTGTGTCACGTGACAGACACTTTGGAAGGGATTTTACAAATGAACAAAAAATGCTAAAAATATTATGTGTGGACTGAGAATTAAATCAAATTACTCTGAACCGCATGCATGAATGCATTTATTCAAGAAAAAATTGCATCTAAAGAAATGCAGCATTTGAGGGTGCAGCTGCATAGAACCCAATTCATTCTTCACTGACTCGCGCGCGCCATCCCCACTTAATCATGATCGCCCCCTAGTGGAGCTGCAGGTTGAATGGAGTTACAGTAATAGAGAGTGAAACATACAGGCAGCATTTATTTGTCAGTGGCATTTTTGAGTGTTTATTTGTCAGCGGTTTATTGAGTGTTTATTTGTCACACAAAGGGAGATGATGAGCAGAGGAAGATTTCAGCTGGTTAAATCTTATTGGATTTCTCCCAATAAGATGTCTTCAAAATAAGACCCACTGACAAAAGCACTGGCCTTACATCTTTATTCACTATAATTTTTACTGCGTCTATCTTACCTAAGTTGTAACATGTTTGGTAAACGGCTTCATGTTGGCTTCAATGCTCACAAAATAAATGAAATATTGAAATTGAAATACACCTTTCATACCACACCGAAGGGCTGCCAAATCTGTATAAGAGCATTTGAGGCAATCAGATAATAAATGCAACATACAGTATATACACTGATTGGCACAGAAACTATTCTGCCGAAAACTGAAGTAGATACAATATCTAATCTGTAATCATGCAATGTCCAAGGGCCAAGACTTGACACTGACAACAAAACCAAAAATAGTGGTTGAATTTATTTTATTATTTACAATTTTATTCAAGGTAGAGGATGATGATTACAATCTGTAGACTAATGTGTAATATCAATACAATCTTTACTTAGATGTATAAAAAGAGAAAACAATATGGACAAAAAATAAACCTTTTTTTTTCAAATGTGTCCATAACGTGTGTGTGTGTGTGTGTGTGTGTGTGTGTGTGTGTGTGTGTGTGTGTGTGTGTGTGTGTGTGAGAGAGAGAGAGAGAGAGAGAGAGAGAGAGAGAGAGTTTTATTTTCCACCCATGATTTCATCCAGTGGCCTGAACACACTCACAGCTCAACTAGTTGTGTGTGTGTGTGTGTGTGTGTGTGTGTGTGTGTGTGTGTGTGTGTGTACTGCTGGAGTGTGTGTGTGGGCAACGCTGGAGTGTGTGTGGGTGCACTGCTGAAGTGTGTGTGTGTGTGTGTGTGTGTGTGTGTGTGTGTGTGTGTGTGTGTGTGTGTGTGTGTGTACTGCTGGAGTGTGTGTGTGTGGGCAACGCTGGAGTGTGTGTGGGTGCACTGCTGGAGTGTGTGTGTGTGCACTGCTGGAGTGTGTGTGTGTGTGTGTGTGTGTGTGTGTGTGTGTGTGTGTGTGTGTGTGTGTGTGTGTGGGCACTGCTGGAGTGTGTGTGTGTGTGTGTGTGTGTGTGTGTGTGTGTGTGTGTGTGTGTGTGTGTGTGTGGGCACTGCTGGAGTGTGTGTAGGGGTGCACTACTGGAGTGTGTGTGGGTGTACTGTTGGAGTGTGTGTGTGTGTGTGTGTGTGCACTGCTGGAGTGTGTGTGTGTGTGTGTGTGTGTGTGTGTGTGTGTGTGTGTGTGTGTGTGTGTGCACTGCTGGAGTGTGTGTGTGTGTGTGTGTGTGTGTGTGTGTGTGTGTGTGTGTGTGTGAGTGTGTGTGGGCACAGTTGGAGTGTGTGTAGGGGTGCACTACTGGAGTGTGTGTGGGCACTGTTGGAGTGTGTGTGTGTGGGCGCTGCTGGGGTGTGTGTGTGTGTGTGTGTGTGTGTGTGTGTGTGTGTGTGTGTGTGTGTGTGTGTGTGTGTGTGTGTGTGTGAGTGTGTGTGGGCACAGTTGGAGTGTGTGTAGGGGTGCACTACTGGAGTGTGTGTGGGTGCACTGTTGGAGTGTGTGTGTGTGGGCGCTGCTGGGGTGTGTGTGTGTGTGTGTGTGTGTGTGTGTGTGTGTGTCTGTGCACTGCTGGAGTGTGTGTGTGGGTGCTGCTTTCCCAACAGAGGGGAGATAGAGAGAGAAAGGTTAGACACAGGGACACTGAGGAGTCACGATTAACTGTAAACCCTGGATAGAGGGGCTCAGTGAATGTGGAGTGGAACGTGTGCAGGTGTGTGAGTGTGTCAGAGATGACACTGTAGAAGGACAGAGTGTCGGCCGGCCAGTCCAGGTAAACTCCTTGTGTGCGTGTGTGTGTGTGTGTACTGAGTGTGTGTGTGGGCAACGCTGGAGTGTGTGTGGGTGCACTGCTGGAGTGTGTGTGGGTGCACTGCTGGAGTGTGTGTGTGTGTGTGTGTGTGGGCACTGCTGGAGTGTGTGTGTGTGTGTGTGTGGGCACTGCTGGAGTGTGTGTGTGTGGATGCACTGCTGGAGTGTGTGTGTGTGTGGACGTGAGGAGTTCATGTGATCTGGCACAGGGACACTGAGGAGTCATAATCAACATAAAACCCTGGATAGAGGGGCTCAGTGAATGTGGAGTGGAATGTGTGCAGGTGTGTGAGTGTGTCAGAAGAGACGCTGTAGAAGGACAGAGTGCCGGCCGGCCAGTCCAGGTAAACTCCTACTCTTCTGGAGCCGGAGGAGGGGGCAGGTATGGCAGTGTGTTTATTATTGTGCCTGGCAGAGTAACTGTTCTTTTCACACCACAGTCTCCAGGACTGGGCATTCCGTCCCATTATGACATCATTACCCCCCCCTTTCCTCTTGATGCTTCTATAGGCCACAGCTATACCAACCCCGTCCCCACTCCACTCAGCCTCCCAGTAGCAGCGTCCAGACAGACCCTCTCTACACAACACCTGATACCTGGAGTCAAATCTCTCTGGGTGGTCAGGATACGGCTGCCAGTTATTCACAACAGTCGCCTTTCTGTTCCCCTCAGAGAGAGAGAGATAACTGTGTGCTGTGTTTGGGTCCAGTGTGAGATTACAGGCATCTGCAGACAAGAGGAGAGGAGAGAAACATCTTCATCAGAATATGGGAAGAGACAACTGACACACACACACACACACACACACACACACACACACACACACACACACACACACACACACACTCCAGTAGTGCCACACACACACACACACACACACACACACACACACACACACACACACACACACACACACACAAACATATACACACTCCAGTAGTGCACCCCCCCAACACACACACACACACACACACACACACACACACACACACACAAACATATACACACTCAAGTAGTGCACCCCCACACACACACACACACACACACACACACACACACACACACACACACACACACACACAAACACACAAACATATACACACTCCAGTAGTGCACCCCCCACACACACACACACACACACACACACACACACACACACACACACACACTCACACACACACATAGTGCCCCACCCTACACATACACACACATAGAACACTTTAATGGCACACACACACACACACACACACTCCAGCTGTGCCCAAATCACACAACTCCTGCAGTGCCCCCTCACACACACACATACTGCAACAGTGCCCACACACACACTCCAGCAGTGTCCACACACACACACACACACACACACACACACACACACACACACACACACACACACACACACACTGAAGCATTTTTAAATGGTGAGGGACATATGAATATTGTGGCCTTATTGGTTGATCTCATTTCACACCTGAATGAACTGAATTAGAAACTGCAGGGCAAAGACAATTCAGTTTGTGAACTGATGGCAGCTGTCTGTTCCATTGAGAAGCAGTGCAGGAACAGGTTCAGGGACAGAGAGGTGGGTCAGAACAGGTTGATCTCCAAGCAGATGTGGCCCTGAAAGAGCAGTTTGGAAGAACTGACCCCGACACTTTCTGTCTCCAAATGGTCTCTGAGACAGTTGTCCCAGGTCTGAGGAAAGTAGCCCTGTACATCCGGACCATGCACATACAGCTGTAAGGACTCAGATTTCTCAGCCATGAACAGAATACACACTAAATATGGGTCCAGACTCACCAATGAGCACCTGCACATTTGTATGAGAGGCCCTGACAACATTCCAGCCCAGATTGACAATTCTGGCAGGACGAGCTTGAGCTCAATTATCTCACCGGACAACTGAAAGTGGGGAAGTGGAAGATGATGTAGGGAAACTAAACTAGGGAAGGGAAACTAAAATTGTTGAGATGCTTTTTCCCAGTAAAATTGGTTGAGACTAATATAAGTGGAGATGAGAAAGAGAAAAAGTGAAACTCAGACTGCTGCTACTGTACATAATTGTGTTACATGTATGTGTGTGTGTGAGTGTGTGTGTGTGTGTGTGTGTGTGTGTGTGCGCTTCTGGAGTGTGTGTGCGTTTCTGGAGTGTGTGTGTGTGTGTGTGTGTGTGTATGGCCACTGCTGGACTGTGTTTCTGTGCGTGTGTGTGTGTGTGTGTGTGTGTGTGTGTGTGTGTGTGTGTGTGTGTGTGTGTGTGCGCTTCTGGAGTGTGTATGCGCTTCTGGAGTGTGTGTGTGTGTGTATGGCCACTGCTGAACTGTGTTTCTGTGCGTGTGTGTGTGTGTGCGCGCTTTTGGAGTGTGTGTGTGTATGCCCACTGCTGGACTGTGTGTGTGTGTGTGTCTGTGTGTGTGTGTGTGTGTGTGTGTGTGTGTGTGTGTGTGTGTGTGTGTGTGGGCTTCCTGTATTGACCTCAAATCCAAGCAGCTCTGAGGGAACTTTCATGAGCATGCTGTTGAATGGGTTAAGATCATGATAGATTGATGAGTGTTAGTTGTGTGTGTGTGTGTGTGTGTGTGTGTGTGTGTGTGTGTGTGTGTGTGTGTGTGTGTGTGTGTGTGTGTGTGCGCACTGCTGGAGTGTGTGTGGGCCTGTGTATTTGATGTTGCCTGTGCATTTGGTGTTGGAGTGTGTGTATCTATGCGCTGTTGGAGTGTGTGTCTGTTGGAGTATGTGTGGTGTTTGTCAGTTTGCTACATGGGATTGTGTGTGTTTTGTGTCTGTGCGCTATTGGTTTGCGTGTGGTGTGTGTCTGTTGGAGTGTGTGTAGTGTGGGCGCTGTCAACGTATGTGTGGTGTTTGTTTGTTGGTGTGTGTTTGTTGGTGTGTGTGTGTAGTGTGTGTCGGTTGGTGTGTGTGTGTAGTGTGTGTGCTGTGGACGATGTTGGAGTGTGTGCGGTGTGTTGGTTGTGTGTATCTGTGCGCTGTCAGAGTGTGTGTGGTGTGTGTGTGGTATGTGTTTGTTGGTGTATGTTTGTTGGTGTGTGTTGGTGTTTGTTGGTGTGTGTGTGTGTGGTGTGCGTCTGTTGGAATGTGTAGTGTGGGCAATGTTGGAGTGTGTGTGGTGTGTCGGTTGGAGTGTGTGGTGTGTCGGTTGGAGTGTGTGTGGTGTGGTTGATGTTGGAGTGTTTGTTGGTGTGTGTTGGTGTGTGTGTGTGTGGTGTGTGTTTGTGCACTGTTGAAGTGGGTGTGGTCTGTTGCCAATCATCACATGGATGTGGGGAGAAGAGGGTTGGGAGCGCAGGCCTCGCTCTGGCATACACACACACACACACACACACACACACACACACACACACACAGACACACAGACAGACACACACAAACTGGTGTTGGTGGAGGCATGTGGGCCATTCCGTGTGAAATCAACAAATGCATTCCGCCTGACCCTCTTGGATTTTCTTCAAACTTTAGGTGCCTAATGCCATCATACCCATCAGCAATTGTGCAAAATATTAACCTTGTATCTATTTTACTTTCTGAGATATTGGCCCTTAAAAAACAGGGTCTTGATCAGGGAAAAATTCATTTTTTTAACTTTGTTAAGTTCTGTTGGCCATTACTTACACATACTTCATGTTAAAAAATTGAAAATTTCAGGCGTTGTTGTATACATGTAGACGTTCTGAATTGTCAAATATTTCAGCTTAGAGTAAGACAATTGCCAAGTTATGGATTCCTGAAAATGGTATGAACACAAAATGATGGCCACTTTTGATGACAATATTTCCACACTGAAGCATATGAGATCTCCGATAATTAAATATGTATCACTTCAGTAGTCATGTTTTATTGAACTGGAGGAATAATTCGGAAATAATTCAAACTTATTGATTTATGGCACTTCAAAATTGACAAAGATAATATTGGATCCAACTTTTAAGTGCATTTACAATTTTACTGGTAGAGTCAACCATAAAAACAAAAACATCAACTTAAAGAAAAGTTTCTAGACTCTGAATGCACCGAATTTCAAAGTGGTACCCAAAAGAAAAGTACATAAAAGAGTCTGTCAAAGACAGCTTTCAAGGCATGGGGTGATTGATTTATTTCTGCCTTTCTAACCATGTTCTGTTTTGTATATGTAGCCATGTGCTTTTGGTACCTTTGCCACAGTCCCTCCCCCTCACAGAACTAAGTCTCCACCCTTTACCCAATTCTAGCAGCACTGACATCAACTATCGACTCTAATAACAACAACAACATTATTTTTTATATACTACTACTACTACTACTACTACTACTACTACTAATAATAATAATAATAATAAAATAAAATTATTATTATTATTATTATTATTATTATTACTGATAATAGTAATAACCTCTTCTAGTACCCCAGGGAAAAGTGGAATAATCAGTGTATTTAGTTGTCTAAAGCAATTTCTTTAGAATTTATTTTCATTTTATTTTTATTTTATTTCCTCAATAATCATATGAGGAGTGGGATACAGATGTGGAAGATCTAAACGTTTGTGAGCACACTTGCTTTGATTTATATGGAAAGCATTTTATCAGTGAGTAAGTCAAACAGATGTAATAGGCCTAGTGTTCACAACTGCCAAGGAGGTCATGTTTTTTTGCCGGCGTGTGTATGTCTGTGTACAAGACAACTCAAAACTACACAAATTTGGATAACATTGTTGGAACTATTCACATTCAGTTTAGATGACAGTTGCATTATATGATGCCTGAATCATCTGTGATCCAGTACATGAACTAGCAAGTATAAAATATATCTTCGGCCCCTTTACTTTAGAAGAAATCTGCTCGTCTTGAGTACTCTTCTAATTTAGAGATTTAATTCATTCATTGAATGCTCAGTTACTTTGTACTAGCAGCAGTGCTGTTACAAAGCATGGTCTTAATGTTGTCAAGAAAATGACTAGTTTATTTTGATATACTTCTCTATCATGGTGGCTGAGATTCTAGCCTGAACCCAATGGTGGCAGTAATCTAAGGGCCCCGCCCACAACCAACTCTAGTGCCCTTTGAAAAAAAGTCATTACCCATGAGCCCTAGCGCCTGCTGAGACTTTCTTTTTTCCATTTCCATTGTTAAATCATGTGCTACAATTTTAACGTTTAAGCCAAGGCTTATTACTTAGAAGCTAGAATGTGGGTACAGCGAGAATGTATGTCACAATGCATGTATTTTGAACTTAGTTACCCCGATTAAGTCAAGGGTTTCATTATGTATGTTGGTTTGTGCTTTGCAGTCAGGGCTGTCAGGCATTGGTTCATTTTTATTACCTAAACTATCGAAATTTAGTAATGGATTGAAAAACTGTTTTTCCTGCTGACAACCAGGAACCAGGAACATTAAAACTTTAATGTGTTCAGAAGTTGAATCACTATAGTATATATCCTGGTCTGAACTTTCACAAGTACAACTTTACAGACATTGGGTTATTCTTTACCTAAAGTGCTCAATTTTGAACAGGTGTCGCTTCCACTGACAATTGTAGTCATAACATTAATTTGGATTTGAATAGATTAAAATTATTAACATTGCTGATAAGTCAATTCACTATACTAAACTGCAAAGGCAGTAATGCTACAAAAAGTTGCAAAATACTTTGATAAAATATCTACCATTTATTAATCATCTATCAATTAAACTATCTATCAATCAATTTGCAAATATTTGAAGAGATTGCAATGCTGGTCCTTTTAGGCCCGTGACAATAAATCTGAATTTTCTGTCACCTGCCGATTTATGCTCCATTTTAGTGATCAGTCATAAGAAGTCTAGTTTCTTACAATTATAAACCATCTCATATTAATTCTCAGGATCACAGACTGCATTTCCTTTGAGCATATTAAAGTTACAGCTATACATTCAATGTATGGTAATGTGGTATTTGAAGTAGCCTATCTTTAGGGATTGTGCACAAAAAGCAATTTGTGATAATCCACCATGAAGCCGTGATGACCAGGAAACCAACAATAATCATGATCAACAATAGCAGGCAAAATGCTCATTAATAATAAAAAGAAGCCTTTAAAAGAAGAAACCTCATTGGCTAAACATACAAGGAATAGGCAGACACCAAACACCCAATGAAAAGCCTAATTGACGAATAAAGGGAGGGGCAGAACCTAGGCCCAGAAGCACATGGCTATGTGGGCAAAGTAGTCCATAGCAACCAAGGGACCAAATAAACAAACACACCTAGCAACGAAGGCAGAAAAACCAATCACCAAGACTGTGAAAGCCATCTTTGATATAGTAATTTATGTGGTTTGGCTAAAGGTACCATTTCAATATCTTGAGCATTTGCAAAATAAAACATGGGCTTTGTGGTGGTAACTTTGATTTTAAGGTACACTCAACCAGTAATTTGGAAAATATGCTTAAACTATAGGTCTTAATTCATTTATATCATCTTTAATGTCTCAAAACTCAAAAGCTGTTATTAATATCAAATATTTACCTACTTGAAGATAATGTACAATAACTTGTGTGAACTACATAGAAATACTAAAGATCTGATGTCATTCATGTACAAGATACAGTACTTTGAAATAGATAGGAAAAAATGAACATGTAATTTTTTTGCCATTTTCATCAAAGCATTACTCAGCAAATGTGCTACCGTGAAAGGTGTACTTCATAGTGTAAAGACACAAACTACTTTAGAATATGTCCTGAAAGTTTCATAAATGTAGCATGAAAACTCCAAGAGTAACGCTTTGTGGAACATGGATATTTTCTCAGAGCTCCACTTTCTTGACACACGACCCCCTTTTTTAAGACCCCATATCTCAACAACTATACAAGATACAATGGTAATATTTCACATAATAGGTCCTGGGTATGGTAAAATTATTCACATAAAGTTTGAAGCAAATCCAAGATGGTCAGGCGGAATTTTTGTCTCAGATTTGTTGATTTGGCACGGAATGACCCATGTGTTCTACACAGACACACATACACACACACTCAAGTATTGGCATATGCTTGTTTAACACACACACACACACACACACACACACACACACACACACACACACACACACACACACAATCAAGTACATAAAGACTTACATTTCCGCGGTCCTGGTCTCAATCTGATTTCTCCACAGTGGTCAGACCTATGAGGCACACACACACACACACACACACACACACACACACACAGAGAGAGAGAGAGTAAATGCATCAGTAACACTCAACTTGATCGAAACACACACACACACACACACACACACACACACACACAGTAAATACATCGGTAACATAGAGTGTAAATGTTGTCTTTCAATGTATCAGATAAACAGAGCAGTAATTAGAAAAGAACTGCAGTCAAACACGACAGCCTGATGCTTTTCTTCCAACCCCTACTCTAAATCATTGTACCATAAGTTATAACTATAGCCTACATAGTAGAGGACTATTTAATTCTTTGTTCAATTGCATGACACACTGAACACAGTAATAGTTATAGAATGGAAAACAAGTCACTTTTTTCTAAAGCTTCTCTTAACATCTGATGAGGATCTCATTGAAACCACCATGTCAGTCTGAGATGCTACAGCCATAGTTTCTCCTCAGAAGACACATTTGACTCTTCTTCTTTCTCTCCAGCATATGCACTCTGTCTCCCGAAGTTTTATCAATATTCTCTTTTAACATAGTGACCCATTAATTTCTCTCTACTGGTAACTGTATAACTCTGCTGTCTTATTTATACCCCCATCTATCCTGTGTTAGATTGTGTAGAGTCTCTGAACATACTTAAGTGTCTCCAGTTTACAGTGAGGATCCTGCATTCTATCAGATAACGTATTCAGTCCTGATTCTCCAGGATGATTGTAGCTCAGATCCAGATCTTTTAAATGGGATGGGTTTGCAGCCAAAGCTGAAGCGATAAATCCACAGCCCTCCTCTGAGATACCACAAAATGACAACCTGAGAGAGAGAGAGAGAGAGAGAGAGAGAGAGAGAGAGAGTTTAAGTAAAGAATAGAGGGAACACAGTACGGACCACAGTAGACATGCAATCTTGATTTCTTTCCCACTTGGATAAAGTTTTATTTCATTGAGCTGTGGAGAGGAGGAGTCTACTTGTGCTGTTGTGTTGAATATCAGCACTGGTTTTGTGGTGCTCAGTGACAATGAATTCATTTTGTGTTCCAAAGTATTGTTTCCATTGATTATGCACAGTATTTTAGCGCCATCTACAGGCCACTAGTGGTACTTGACTGGTCAATAGATGTTTTTTATCCAGAACAAGAAAGCTGTTTCATGTCTCATAGTTTAAGTTACTGTACATGCTACTTTTTGGGAGGTTCCCTTTTACAGCCAGAATATTTGTTGATGTTGGCGTAAAATAAAGGAACAAAATACTTGAAGACCTTGTGGCGAAGATTGTCTTTGTTCACCTTCCCTAGCTGTATACGTGCTGGATAGTAGAGCACCCACTAAATGTGGCCAGTACAGTAAAATGACAGACCATGGTATGTCAACTAGAATTGGCAGTGGGTACTAGACAGTGCCCACAGACTCTATGGGGCACGTGGTATAGTAGCACCAGGACAGTTAATCCCGAGGTCTCCTGCCATCAGAACTAAAACATCATCACCTTTCAATTAACTCCATTACATTTGCCATTGTATTCACTGTGACCAAACATGGATGCTGCATGTCCATTAAATCCTCTTCTTTTCCTTCCATGTGACCCAACCTAACTTACCACTTGTGTTGCTATTGGACAGAACAGTCCAGTAATACACTATACAATTAGTAATGTTATGAAATGTTACCAACCTCAATATCTGCAGTTTGCAGTGGGTACTAGACAGCCCTTTAGAGAGAATCTGGACTCCAGAATCTCCCAGGTCATTGTGACTCAGGTCCAGTTCTATCAGTGAGTTTGGTGACTGTAGAACACTGGCTACAAACTCACAGGATTTTGGACTTTTACAGCCAGCAAGTCTATAATGAAAAACACACAGGGAACAGATCATATTCAGTTTTTTTTTTTTTTCTCAAAAAACAGCAAAATAAGCAGACAACATACACAATACACAACATCCCTACCCACCCCCACCCACAGGACAGCAGTTACAAAAGGATACATAGAAAACAGAAATAAGCAAATAATAAATAAGTACTAGATAAGTAAGTCATTAAATTAAATAAATAAATACATAAATAAATAAAATAAATCATAATAATGATAATAATAATACAAATACATAAATAAATAAATATTCTGTTTTTAATATTTCAAAATAACAACAGTAATTGTTTTCAACATTCTCAGTTGATTCAATGTGCAGTAGTTAGAGATGTTAGAGAGAAGGCCCGAGATGATAAACTCTCTGTCTCACCAGGACAGTTAATCCTGAGGTCTCCTGCCATCAGAACTAACTTAAAATCATCACATGTCAATTAACTCCATTGAATTTTGACATTTCATTCACTGTGACAAATCATGGAAGCTGCATGTCATTAAATATTTTCCTTCCATGTCACCCAACCTAACTTACTATGTGTGTTGCAATGGGAGAGCACAGTCCAGTAATACACTATACAAGTGCAGTAATTTCACCAACCTTACTGTCTGCAGTTTGCAGTGGGTACTAGACAGCCCTTTAGAGAGAACCTGAACTCCAGAATCTCCCAGGTCATTGTGACTCAGGTCCAGTTCTATCAGGGAGTTTGGTGAGTGTAGAACACTGGCTATAATTTCACAGGATTTAGGACTTTTACAGCCAGCAAGCCTATAATGAAAAACACACAGGGAACAGATCATATTCAGTTTAAACATTTCAAAATAACAATAGTAATTATGTTCTACATTCTCAGTTGATTCAATGTGCAGTAATTATAGGGTCTTGAGGGGGAAACGAGGAGAGGCCAGAAATGATGATGAACTCTCCGTCTCTATGGAGCAGGTGGTATAGTAGCACCAGGACAGTTAATCCTGAGGTCTCCTGCCATCAGAACTAACTTAATATCATCACCTTTCAATTAACTCCATTACATTTTGACATTTTATTCACTGTGACAAATCATGGATGCTGCATGTCACTTAAATCTTCTGCTTTTCCTTCCATGTGACCCAACCTAACTTACTATGTGTGTTGCAATGGGAGAGCACAGTCCAGTAATACACTATACAAGTGCAGTAATTTCACCAACCTTAATGTCTGCAGTTTGCAGTGGGTACTAGACAGCCCTTTAGAGAGAAGCTGAACTCCAGAATCTCCCAGGTCATTGTGACTCAGGTCCAGTTCTATCAGTGAGTTTGGTGACTGTAGAACACTGGCTACAAACTCACAGGATTTTGGACTTTTACAGCCAACAAGTCTATAATGAAAAACACACAGGGAACAGATCATATTCAGTTT
>JAODXP020000035.1:11628474-11664421 GCA_027497455.2 Sardinella longiceps | reverse complement strand
AAGTGAGTGGATATCGTGGTAATCATAAGATCTATAAACGGTATGAGTTTCAGGCGATTTTATCAATCAAGTGTGATGTTATGCCACATTTCCTATTTTTCATTTTTTCTCTTATTTCATGCATCCGCCATCTTGAATTCGTAAAAGGTATGAAAAATCCCTTCGCAATTTGACATGAGCAATGTCTTGGTATCATATCTACCAAATTTCACAGGAATCTGACAAACGGTGTCCGAGGAGTATGTTAAAGTTCATCATGAGACCGCCCCATAGAGCCCAAGGTATTTTTTTACTTTAGGGGGCGCTACGGAGTCCCTGGGCCACACCCGGGTCTATACCTCTGTAAACCTCCAGTGTTCCAGACTTCCAAGGTGTGTGCAAAATTTCGTGAGTTTTCATGCACGGGAAAGGGGTCAAAAATGGCCGGTTCCAGGGGAAGAAAAATAATAATAATAATTAAAGCCGCAAGCGGCGATGACGGGCCCTCGCACCAGGTGCACCGCAAAGAGCGCATATCGCAACAATGGTACACAGTGAAGGCACTTTCACTCGGAACAGGTGTGCTATCTTTGTCTCACCCACATTTTTTACACTCGCAGACACTCACTGTCACACACTCACTCAGTCTGCCTTTTAAACTCTTTCTCTTAGTAGGGGCGCTACAGAGAATCACATAAGTCATACTGCATGTTCAGAAGGTGGTCCACAGTCTGAGTACCAACTTTGGCTATGATAGGTCAAACCGTTTCCAAGTTATAATGTTCGACCACAAGGGGGCATTAAAGAGTTTCGATTCATGGTTTTGCGTGGTCAGAACATGGTCAGGAGTCCATATACCAAGTTTGGATAAGCTACGTCAAACCGTGTCCAAGTTATCATATTTGACCACTAGAGGGCGCTAGAGAGTTTCGATTCATGGTTATGCGTGGTCAGAACACGATCAGGAGTCCATATACCAAGTTTGGATAAGCTACGTCAAACCGTTTCCAAGTTATCATATTTGACCACTAGAGGGCGCTAGAGAGTTTCGATTCATGGTCATGCGTGGTCAGAACACGTTCAGGAGTCCATATACCAAGTTTGGATAAGCTACGTCTAACCGTTTCCAAGTTATCATATTTGACCACTAGAGTGCGCTAGAGAGTTTCGATTCATGGTTATGCGTGGTCAGAGCATGGTCAGGAGTCCATATACCAAGTTTGGATAAGCTACGTCAAACCGTTTCCAAGTTATCATATTTGACCACTAGAGTGCGCTAGAGAGTTTCGATTCATGGTTATGCGTGGTCAGAGCATGGTCAGGAGTCCATGTACCAAGTTTGGATAAGCTACGTCAAACCGTTTCCAAGTTATAATATTTGACCACTAGTGGGCGCTAGCTACGTTTCCAGCTTGAATGGTAATGGCGTCAGTACACAGTCCGGAGGCACGCCCACGGGGTGTCTAGATATTATCACAGGCAAACCATCTATGAACCAGTGAAGTTTCAGATCTAATCGGGTAAAGCATTGTCAATTTCTGGCACTTTTCCTGCTTCGCCAGGTGGTGGCGCTATAACAGCCACGCCCACGGGGTGTCTAGATATCATCACAGGCATACCATCTATGAACCAGTCAAGTTTCAGATCAATCGGGTAAAGCATTGTCAATTTCTGGCACATTTCCTGCTTGACCAGGTGGTGGCGCTATAACAGCCACGCCCACGGGGTGTCTAGATATCATCACACTCATACCATCTATGAACCTGTGAAGTTTCAGACCAATCGGTTAATGCAGTGTGATTTTATGACACACTTCCTGTTTCGTGATGAGCTATTAAAATCATACAATTTCATAATATTGTTATTCCAACATATTTCGTAGGATCAAAAATCCGTTCGCAATTTAGCATCAGCAACATCTAGAGGTCATGTACACCAAATTTCACTTGAATCTGACATACCGTGTCCGACAAGTACGTTAAAGTTCACTGTGTGTCCAAATTTTTACACTCCTTATTACCTCACTTCCTGTTGGGCGTGGCTAATGCAATGTAATACGAAAGTTGTTCGTCTTGGAGAGTCCCACACACCTACCAAATTTCGTGAGTGTAGCTCAAAGTATATGCTCAACCATGGCACTTAATGTCAATTTCTGTACTGGTTCCACCTTGCCAGATGGTGGCGCTGTAGCAACCACGCCCATTAAGTGTAGGGATATCATCGTAATCATAAGATCTATAAACGGTATGAGTTTCAGACAATTCTATCAATGCATTGCGACGTTATGACACTTTTCCTGTTTTTCAGTTTTTCTCGAAATTCATTCGTCCGCCATATTGAAATCGTAAAAGGTATGAAAAATCCCTTCGCAATTTCACATCATCAACATCTCGGCATCATGTCTGACAAATTTCATGGGAATCTGACGAACGGTGTCCGAGGAGTATGTTAAAGTTCATCATGTGACCGGCCCATAGAGCCCAATGTATTTTTTTTTTGTAGGGGGCGCTACGGAGTCCCTGGGCCACACCCGGATCTATGGCCTCAGTGTGCCTCGAATGGCGCGCACTCCCAACGTGTGTGCAAAATTTCGTGAGTTTTCGTGCACAGGAAAGTGGTCAAAATGGCCAATTTCTTTAGAGAAAAATAATAACAATAATAATTAAAGCCGCAAGCGGCGTTGACGAGCCCCTCGCACCAGGTGCACCGCAAAGAGTGCATATCGCAACAATGGTACACAGTGAGGGCACATTCACTCGAAACAGGTGTGCTGTCTTTGTCTCACCCTCATTTTTTACACTCGCAGACACTCCCTGTCACACACTCACTCAGTCTGCCTTTTACACTCTTTCTCTTAGTAGGGGCGCTACAGAGATTCACATAAGTCATACTGCATGATCAGAAGATGGTCCACAGTCTGTGTATCAACTTTGGCTATGATAGGTCAAACCGTTTCCAAGTTATAATGTTCGACCACAAGGGGGCATTAGAGAGTTTCGATTCATGGTTTTGCGTGGTCAGAACACGGTCAGGAGTCCATATACCAAGTTTGGATAAGCTATGTCAAACCGTGTCCAAGTTATCATATTTGACCACTAGAGGGCGCTAGAGAGTTTCGATTCATGGTTTTGCGTGGTCAGAACACGGTCAGGAGTCCATATACCAAGTTTGGATAAGCTACGTCAAACCGTGTCCAAGTTATCATATTTGACCACTAGAGGGCGCTAGAGAGTTTCGATTCATGGTTATGCGTGGTCAGAACGCGGTCAGGAGTCCATATACCAAGTTTGGATAAGCTACGTCAAACCGTTTCCAAGTTATCATATTTGACCACTAGAGGGCGCTAGACAGTTTCGATTCATGATTCTGCGTGGTCAGTACACGGTCAAGAGTCCATATACTAAGTTTGGATAAGCTACGTCAAACCGTTTCCAAGTTATAATATTTGACCACTAGGGGCGCTACAGAGTTTCGATTCATGGTTATGCGTGGTCAGAACACGGTCAGGAGTCCATAAACCAAATTTGGATAAGCTATGTCAAACCGTTTCCAAGTTATAATTTTTGACCACTAGCACTTTTAGCACCTTTCCTGCTTGACCAGATGGTGGCGCTATAACAGGCACGCCCACAGGGTGTCTACATATCATCACAGTCATACTATCTATAAGCCAGTGAAGTTTCAGATCAATCGGGTAAAGCATTGTCAATTTCTGGCACATTTCCTGCTTGGCCAGGTGGTGGCGCTATAACAGCCACGCCCCCAGGGTGTCTAGATATCATCACAGTCATACCATCTATGAACCTGTGAAGTTTCAGACCAATCAGTTAATGCTGTGTAATTTTATGACACACTTCCTGTTTCATGATGAGCTATTAAAATCATACAATTTCATAAAATTGTTATTTCAACATAGTACGAGATATCAAAAATCCGTTCGCAATTTGGTATCATCAGTATCTAGAGGTCATGTACACCAAATTTCACTTGAATCTGACATACCGTGTCCGACGAGTACATTAAAGTTCACTGTGTGTCCAAATTTTTACATGCCTTAATACCTCACTTCCTGTTGGGCGTGGCTAATGCAATGTCATACGAAAGTTGTTCATCTTGGGGAGTCCCACACACCTACCAAATTTTGTGAGTGTAGCTCAAAGTATATGTCAACCATGGCACTTAATGTCAATTTCTGTACTGGTTCCACCTTGCCAGATGGTGGCGCTGTAACAACCACGCCCATTAAGTTAATGGATATCATCATAATCATAAGATCTATAAACGGTATGAGTTTCAGACAATTCTATCAATGCATTGCGACGTTATGACAGTTTTCCTGTTTTTCAGTTTTTCTCGAAATTCATTCGTCCGCCATATTGAAATCGTAAAAGGTATGAAAAATCCCTTCGCAATTTCACATCATCAACATCTCGGCATCATGTCTGACAAATTTCATGGGAATCTGACGAACGGTGTCCGAGGAGTATGTTAAAGTTCATCATGTGACCGGCCCATAGAGCCCAATGTATTTTTTTTTTTTGTAGGGGGCGCTACGGAGTCCCTGGGCCACACCCGGATCTATGGCCTTTGGTGTGCCTCGAATGGCGCGCACTCCCAACGTGTGTGCAAAATTTCGTGAGTTTTCGTGCACAGGAAAGTGGTCAAAATGGCCAATTTCTTTAAGAGAAAAAGAATAATAATAATAATTAAAGCCACAAGTGGCGATGACGGGCCCTCGCACCAGGTGCACCGCAAAGAGTGCATATCGCAACAATGGTTCACAGTGAAGGCACATTCAGTCGGAACAGGTGTGCTATCTTTGTCTCACCCTCATTTTTTACACTCGCAGACACTCACTGTCACACACTCACTCAGTCTGCCTTTTAAAGTCTTTCTCTTAGTAGGGGCGCTACAGAGATTCACATAAGTCATACTGCATGTTCAGAAGGTGGTCCACAGTCTGAGTTCCAACTTTGGCTATGATAGGTCAAACCGTTTCCAAGTTATAATGTTCGACCACAAGGGGGCATTAGAGAGTTTCGATTCATGGTTTTGCGTGGTCAGAACACGGTCAGGAGTCCATATACCAAGTTTGGATAAGCTGCGTCAAACCGTGTCCAAGTTATCATATTTGACCACTAGAGGGCGCTAGAGAGTTCCGATTCATCGTTATGCGTGGTCAGAAGACGGTCAGGAGTCCATATACCAAGTTTGAATAAGCTACGTCAAACCGTTCCAAAGTAATCATATTTGACCACTAGAGGGCGCTAGACAGTTTCGATTCATGATTCTGTGTGGTCAGTACACGGTCAAGCGTCCATATACTAAGTTTGGATAAGCTACGTCAAACCGTTTCCAAATTATAATATTTGACCACTAGGGGCGCTACAGAGTTTCGATTCATTATTATGCGTGGTCAGAACATGGTCAGGAGTCCATATACTAAGTTTGGATAAGCTACATCAAACCGTTTCCAAGTTATAATATTTGACCACTAGGGGTATAGAGACTTTCGATTCATGGTTATGCGTGGTCAGAACACGGTCAGGAGTCCATATACCAAGTTTGGGTAAGTTACGTCAAACTGTTTCTAAGTTATAATATTTGACCACTAGGGGCAATCGGGTAAAGCATTGTCAATTTCTGGCACATTTCCTGCTTGACCAGGTGGTGGCGCTATAACAGGCATGTCCATGGGGTGTCTAGATATCATCACAGTCATACCATCTATGAACCAGTGAAGTTTCAGATCAATCGGGTAAAGCATTGTCAATTTCTGGCACATTTCCTGCTTGACCAGATGGTGGCGCTATAACAGGCACGCCCACGGGTCGTCTAGAAATCATCACAGTCATACCATCTATGAACCAGTGAAGTTTCAGATCAATCGGTTAAAGCATAGTCAATTTCTGGCACTTTTCCTGCTTGGCCAGGTGGTGGCGCTATAACAGCCACGCCCACGGGGTGTCTAGATGTCATCACAGTCATACCATCTATGAACCTGTGAAGTTTCAGACCAATCGGTTAATGCAGTGTGATTTTATGACACACTTCCTGTTTTGTGATGAGCTATTAAAATCATACAATTTCATAATATTGTTATTACAACATATTACGAAATATCAAAAATCCGTTCGCAATTTAGCATCAGCAGCATCTAGAGGTCATGTACACCAAATTTCACTTGAATCTGACATACCGTGTCCGACGAGTACGTTAAAGTTCACTGTGTGTCCAAATTTTTACACTCCTTATTACCTCACTTCCTGTTGGGCGTGGCTAATGCAATGTAATACGAAAGTTGTTCGTCTTGGGGAGACACACACACCTACCAAATTTTGTGTGCGTAGCTCAAAGTATATGCCAACCATGGCACTTAATGTCAATTTCTGTACTTTCTCCACCTTACCAGTTGGTGGCGCTGTAACAACCACGCCCATTAAGTGTATGAATGTTGGCGTCATGATAATATCTATAACTTTGTAAATGACATTCAGACGATTCCATCAACGCCCTGCGATCTAATGACACATTTCCGTTTTTTCAGTTTTTCCCATATTTCACTCATCCGCCATCTTGAAATTGTAAAGGGTATGAATAATCCCTTCGCAATTTTACATCAGCAACATCTTGGCATCATGTCTACCAAATTTCACAGGAATCTGACCAACGGTGTCCGAGGAGTACATTAAAGTTCAGTGGGTGTCCGGCCCCATAGAGCCCAATGTAATTTTTTACTTTAGGGGGCGCTACGGAGTCCCTGGGCCACACCCAAGTCCATGCCTCTGTATACCTCTAGTGTTCCATACTTCCAAGGTGTGTGCAAAATTTCATGAGTTTTCATGCACGGGAAAGGGGTCAAAAATGGCCGTAACCAGCGGAAGAAAAATAATAATAATAAATATAGCTGCAAGCAGCAATTAACGGGGTCCAAGCAGAAGTCCCGTGCAGCCCTCTCTGGCTACAAGACAACTTGGACTCGTTTTCCAAATCCAAGTTTGACGCACCCAGGATGGGAACTTGCTACCAGCTTGGCTGAAGGCAGTAATAGAGCTGTAAAACTTGACTTGTTTTCATGTTCCCTCTGAGTCACATGAGTCAGTCAAGTTAGTTTCTATATGCCAGTCAGTTGAATGGGGAAGTGCTCCCCCCATTCGCCCCATTCCCCTCTTTGCATCGGCCGGGAGTCGAACCGGCCACCCTTCGGTCCCAAGTCCAACTCCCCTGACCGGTACACCACGGATACGTAGGGTGCCTGTTACGTTTTTCTAGAACAGAAAGATTTAACAATTAACTTAAGATTAAAGAACATTTTAAATCTAAATGTTAAATTTAAATTCTAAATCTAAATGTTGAATCTAGATCTAAATCCAAATGTTAAATCTAAATGCTAAATCTAAACGATAAATCCAAGCCTTGGATTTATATTTATACATTTAGCCTAAGATTTAAGAACATTAAATCTAAATGCTATATGTAAATGTTAACTCTAAATCCTAAATCTAAATGTTAAATCTAAATGCTCAATCTAAATGTTAACATTTAACATTTAGCCATAAGAGTTAAGAACATTAAATCTAAATGCTATACTGTCAGGATTCAAGAAGTTAAGATTAAATGCTACCAGTGAAAGGAAAGTTTCATCCATTTCCAATATCCCTATACAATACTCAGACATGTTAAATCTGCTGATGATGTCATGCCACTGTCAGGATTCGAACCCATGATCTTTGGATTACAAGACTGAAGTTAATCCACTACTCCATGATGGATTGTAGTTAGAGTTCTTTCTTGCAATCTAAGTAGTGGTGAGGAACAACTTTTCAACTCTAGTGACTGCAGATTGCAAAGATTAAAGTTGACTGAAATGACTGCTTGAGAGCCTCAAGGCACAAGCTAATGTGGATTTTACTGAATACATCTAGCTCTCATGTGTGTTGAGAGCTTCAAAGCACAAGTGTCTTTCCATGCAGTCTCTGTTGGCCACACCTTCCAGCTCACCTTCAGCCAATTACCTTAGGCCATACCACTTATTAAGGACACCTGTGCCCATGCTGAACTCTTTGTCTGCTCAGATTCCAAACCTGAAAGCTGCTGTCGAATCTTCTGTGTTTTTCGTGTGCGTTATTGACTGTAAGTTTGTCCTGTTTATGCTCTTCTAGTATTACTGAATCTTTGAGCAGACTTGTGCATTCTATGTTTGATTAAACTGTATTTGTTTGTTGAATTGATCGATTTCTGGTTTCTGCTTGTGGAACAGAACATAGCCCAGTGCCTGTGTAGTTCAATTTATGTGACATACCTACTTCTAGCATGTTTCATGGGCCAGGTGATGTGTATCTTGTGTGCTACTGTTTTATGTTTGTATTTTGTATTGACTTATTGTGGCATGGGGCTAATTGCTGCCTTCTCATTTCCCTCCTGAAAACTACACACACAGACCCCCACACACATTCATATGCGTCACACACATTGTAAACACAATACACACATTTCAGACATGTATCACTTTCATCTCTCCTGGACACACTCTTGGATGTTGTGTTGGATCTGGAAATAAAAGAACTGTACTTGTAACCTGACTGTCCTTGATCCTGTATCCTGTGTTGAGAGCTTGAAAGCACAAGGAATGGTGGATTTTATTAAATACTTCAATGTTGATGTATCCTACCAAAGATTCATAGACCTGTAACCAATGAGTATGTGTTTGTGAACTATGCAAAATGTTTGAGATTGTGTGTGTTTTTTGTTGTTTGTTTCACCTCAATAAAGATGTCCTTTGTGTGCTGTGAGTAATTTACAAATGATTTCACAGTGAGTGAGTGACATGTGAAGTCATCAAGATTATGCCAGCATGATAATTAGTGATTGGATCATTTTCCAGCATGAGATGACAGAACTGGGATTTGAACCCATAATGTTCTGCTTTAAGTCACTGAGCTAATGAGAATTGCACTGACTACAACTTTCAGTTACCTCAAACTAGCGAGGATATGTTTAGTATTCAGTGAGTGCCGATTGCCAATCAATTCCACAGGTGCCAGTGATCATGAAATTGAATGATCTGTGTTGTCCCTTTCAAGGCGCATGTTCCAAGACAAGGTGAACTCAAATCTTCAAGCAAGTCAGGATGGAAATACTGAATACTTTTTTTACCTCAATAAAGATATATTATTGTGAGCTGAGAATTCTTTACAAATGATTTTATGTAAATGGTGCGTACTATGTTAAGTTCAGCCATCAAGATTATGCCAGCATGATAATTAGTGCTTTGATCTGGCTGAACTGGGATTTGAACCCACAATGTTCTGCTTTGAGAGGCTATGCATTAACCCACTGAGCTAATGAGAATTGCTTTTAATACTACTTTCATTTACCTACTTAAAGTAGCAAGGAACCTAACAGTTCAAGATGAATGAGAAGAATGAGTTTAGTGTTCAGTGAGTGCAGATTGGCAATCAATTCCACAGGTGCCAGTGATCATTAAGTTGACTGAAAAGCCAGTTGAATGATCTGTGTTGTCACTTTCAAGGTGCATGTTCCAAGACGAGGTCAACTCAAATAAATATTCAAGCAAGTGAGGATATAAATGCTGTTTTTTTTTTTTTTTACCTCAATAAAGATGTATTGTGAGCTGTGAATTATTTCCAAATGATTTTATGTAGGTACTGCATGACATGTTAAGGTCAGCCATCAAGATTATGCCAGCATGATAATTAATGGTTTGATCTGGCATGAGATGGCAGAGCTGGGATTTGAACCCACAATGTTCTACTTTGAGAGGCTGTGCATTAACCCACTGAGCTAATGACAATTGGTCTCAATCCTACTTTCATTTACCTACTTAAAGTAGCAAGGAACCTAACAGTCCAAGCTGAAATGAGAAGAATGAGTTTAGTATTCAGTGAGTGCAGATTGCCAATCAATTCCACAGGTGCCAGTGATCATGAAGTTGACTGAAAAGCCAGTTGAATGGTCTGAGTTGTCACTTTCAAGGTGCATGTTCAAGACAAGGTGAATTCAATAATCAGGATAGAAACACTGAATATCTTTATTGTTTGGTAACTGTGCTGTTTGATTTAGATTGTGTTTGATATTGCCATAAAGTAGTTTTGTGTGTGTGAGTTTTGACATCAGAATTAGCATTTTCATCAACCTTGTCATGTCGGAGATGGGATTTGAACCCTTGATCTCATAGCCTTTCACTTTGAAGTGCTAGGCCTATGCTCACTGAGCCAGTCTGCCTGCACAGCAATACTGCTGACAGTCACTCATTCAAAGTTGTAAGGGTTAGCCTACAAGCAGCCCACTGATTTCAAACTAAAATTAAAGCATTTTGACAAAGAGTAGACAAGGGAGATTTTGCACAGTTACTTGAACTTATAAAATGATTAAACTATTAAAATTTCAAAGGGTTTGGTTGATTTTAATCAAAGTGCTCAAACTTTAATTAACTATAATATTAATACCGATAGACATATGCAAGTGACAGTGAATAGAATAGAGTGGCTTGGTCTGTAGATTGTGTCTGACCATTTTGGTCATGATATGACTAATTTTGTGGCCTGTGAAACTTTAGTTTCACTTTGGCTAAAGTCAGAAATTCTGGGCAAACTAAACATTTTTTGTAAAATAAGACCATTGTAAGAAAGATGCAGTCAAGTCCAAGGATTAAGGGACTATAGGACTTTTGAGTGTATGCACTACTGGTCAGGAGATATGGGCTTGAATGGAATTTGTTGAATTATAGCGCCACCTATGTGTGCAGTACCACTAGTTTTAGGCTCTGAGTAGTGGGGGCAATTTCTGGTCTTTCTGGAAAATTACAGGAGTTTTGGCCTTGCGGTTTAGGCTGCCCAACCACTTTTAGCGGAGAAAAAGAAGAATAATAATAAACAGAACAAAAACAATAGGGTTCCGCGCAGCTATGCTGCTTGGACCCCTAATAATTAAAGCCACAAGTGGCGATGACGGGCCCTCGCACCAGGTGCACCGCAAAGAGTGCATATCGCAACAATGGTACACAATGAAGGCACATTCAGTCGGAACAGGTGTGCTATCTTTGTCTCACCCTCATTTTTTACACTCGCAGACACTCACTGTCACACACTCACTCAGTCTGCCTTTTAAAGTCTTTCTCTTAGTAGGGGCGCTACAGAGATTCACATAAGTCATACTGCATGTTCAGAAGGTGATCCACAGTCTGAGTTCCAACTTTGGCTATGATAGGTCAAACCGTTTCCAAGTTATAATGTTCGACCACAAGGGGGCGCTAGAGAGTTCCGATTCATCGTTATGCGTGGTCAGAAGACGGTCAGGAGTCCATATACCAAGTTTGAATAAGCTACATCAAACCGTTCCAAAGTAATCATATTTGACCACTAGAGGGCGCTAGACAGTTTCGATTCATGATTCTGTGTGGTCAGTACACGGTCAAGCGTCCATATACTAAGTTTGGATAAGCTACGTCAAACCGTTTCCAAGTTATAATAGGCATGTCCATGGGGTGTCTAGATATCATCACAGTCATACCATCTATGAACCAGTGAAGTTTCAGATCAATCGGGTAAAGCATTGTCAATTTCTGGCACATTTCCTGCATGACCAGATGGTGGCGCTATAACAGGCACGCCCACGGGTCGTCTAGAAATCATCACAGTCATACCATCTATGAACCAGTGAAGTTTCAGATCAATCGGTTAAAGCATAGTCAATTTCTGGCACTTTTCCTGCTTGGCCAGGTGGTGGCGCTATAACAGCCACGCCCACGGGGTGTCTAGATGTCATCACAGTCATACCATCTATGAACCTGTGAAGTTTCAGACCAATCGGTTAATGCAGTGTGATTTTATGACACACTTCCTGTTTTGTGATGAGCTATTAAAATCATACAATTTCATAATATTGTTATTACAACATATTACGAAATATCAAAAATCAGTTCGCAATTTAGCATCAGCAGCATCTAGAGGTCATGTACACCAAATTTCACTTGAATCTGACATACCGTGTCCGACGAGTACGTTAAAGTTCACTGTGTGTCCAAATTTTTACACTCCTTATTACCTCACTTCCTGTTGGGCGTGGCTAATGCAATGTATACGAAAGTTGTTCGTCTTGGGGAGACACACACACCTACCAAATTTTGTGTGCGTAGCTCAAAGTATATGCCAACCATGGCACTTAATGTCAATTTCTGTACTTTCTCCACCTTACCAGTTGGTGGCGCTGTAACAACCACGCCCATTAAGTGTATGAATGTTGGCGTCATGATAATATCTATAACTTTGTAAATGACATTCAGACGATTCCATCAACGCCCTGCGATCTAATGACACATTTCCGTTTTTCAGTTTTTCCCATATTTCACTCATCCGCCATCTTGAAATTGTAAAGGGTATGAATAATCCCTTCGCAATTTTACATCAGCAACATCTTGGCATCATGTCTACCAAATTTCACAGGAATCTGACCAACGGTGTCCGAGGAGTACATTAAAGTTCAGTGGGTGTCCGGCCCCATAGAGCCCAATGTAATTTTTTACTTTAGGGGGCGCTACGGAGTCCCTGGGCCACACCCAAGTCCATGCCTCTGTATACCTCTAGTGTTCCATACTTCCAAGGTGTGTGCAAAATTTCATGAGTTTTCATGCACGGGAAAGGGGTCAAAAATGGCCGTAACCAGCGTAAGAAAAATAATAATAATAATAATAATGACAAATCCTTACAAAAGCAATAGGGCTTCGCACCGGTCGGTGCACAAGCCCGTTCCGAGGCTCGTGCACCTCGGTGCTCGGGCCCTAATAATGACAAATCCTTACAAAAGCAATAGGGCTTCGCACCGGTCGGTGCACAAGCCCGTTCCGGGCTCGTGCACCTCGGTGCTCGGGCCCTAATAATAAAAATAATAATCTGAGCAAAAGCAATAGGGCTTCGCACCGATCCGGTGCACAAGCCCGTTCCGGGCTCGTGCACCTCGGTGCTCGGGCCCTAATAATAATTAAAGCCACAAGTGGCGATGACGGGCCCTCGCACCAGGTGCACCGCAAAGAGTGCATATCGCAACAATGGTTCACAGTGAAGGCACATTCACTCGGAACAGGTGTGCTATCTTTGTCTCACCCTCATTTTTTACACTCGCAGACACTCACTGTCACACACTCACTCAGTCTGCCTTTTAAAGTCTTTCTCTTAGTAGGGGCGCTACAGAGATTCACATAAGTCATACTGCATGTTCAGAAGGTGGTCCACAGTCTGAGTTCCAACTTTGGCTATGATAGGTCAAACCGTTTCCAAGTTATAATGTTCGACCACAAGGGGGCATTAGAGAGTTTCGATTCATGGTTTTGCGTGGTCAGAACACGGTCAGGAGTCCATATACCAAGTTTGGATAAGCTACGTCAAACCGTGTCCAAGTTATCATATTTGACCACTAGAGGGCGCTAGAGAGTTCCGATTCATCGTTATGCGTGGTCAGAAGACGGTCAGGAGTCCATATACCAAGTTTGAATAAGCTACGTCAAACCGTTCCAAAGTAATCATATTTGACCACTAGAGGGCGCTAGACAGTTTCGATTCATGATTCTGTGTGGTCAGTACACGGTCAAGCGTCCATATACTAAGTTTGGATAAGCTACGTCAAACCGTTTCCAAGTTATAATATTTGACCACTAGGGGCGCTACAGAGTTTCGATTCATGATTATGCGTGGTCAGAACATGGTCAGGAGTCCATATACTAAGTTTGGATAAGCTACATCAAACCGTTTCCAAGTTATAATATTTGACCACTAGGGGTATAGAGACTTTCGATTCATGGTTATGCGTGGTCAGAACACGGTCAGGAGTCCATATACCAAGTTTGGGTAAGTTACGTCAAACTGTTTCTAAGTTATAATATTTGACCACTAGGGGCAATCGGGTAAAGCATTGTCAATTTCTGGCACATTTCCTGCTTGACCAGGTGGTGGCGCTATAACAGGCATGTCCATGGGGTGTCTAGATATCATCACAGTCATACCATCTATGAACCAGTGAAGTTTCAGATCAATCGGGTAAAGCATTGTCAATTTCTGGCACATTTCCTGCTTGACCAGATGGTGGCGCTATAACAGGCACGCCCACGGGTCGTCTAGAAATCATCACAGTCATACCATCTATGAACCAGTGAAGTTTCAGATCAATCGGTTAAAGCATAGTCAATTTCTGGCACTTTTCCTGCTTGGCCAGGTGGTGGCGCTATAACAGCCACGCCCACGGGGTGTCTAGATGTCATCACAGTCATACCATCTATGAACCTGTGAAGTTTCAGACCAATCGGTTAATGCAGTGTGATTTTATGACACACTTCCTGTTTTGTGATGAGCTATTAAAATCATACAATTTCATAATATTGTTATTACAACATATTACGAAATATCAAAAATCCGTTCGCAATTTAACATCAGCAGCATCTAGAGGTCATGTACACCAAATTTCACTTGAATCTGACATACCGTGTCCGACGAGTACGTTAAAGTTCACTGTGTGTCCAAATTTTTACACTCCTTATTACCTCACTTCCTGTTGGGCGTGGCTAATGCAATGTAATACGAAAGTTGTTCGTCTTGGGGAGACACACACACCTACCAAATTTTGTGTGCGTAGCTCAAAGTATATGCCAACCATGGCACTTAATGTCAATTTCTGTACTTTCTCCACCTTACCAGTTGGTGGCGCTGTAACAACCACGCCCATTAAGTGTATGAATGTTGGCGTCATGATAATATCTATAACTTTGTAAATGACATTCAGACGATTCCATCAACGCCCTGCGATCTAATGACACATTTCCGTTTTTTCAGTTTTTCCCATATTTCACTCATCCGCCATCTTGAAATTGTAAAGGGTATGAATAATCCCTTCGCAATTTTACATCAGCAACATCTTGGCATCATGTCTACCAAATTTCACAGGAATCTGACCAACGGTGTCCGAGGGAGTACATTAAAGTTCAGTGGGTGTCCGGCCCCATAGAGCCCAATGTAATTTTTTACTTTAGGGGGCGCTACGGAGTCCCTGGGCCACACCCAAGTCCATGCCTCTGTATACCTCTAGTGTTCCATACTTCCAAGGTGTGTGCAAAATTTCATGAGTTTTCATGCACGGGAAAGGGGTCAAAAATGGCCGTAACCAGCGTAAGAAAAATAATAATAATAATAATAATAATGACAAATCCTTACAAAAGCAATAGGGCTTCGCACCGGTCGGTGCACAAGCCCGTTCCGGACTCGTGCACCTCGGTGCTCGGGCCCTAATAATAATAATAATAATAAAAAGAAAAAAATCCTTACAAAAGCAATAGGGCTTCGCACCGGTCGGTGCACAAGCCCGTTCCGAGCTCGTGCACCTCGGTGCTCGGGCCCTAATAATAAAAGAAAAAAATCCTTACAAAAGCAATAGGGCTTCGCACCGGTCGGTGCACAAGCCCGTTCCAGACTCGTGCACCTCGGTGCTCGGGCCCCTAATTAATAATGTCCACAATAGATACTGAATATACTGTAGTTGAACACCAACCTTAATGACTGCAGTTTGCCATGTGAAGTAGACAATGCCTTAGAAAGAAGCTGAACTCCTATATCACCCAGGTCATTTCTACTCAGGTCCAGATCTTTCAAGAGGTTTGGTAACTGTAGAACTGAAGCCACAAGCTCACATGATTTATGTGTGAGTTCACAGTCAGTAAGTCTGCAAGAGATTTTGACAGAATTGAACAAATGATAGATAGACAGTATCATGAATGTCCAGATGCAACGATCACCTCCCATATTGGATAGCTATTGCCCTCATAACAAAATCAGTTTACAATATAGACAAAATTTGCCACCTACCTCAATGTTTGCAGTTTGCAGTGGGAGAAGACAGTGCCTTAAAGAGTAGCTGAATTCCAGGATCTCCAATGTTATTTTGGCTTAGGTCCAACTCTATCAGGCAGTTTGGTGATTGTAAAAGAGTACTCATAATTCCACAGGACCTATCTGTGAGCCTGCAGTCAACAATTCTGCATATTAGAATGATGAAAGATAAAATATTAGGGAATAAAAGGGGATGAATACATTGAGTACAATTATGTGAAATCTCAATCAATTTTATTGTCTTAAAGATTTGACTGTAGCTTACTATTAAGAGGTGATTTAAATGCCTTGAAAGATATGAAAATATGAGCAATCAGTTAATTTCGAAAAAGTAGTTAAGCCCGCACATCCGAACCTGACCTGGGAGCAGGACAATCAAATAAGTCTATAAGAATGAAAAAAGTCCGCTGCAACCGGGATTTAATGCTCCCACAATTTTTTATTTTTATTTTTCCGTTACGTTTCGGGTATGCACCCTAGCATTAAATCCCGGTTTGCAGCAGACTTTTTCAATCAGTTAATTTCTTCATAACAAACCCGTAACCACAGTCCTGTCTTTGTGTTGTCCTTCGACAGACAGTCAAGTCAAGTCAAGTCAAGAGTATATAGATGTAGTGCATTTTAACACAACTCAGTTGATCCAAAGCGCTTTACAGTGGAACCACCACAAATGTATAGCACCCACCTGGGTGATGCACGGTAGCAATCACAGTCGGCGCCAGAACGCTCACCACACACCAGCTTGAGGTGGAGAGTGAGGGAATGGACAGGAGGAAGGGATGAATGAGCCAATTACAGTGGAGGGATGATTAGGGGGCCAGATTGAATGAGCCAGGTTGGGACTTTAGCCAGGACACTGTGGAACCCCCTAGTTTTTGCTACCAATATCATGGGATCTTTTATGACCACTGAGAGTCAGGACCTTAGTTTAACGTCTCATCCGAAAGATGGCCTCTCCTACAGCACAGTGTCCCCGTCACTGCACTGGGACATTGGGATTGATCTTAGGCCAGAGGGAAGAGAGCCACCTACTGGCCATCCACCAACACCACTTCCAGCAGCAACCCAGTTTTCCCCAGTGGTCTCCCGTCCAGGTACTAACCAAGCCCATACCTACTTAGCTTCAGCTATTCAGCTGACACAGGGCACCATTGGTCTTGCTGCTGGCAGTCAGAAACTTAAAACTAATATTTAGTCAATAGAACATCATGACATGGACATCATCATTTATACATTTCAATCAGAAACTCACCGTGCCTTTCTGCAGCACCTCATAACTGGGATCAGTCTCCAGCGTCCCTCATCTGATGTGTTATATTTCTTCAGGTCAAATTCATCCAGGATCTCCTCAGACATCAGAAGCATATGGGCCAGTGCTGAACAGTGAGCAGGAGACAACTTATGTTTTAAATACTTTGGTGCTGACAGCATTTTCTGGATTTCTTTGTGAATGGAATGGTCATTCATTTCAAACAAACAGTGGAAAAGAGTGATGTAGCTTTCAGGAGAGAGACCTTCTCTGTTGAGCAACTTAATGTATTGACAGGTTTCCTTAATGCTTTTTGTGGTGGTGTGTATTTTGCTAAGGAGACCTTGCAGCAGAGTCTGATTGCTCTCCAGAGAGATGCCCATAAGGAAGCGAAGGAATAGATCCAGGTTCCCATTCCTTCTCTTCAAAGCCACATCAACGACACTCTTAAGTAACACATGAATTTGTGTTTTCAATCCTAGTGCTGACTGAAGACAAGATAAAACAGATTTCCCTTTGTGTTCTTCGCTGATGAGGGATCTCAGTGGCTTAAGATTCTCCGTCACATAAGAGTGAAACACAAACACAGCTGCCAGAAACTCCTGGATGCTCAGGTGCACAAAACTGTAAACCTTCCTCTGGTGAAACACAGATTCCTCCTTAAAGATCTCAGTGCACAAACCAGAGTACACTGAAGCTTTATTGACATCAATGCCACACTCTTTCAGGTCTTCTGCATAAAACATGAGATTTCCACTTTCCAGATTCTTGAAGGCCAACTCTGACAACTTCAATAGAATGTGTTTGTGACATTCTGGATCTTTTTCTGTGTTTATGTCAGTGCCACTCAGATACACCTGATTCTTCATGGTGGTCTGAATGAGTAAGAAGTGTATGAACATCTCAGTCAGAGTTTGGGGGATTTGCTGGCTGTTGTCCTGTTCCAGCATTTCCTGAAGCACAGGGACTGCAATCCAACAGAACACTGGAAAGTGGCACATGATACGGAAACTCCTGGATGCCTTAATGTGCGAGATGATTTTGTTGGATTGATTCTCATCAATGATTCTCTTCCTAAAATACTCTTCCACCTGCGGGTTGCTGAATCCACTAATTTCTGTTATCCGATCAATATACTGGGCAGGAATATGACTGGCTGCTGCTGGCCGTGAAGTTATCCAGATGAGAGCAGAGGGAAGCAGAGTTCCCAGAATGAGGTTTGCTATCAACACACTGACTGATGTTGATTGTTTAATATTAGATAAGTACTTGTTTTGTTTAAATTTCAGTTTCCACTGACTCTCATTCAAACCATCAAAGATGAACACAACTTGACAGCATTTGTATTCATCATCCTTCAGCTCCTTCAAGTGAGGATAGAAGCTAAGCAGGAGACTGTGAAGACTACACTGATCATTCTTGACTAAATTCAGCTCACGGAAGGAAAATGGAAACATAAAATCTACATCCTCATTGGCTACCCCATCAATCCAGTTACGGATGAATTTCTGTGCGCACACTGTTTTTCCAATGCCAGCAAATCCTTTAGTCATCACAGTCCTGATATACTTCTCCTGTCCAGGCAAGAGCTTGAAAATGTCATTGCAGTTGATTGCTGTGTCTTCTGTGGTTTGGGCTCTAGATACTGACTCTTCCTGCCAAACATTTTTCATATTCAACCCTTCACTATCTCCCTCTGTGATGTAGAGCTCTGTGTGGATCTCACTGAGGAGTGTGTCAGCTCCTGGTTTGAAGATGCCCTCCGATATATTCTGAAATCTCTTTTTCAGACTGGCTTTATGATTCTCTATAACTCTCCTCAGGACATTAGCATCTTCTGGGGAAAAAGACAAATCATTATGAGAGGATTTATTCTATTATTCCAGATCAAAAAGGAACTGGCGAGGTTGGATTTTAAACTACAGCCATTTTTTTGTCAAAACAAGGACCACAGTAGAAATAAAATTCCCTGAGCTTCCTTGTCATGTTTTTGACACAATGTACATACAGGTAGTTGCAATGTCAAATTTATTTATCTATTATTTATTCTTTGTACAGTGTCAATGTAGATCAATCAACACAAATAACTTAAATTCTCACCAGTAAGTGGTGACAAGTCAAAGACAACAACACACTAATATACTAATATACACTAATATGCCATATCAGATTACAACATTGCGCCATCACTCTCAAGAACAGAAAGAAATTGTATACCTGTGGAAATGTTTTGTGCACATCAACAATCATAAATTATACATTTGTTAGAAATGCAACATATAGTGAGGTGAAACACATAATGTTTGAGAGGGAAATGCTGTAGCCTCTGCAGTCTGAGAATGGCCAAAGACTGAATGCTCAAATTACCTTGTGTCCTCCTTGTATGTGCTGTGTGTTCAGTCTGCAGGTATCTGCTGTTCTCTGCCATGTCTGAGTGTTTATCATCCAGAGCAGGCTGAAGATCTGAAAATCTCAACACACTAATAATGGATATTACAGGAGTTATCATGTCTGTGTGTGTTTGTCATTTCAGCACTTACAGGTCTCAAACCTCAACTATTTTTAATCAAGGACTTGAAATAGAGAAGTATCAGCCTTCTAAAAAAAATGTATGCATGATGTATTTGTATACATGCTGGTGACCAAAACCTTGCGTACATAAAGGCACGTACACTTTCACCTGCAATGTGAGAACCAGTCTCAGGGGAAACCACACATCCTGTCATGTAACGGCTGTACTTTTCCTGTCTTCCAAATGTAAAATCTCATCACAGTCCCAGAGACAGTCACAGTTAGAGCCATTTTGGAACAGACTCTCAGTTTTGCTATTGTATCCCACTGAAGGCAGTACATGACTAACGGCTTCCACAGGTTTTCTATAATTACCCAAGGTCAAAAACATACACCAACAACCATAACATTCATACATAAGGTTTCTATAATAACCCAAAACCGGCATCAAATAAGGCCAAATAAGCACTGTTATTTAAATTTAGGCAGGTTCTCGCCGAAAACGAGGTTGGACTGTTACCTGAGGTCACTCACAGATTTCACCCAGTTTTTCTCCCCTTCTGACTTACTGCCTCAATTCTCCAATCAAAAGAAACTAAGTACCGGTAATCACAAATTTTACCATGAATCGCAACTAATTTCCGATAGATAGAGAGAGATACAGTAGATAGATTACACATGATAACAATAGACAGAGACTCACATACAGTACACTAACACATTGAAGCATAACATATTAATACCCCCACACACACACATTGAACAGGAAAGGACAGCAATCATCAACAGATCACTTCTACTCATGGCATGACTCAAGTAAGAATTGGTATGCTAAAGTAGGTTGCGTCTTTATTTTGCCCTGGTAAGACCCTTATAATAATTAGCTGGCATTGTTCTTCTCAATTCCCACCTAAAGTGTACCAACCCCACTGATTCCCCAAGAGTAACTTCTTGAAAAAAATATCCACAATATATGTAGACTTGTCCATGTCAACATGAAAAAGGTCAGCGGAGAGAGATTCAACCAAGACTCGGAGAGTTCTGCATGTTTGTTCACTTTGATGCATGTTTACTTCACCCTCCACTGTTGAACATACTGTACAGGAGGTAGTCAATAGTATTTGTCTAATTTGATTTGATAGACTAGCCATATTTCTAATTGAAATGGAACATAATCCATATCCATTAGCATTAATATGAGTTTTTTTTTCTTCGATTAATCACTTAAGTTAACACGTTAATTATGCCAGAGCTAAATAGACATAACTCAAAACAACAACAAAAACACTAATAAGGCTGTGATGCACCTTACCTCAGCACCCAGAAGAAAAATTTCTCAATTGCTTCTGAAAGCACTGTATGTCTTCACACTTTACTCAGTGGGAAGTGACCTGAACGTGTGAGCTACAGAAGAGTGATAGAGAGAGAGTGCGCATACCATCTGGACATTTCACAATGCCAGAGACAACTCTGCACCAGTGCAAAGTTTAATATGGCCAGTGATACATCATGATATGGCTCTGATCATGATGTACCATTGGCGCCCTCTGCTGCGTAAGAAGATGAGTGCATCAAGAGAAGAGAAAACCATCTAATACTGTCAGACCCAATATCCTTTACTTATGGTTACTACTGTATGTTCCTTGATCCATGACGAGACCAGTGACTGTACGGGTACTTCACTAGACCCCAGTCAGTGGGTTGAGCCCATGAGGAGTGGTTCCGCCCAGTGCCCAAGATCTCTTCCTAAAATAAACTACTAAAATATAAGGGAGTATTTTCTTGCCCCTGTTACTCATTGGTGCTCTTCGAACTGTTTGTATAGTGCCGCGAGTGAGTCAATGGCGCTCTACAAATAAAATTGAATTAAATTCAATTAAGCAATTATTTAATTTTATAATTGTACTGCATATGTTGAGTGAGTTTAATTGAATTTAGTGTCTTCATTTGGGAGACTATTGTTGTTTTATATACAATTTTATGAATGCCTTCTTTCAGTCAATTCCTTAGCAAATGTTCAGTATAATATACAAGGAAAGAAATTAAGAAATTTTGAACATATGTTTGCAAAATTCTATTGTAACAATATTACAAAAAAGGGACACATTCGTAGTAACTGTAATCATCCATTGTTTATTCAGGGATTTCACCCTTGCCCTGACTATACAGTCAGACAAGAAGAAAAAAAACTAATAAGATCATTTACTAACATTTATTAACAATAACAACAATATTATGACTACTACTACTATTAATCATATGAATAATAATTGTTAAAGGTAAAAAATACATATGGACAAAAAGTGAAAAAAAAATATTAATAGAAATAAAAGGTTATAACAAGGGTAAATGTAAAATTTCCATGAACTGTGAAAGGTCATTTGCTGGCACGATAGGTTTGGTAGAGTGCTGATATACAGTCTGAATACTAACAGACGCACTCACACATAAATTTGCATTAAAAAAAAATTTGGTTTGACAAGAGACATCTAAAGTAGGCCTAATCTTCTATTACTGCAGGAATAAAGATAAAACAGTTACAAACTTCTCTAAAGATGTTAAATTACAGAATTTTAGAAATATCATTTCAGGCATATATTTGCAGATTGTTTGGCATAGGAAACCCAGATACTGTAAATATGAGATTTTGGCGTCATTTACAGGCATAGCTATAACCCTATAAACCCTAGGCCAAGTTATTTGCTGTACCACATCAACAGGTGTAGAGCTGTAACCCTTTAAACCCTAGCCCAAGTTATTTGCTGTCCCACATCAACAAGTATGCTGATGCATCTGTTTAAACACAAAGCTTTCCATCTCCAAGTCACCAGGAAATGCTCCATGATCTCCTTACTGCTTTCTGTCTCAGTGTTTCTTCTCAGTGTCTCCTGCTTGGGAGGCCTGGGCCCTTCTTCTGTTCCTTAGATTCACCAAGATCACAGCAGAGACCATGGCCAGCAGCCCACAGCACATCAGAGAAGCAAAGGCAGTGTAGAAGGAAGACTCGGTGCGGAAGGAGGACTCACTGCAGAAGGAAGACTCAGTGCTGTAATACAGGTGGAAGGTTTTCTCAAGGCAAAGGCCCTTACATGGATATATATTCATTCTGCATGTGTAGACTCCACTGTCTGTGGGTGTGCTGTTGTAAATGGCCAGAGTGAAATAAGAATTGTGTAAGGATTGCACTCTGCCTCTCAGATCCTCAGGTAAAAGCATAGTTTCATTATGAGAGTCCACAATCAACTCTTCTGGATCACCATTCTTCCTACGGAACCATTGAACCCTCTTGCCCATGTCATATGGCAAGCAATCTAGAAAAACTGAGCCATCTCTTGAGAATGAGGCTGTGGAATTCACAATGGCATGGCACCTTCGAACGTCATACCGCACTATCTCTTTTTGGCGAATACAACTGTAATAGCCTCGTTTGAATTTATCCGATGGAACAATGAGGGAGTAGTCTCCTGTTAAGCTGCCGTTTAGTGTGTACATGTCCATCTGTGGCTCAGTCTTCGAGTGTAGATTGGGGTCCTCAGACACAACAGTGACTTCACCACTGGGAGTTTTCCAATAAACCTGATGTGGAGATGCATCAGGGATACTACAGGGAAGAGTCAGTTGTTCTCCTTGTCTTTGGTAGAGTTTAATCACATGCGATTTCATTTTCGTATATCTGCGGTTTTGACACTGACCTTCACGCCAAATCAGGCACTCGTATTCATGACACAAATCCTCTTCTTTTAGACCATGGAGAACGACTGATGAATTCTCAAGGTCAACCAGCAGTCTACCCCTCAGATCATGTGGGAGTCTCTCTGTGGGTGAGTTATTGTCCAAAATCAGTGTTGTTGGAATATCCTCTTCACAATATATGGACCTTCTATACAGTTGTATCACTGCAGTCTTTAGTTCACGTGAGTCTGATCCACACAGTTGAACACTACTCCCAAGCTTTGATTGAACAAATGTCTCTCCTGCAGAACAGACGACGAGCGAATAATTCTTCTGATCTCTTATCCTCCCACCCAACCAGCCTTCAAGTCTGAACACTCCACTGTATGAAGGATGGGCCTTCAGCAGTTCAATATGTGGTGAAATATATCTGAGATGATACTCCTTTGAATAGGATGAAGATGGGCGAGACGTGTTGAACAGCAGCTGGGCTTCATCGTTAGACACTTTGTAAAGAACATAGTCATCAGCAAGCAACAGGGCCCTTGTGCAGAACCACGTTTTCTCTCCCACTACTGCGGTCAAAAATGACTTGCGTCGGTGACAGTCAGCACCGCTGATGAAGAGGATCAATAGCAAAGCTGTAACCAGTCTTCCCACTTCCATTCTGGGACTCTAACACTCACTATGGCTCAGTAATGTTCACACACATTTATAAAGACCTTCTTACACATTCTCACACACACTTATCTTTGTATCTTGAGCAGGCCTCCTCAATTCAGGAAGTAGCGGAGAATACTGTGCTTAACTAGAGATGCAGATGATATTAACAGGAAAACAATTGAATCAGATAGGACAGCATATCCACAGCCATATAGTAGTGCTCAAGTAAAACATTTCAGCTGTAAGTGAAAGTTCATGCTATCGTTTGTGCTTTTAAACGACTCATTATAGGGTGACTGAAGGCACTCTCTATATCCCCAAAACTTTCTGCTTGCAGGTCACATACTGATAAATATAAGCTGTTAAAGGAATAACCCTAACCCTAACTTTACTGTTTTACAGTGTCACACGCTATTGATAGCCACCTCAATGACTGCATTTCAGCTGATTGAAAAAGCTTCTGTTTTTTAGAGAAGAAAAATAACATCTAATTCTAACAGTATGAGAAATACCTGTCAATATTGGGGGAGTCCCCATCGCTCAATTCTTGTGCAACTTTTCTCAATGTTGAGATTTTCTCAATATTGATTAAGCATGTATAACATTACAATATTTCATGAATGCAAGCCAAGTAATGCCAAGCCAAAGCAAACAAAACCATAGCCTAGCCTACATGACAACACATACACAATCAGTTATGGAACCACTTTTAATGTGGGGATGCAAGAATGAAGTAGCTGCTGGGGTTTCACGCCCGAGAAAATTTTCAAGGTTCATGGTTGTAGATACTAATGGCTTTTGTACCTGACTGGCTTTGCTTGGCAATAAACATCTTTTTTAAAATTCTGAACACACCCAGGGTATAGTGAGCTTCAAACATTTTTGTAACCATTAATGACAAAATATTTTATTTTCTCTTTCTGTTGATACAGTAATACTGATGACACACACCAATACACTAAACAGAGATTCCTCATTGGGAGCCGCAATATGGATTCTATTTTCCACTTCCTGGACCTTGTCTGCATTCTTTTCTATGTCCCTTTTGCACACAGGTTAGTCTGAGTAATTCTGTTTTGCTGCTGAGGTGAGAAAACATGTGAATATTTTATATAGGGTACCTGAGGTCTTTGGTCAGACTCAAACTCAGAGGGTACCGTCCTCCTTGACTGTGCCTGAATACGATTTAATTCAAGAAAATTGCCAGGAAAAGTCAGGAAGCAGCCTCCAGCGTCAAGTTTCAAGTTATGTTTCAACCGTCAACATGGACGTCGTTAGGTCCATTTTGGGGGGGCTCAAGCCTCCCTAAATTTCCCCCAAGCCCCCCTAACGCTGGGCAGATTATTTTCATTGTATGTAAATTACATCCATTCTTAGCGGTTATATTACTCACGGAGTTAACGTCAAATACGCGATCTCCGGACACCATCGGATTCAGTAGGCTCCAAGCTTTCCAATGGTAGGCTACTAGTCACTAATTGCTATGATAAACGGTCCACAAGAAAGTCCACTTTAAGTACATGTGAAATTTCTCAGTAAATTCTCCAGCTCTGCCTGCATCCACTGAGAGCATTTTTTTTCTTGTTGTAACTGATGACGAACTATGCTTCAAATTGAGCAGGAAAAATAGTCTTAAATCTGAAGTTTGGTAGGCTATAGTCTGATCCAGCAAATTTCTAGGCAACATATTCTCCAAAAGACTGAACTATGAAATATACATTAGCCTGTAGTCTATGCCATATTAGTTTGTCCTACATGCATTGATGGACATATTTATTTGCTATAGCCTAGCATAATATTGTAGTAGCTATTGTATGCTCATTTTGCAGAATAAATGTTTGAGAAACTTTCATATTTGACTGTATCATCAGATGTCCCTAGGATTTGAACTAAGCTAGTTGTTACCATTGTTGTATCTTGCTCAGTGCATTAGACTGAAATAAATCTATATAGAAGAGCCTAGTTCATTTACACCACAGTCATTGATGGAGATATTTGCAAACATCTCTCTTCACAAACCAGTCTGATGAATTGATTTAGACTAATTTTGTTAATAAAAATAGCCTAAGATACGAGATATTCTGATAAATGTCATTCAAGTAATAAATAGTTGGCAATATACACACATATACACTGTAGGCCTATAATATAATTTATTTATTAAAAATTTTCGGCTCGTGCTCTGCGCACGCATCTACATATTACCCCTCTGGGGCTAAGCTTCCCTTGACTATGGATCCTAGTGACGTCCATGACCGTCAATGAGTAAAACTGAAAATTATACAAAATCTGTAGGCCTATAAGCATTTAGTATTAAGTATTAACTTTTAAAAAGAATAGAAACAGGACATCCATAAATGTCTTTTAAAATCTTCTCTTTGTCCCAATGTAGTTAAACACACAACAGCATGGTAAATGTTTTTTATTAGAGATTAAAGAGAAAATATGCTAATATGTAGGCCTAATCAAAATTATGATCTACCAAAAGTATTCGATTTGTACACTTACAGATGATGCTGTGCAAGGGTCTAAACGCAAGATGATTAAAGATGATGAATGAGCTCAAAACTTTTCATATCAGTAATTAAGATCTCATAAATATGGCAGAGTTACCAAAGTTACCATAAGCAAACCTTTTAGAATCTGTGTACCTAAAAGGGTCATTAGGTGGCACTAAACTGCCAGAGGCAGAACACAGCCCCTATACAAGGCCCTAACCAAACTGGCACATTATCACCATCTGCTGACTAACACCTAAATGAATAGATGCATGAATTAACTGAGAAAGTGAGGAGAAGGAAATACAGACAAACAGAGAGTGAACAGAGATGGGACAGGTCCTGAATATCAAACATCCACTCATTGTTGACCAAGCAGTCTTTGCTGAAGAAATAGGCCCATACTTAAATCTAGAATAAATGCAGTGTTGCACATTGAATATGACTCAGGAAGGGGGTCATCAAAGTCTTTCCACTCAATATGCAGCATTTGTCTTTAGGGTAACCCTTAAAATAGTTTGTCTTTTTATTCTGACATGTAATATATGTCAGAGATGTGATAATAGTGACTGAACTGAAACAAAGCTGATACAATGTTCGAGAGTAAAGAAAAAAAAAAGTTTATCTGTGAGATGTATGTAAAGATATGGTTTCAACTGTATATAGCTTCAGATACCACTTATTTACTTCATACTTACAAATCCATATGGAGAGCTAAAACAAGCCAAAAATGCTAGCTGTAACCTAGGCAAATGCTGAGATAAGACAGTGGTCACACCAAAAAAAAGGCAAAGGGGAACTTCCACATGCAACACAGAAATCAGAGTTCACTTCTGATCCATTTGCTTTTTATAAAGTATGTTCTACTTTACAAACTGGTAAATAAGCGAAGCATAATTAATACTTCACTCTGTTAGAACAAAATCTTTGTTCTATGCGTGGTCATTATAGGGAGGAAAAGGAATGATGCCGAAACCTGTATTAATTGAAAGACGGTTTATTGGTAACAACACAAAGTACAGCAATCCAAAATGGGTTGCTGGAGAAGGTGCATTTCTGCACGTTCTGTCAGCTTAGAGATTTGCAGAGCTTTTAGGGGCCATTGCATACATTGTTGCAAACCTGGTTGACTCCCAGAATGTCATCGTTTCATTTTGTTAGAACACAGTGTCAAGAACAAATTACAACTTACAACTCATATAATCATATCAACTTGCAACTCTTTTTTTTTTTTTTTTTTTTTGCCCTCAACAGCACTTTCCAGGCAGTGCTGCCTAGAAGGCACTGTTGTGGGGAAAAAAGACCAAGGACCTCAGCCCTTGCCTGTGATGTTCTGCATGTTGTTCGATTGTAAGCATGTAAATTAGTTAGAGTTACAAGAGTGAGTGTGAAGTGCCCATATTTAATTTCTTTCTGGGTGTAACAAATAGGCCTGATGACGCTGATGTCTAACACTTATATATTAAACAATAATTTATCAAAATGCCACTAAGGGCCCACATGTCAACAAAGCCATTGCATTAACAGTAACAGTTAATTCTCACCTTTATTGCCACAATGGCACCTAACAATTCCACAAACCACACAGCCCTCCACATCATGTGGATCATGGCTAAACAAACTCACCAGCAAGGATGAAGTTGATGTTTTCTTCACCAGGGTTGAGACAATACAAGACAAATCATGGCATTTTGTTTTTATGTGACATTTTACACAGCAGAGTTCATATTCTACAATTATATGCTACAATTTTTGCAACACTACACACTTGATCAGGATGATATAATAGATGAGACAACATTTTTTAAAAATTATTTAGCTTAATTACCATTTGTATGAGGTCAAAACCAGGGAAGTCCATGGCGATGACCCCAAAACAATTTTCACTTTTCATAATTTTCTCCTTTAAATCTTTCAAATAGCTATGAAGCCAAGGGTTAATTTCCCTTGCAGCATTCTTAGGTGTTATGTTCATACCCTTTATAGTGCCCACCCCTGTGCCACTTGAGTAAGTTAGCATTACTGTATTCTCACCGCATTGCTTCATGGCCTCGTTCAAATGAATCAGGATTTTGTTCATTTTCGCTTTAATGTCGACAACCTTATAATCCCCTTTCTTATCAGTACCTGTAATTGGAATGCCTAAGTCAAATTTGTCCTTCTGTACTAACACAATTTTGCCTCTAACTTCACCTAAGGATGGTATTTTTGACTCAACAACAATGTTTTGATGAGCTTGAATTACCCTTTGAACCCTCTGCTTGACCTCATCTTTACACCTTGCTGGTTTTACCCTTAAAAGAACAGTTTCTTTCTTGTGCATTTGTAGAAAGTTTTGGACAGCCTCTATCACATCAGCAAAAGTGGATTTCTGGTCAAACCACCCGTGGACAATCTTTATGCCTTTCCCACAAGCGTTTGCCCTGATGTCCAGATAGCGTATGCCAGCCATGAGCTGGTCTCTCAGCTTCCAGGCCTGGCATTCCACCAACGGCCCCCAATAGCGAGCCATGGTGTCATGGGTACCAGGGATGGTGATGTGTGACAGAAGCTTTCCGTCGTCAAGGGTTGCCATCCAGTCAGGGGCATTGGATTGAGGTGGGTTGAATTTGGCTTTGTCGTTAAAGTCTTGTGATGCATTGCAGCAGGAATCGGCCTGAAAAGCACTGTGAAATTAAATAGTGATTGCGTACATAAGTAATACTTTCTCCAGTATTTCCTCTTAATTACAGGTTATTCATTGTAAGTTGTCGTATGATCTATGACCCCAATATGCTTTGTTAAGTAATGGGCTTATAAGGTGCTACGAGAACAGCTATTCTCATTAAAAAATAAATATTTGGAAAATTATTGAATGAGAATTATGTTATTGTACTACTGCTTCGTAAGCCCCTAAGTAACCAAATCAATTTAACATCATAATTCACTTCAACATAAAACAACTTAGAAACTTTGAATACATTAATTAGAATTCTTAGGTAGTGTTCTAGGCTATTATGTGCAGAATGAGGTGAAGTGTTACCAAAATATGTTTTAAATTATATATACTGTATATTAGACACAAAAACACAGAAAGAATACTCTCATTCACCTGAACATAATCAAACATGACTACATTGCGTTTTCAATTTGCTTGAATGATGTGTGCATATTCCATAGCTTACTTACATCAAAAGAGAAATAAGAAGAAATTCCCAAATTAGCATGTTTCAGCTTTGCTGCGTTGTGCTGCTGTGTATCTGCGTAATCACTGGAGTGGTTGGTTTATTCCAATTGTGAATAGTGTTGGTAGCAACGTAAAACAACCTCAGCCCTTGCCTGCGCTGTCCTGCATGTTGTTCGAGTGTAAGCATGTAGGTAGTTCGAGTTACAAGAGTGAGGTGATGATGCCAATCTCTCTACGTCTCCATATTTCCTAGCGAACCTCTCGCTGCTGAACCAGAAAACCACATGACCTCTCCGCCACCCACCCCGTGGCTGCTGGTAAAGGAGCTGTTGTTATAGCACAGTGTATTCTATTGAGTTTAGGAAGTGGGCGGGTGTTCCATTTATATGTTCACGCTTACACACTTGCCATTGAGAATACATAGAAACAGTAGAACTTAGCCTACTTCATTATTAGCATCACGTAGGGAATCGACGTCAGAAAATGAGCTAGTTGTCAAAAGCCCTTTCCCTTCTATATAACACTGTTGATGATGATGGCAAGATACTATTTTTGTGACAAAGCTAAACCAATAACCTAAGAAAGACCACTACTTTCAGCAGTCCCCCCCCCCCCCCCCCAGCAGTGTGAAGTGCCTTTATGTATTTTTTTTCTGCTTTAAAAAACAGACGAGATGCATTGATGTTTATGGTAACACTTAGTTATCATATAGCCTATTAATCAGACCCTCCAGGATTTCGCGATGTTGCGATTTGCAACTTCAATGCAACTTCAACCTTACCTCACTCACGTCAGATCATGCGCTACGTAACTTTCGTAGGGCCTCCGCGCAACGATCTGATGTTGATGCCATTGGGAGGGATTTCAAGCCCAATATTTCCTAACCGGACCAATCAGGGCTGCTGGCTGCTGTAGAAGGTGTGACATAGCGAAGAAGCAACTGTTTTGAATTCAACCAATCCGACAAACGTAACCAGCGTCATCGGTTGGTTTCGATATGGGTTTCGATGTGGTTGGCTGAAGTGTACGTCAATTAAATTGATGGACAAGCCGTTTGTCCAGTTATTCAAGGATTTCTGGCTCCTGAAATAAATCGTCTATCGCGGATGATCAGATGTTCGCGCGTAGCGCTACATCTGACGTGAGTGAGGTAAACTTCAACCAATCCCCGCCACTTCATCGCGGCCATGCAATTTTGAGGAATCACCGCACCTTTCCCGCAACTTCCTGGAAGGTTTCTCGAAATATCACCAATCACTCGCGAGTGAAAGATCAACGGGTGTAGAGCTTTCCTGCTCCTTGTTTTGCTGTGCAAATACTGTGCAAAACAGCTGCTAATCACAATATTCTTGATCATAGGCTATTGCCATTTACGTTACGTTTATGTTATGAGGCAAGTGACGCATTGGACTGAATGAGCTGTCTTCCGTTGCGCGCGTCTGTCTCTCTCTCCCTCCATGTGTGTGCGCGCGCGTGTGCATTCCAAAATCACAAGTTATCTAAATGACGAATTCAAGCGGAGTTGAGAGTTATTGCTAATGTAGGCTACACTAGAACTATCTCCACGAAGAATTCGACAAAATTGATTTGTCCTTTGTCACAGGACACTAAACGCACATTAAGTTGATTCCCATTCTTTAGGTCTATCAGAATTCAGAACAGCAAAAAAAAATTCAGTTTGTGTAAGTTAGCCTGCATCTTTTCCATGTTTTAAGATATCAAATCCTGTTTTGGCTTGTGTGAAGTACAAAGCTTATTAGATGGCTTTTATATTTTTGCATTAAAATTAAGCTGATTTTCTTTTCTTTCAGACAAGTAATTGCCATGCAAAAGTTATTTATTGTATAACATGGCTCATGGCTTCTTGCTGTGGAACTACTTCACTTGTAGCTTCTAAATATATAAAGAGTGCTAGCTCCCTGGCAATGGCTTCACATTAGGTATACCACAGTTTTACTAATGCCTAAATACAGTCTACTCAGTGCAATCAATCAAGCCCAATATGATTAAGGTGATGAATATGATGAAGCGGAAGATGATGACATGCAACAACCACTCCCTCCTTCTTTGCTTTAAAGCAGCACTTTCATCACTATTTCAGATATATTTTTAATATAGGGCAATTCCAGCGTTATGGACGTGACATTTTCGTGCATTATTGATGAACAAAATGCCACATAACCTCCGCAAACCTAGCAGTATTTCACAATTTGTGTTCATATTCTTATGCAAACTCCATGGCTGAATATAGGCAAAAACAAAAAATTTATATCATGATTTACATTATAAGAATATGAGCCGTTCAATTTGCGTTATGGACGTGACGAAAAACGGACAAACTTTTGAGAGAGCGTAGTTTTTGCTGTGAAGTGTGTGAAATTTCTAGAGAAATGTAAATATTACTACATTCATACCAAACAGGACACCTCAGTAAAGACAGGGAAAGACTTAATTTCAAATGTAAATGTAAAAAAGTTGGTTTTCATTGGGAGAAATGGCGTTATGGATGTGACGTTATGGACGTGACGCCTGGAAAAACCTTCCAAAACGATACAAAACAATTGTGAATGGTGGATTTTAACCTGTAACGACAGAAATAGTAATATAACAATAAAAAATAACTGATAGCATTGCAGCTTTGTATGTGTTATCACCCACTTATGCCCATTATAAGCCCCTCCATAGACTTACATTATAGCTGAGCGAGCCATGGTGTCATGGGTACCAGGGATGGTGATGTGTGACAGAAGCTTTCCATCATCAAGGGTTGCCATCCAGTCAGGGGCATTGGATTGAGGCGGGTTAAATTTGGCTTTGTCGTTAAAGTCTTGTGATGCATTGCAGCAGGAATTGGCCTGAAAAGCACTGTGAAGTGAAATGAAATAGCAGCCTACATAAGTAATAGTTTCTCCTGTATTGTATTGTAAGCTGTATGAAATATGATCCCAATATGCTTTGCTCAGTAATGGGCTTATAAAGTGCTACAAGAACAGTTATTCTCATTGAAAAGAAATATTTGGAAGTATTATTGGATGAGAATAATGTTGTTGTACTGCTGCTTCGTAAGCCCCTAAGCCACCAAATCAATTTAAGATCATAATTCACTTCAACATAAAACAACTTAGTAACAATGAATAAACTGTAATTACAATTTGTAGGCAATGCTCTATTATGTGTAGAATGAGGTGAAGTGTTACCAAAATATGTTTCAATATAATATATATATTAGACACAAAAACACAGAAAGAATATTCTCATTCACATGAACATAATCAAGCATGATTACATTGTATTTACAATTTGCTTGAATGGTGTGTGGATAGTCTATACTTACAGCAAAAGAGTAATAAGCACAAATGCCCACATGAGGATGTTTGTCATGTTTCAGCTTTTGCTGTGTTGTGCTGCTGTGTATCTACGTAGGAATCACTGGAGTGGTTGCTTTATTCCAATGGTGAATAGTATTTGTTGGTAGCAACGCAACACAAAGGCAAGACGACAACAAAGATTCAAATGACTGGTGCCCAATGACTCTACACAGAGAACATGGTAATTGGTATTTGGGTGTAATGGCAGTTGCAAAAGTGGTTGCAAAAGTTGCCAAAGTCTAGCTTCAGGCACAAATGCGGTTGCCCACCCAACACCTTTCCTAATACTCTCTTGTTGCTTCTTATTCACTTTTCACTTTCTGCGTGTATTCATAGACCTATACAGACAGCAATCTCAACCCCCTCCAATGTCAAATATTACTACGACCATGCTTTTATAAGAATTGGAAAAACTACAGTTCAGTAGTTTGGTATGGGATGATGGAGAATAGGACTTTTTTAATGGTTAAAAAGGTATTGGTCATATACATAACCAGAATTTTGTTTTTAAAATGATGTCCAAGAGGCAGACAAGCATTTTTCAACAATCACTGAAAATACACTGTTCCAAATTATTGTGCATAATTATATCAAAACATAATAGGTTGTATAGAAGTAAAATGATGCACCTGTTTTACATTATGCAGGCCATAAGGTCATGAGTCAATCCTTGGACACTAACAAGATTCCTTGTTGATTACCTGGGCCTGTAGCATTTTTTGGCCCTTCCTATTTCAACTGTGAGACTCTTTTACTTGAACAGAGACGCAATACTCCCCTCCTTACCTCACCAAAGAATTGTCTGTGTGTTGAAGAAGAAATATAGCCAACTTACCCTTCTCCGTAGAACGGGTCTCTTCCACCTGGTGATTATGTTATCAAGTGCAAGAGGTTGTCAGCAGTGACACTTAAAGGTCTTGACTATAACAGAGATAGCGTTGGTTTTGATAAAGAATGAAAAAATACAAAAAGGATTAGGCCTACAATAGGGGGAGGGGGGGGGGGTGGCTAAACAGTCCTAAAAAGTAAACAAGTTAAGCTAAAAGACATGATAAGTAAGTTACTATAGTGAGCGATCTACTCTCCATCCAAAAGCCATCAAAAAGAAAAAAGCCCTAGACAAAATTTTGTCTGCACAACCTATTTATACTAAGACAGATTTTTCACAATGTCATCCTCAACACCTTATATGGCTACTAAATTAATCTTTGTGCACATATGACGTAGTCTACACAAAACCACAAGAGCACAAAGATAAATTCAGACATGCACTTCCTCAGCTTTCATCTACATCAGCCTTAACTTGATGTGAACTCACCCAAACCTATGCTCTGAGTTTCATTCAACATTATGGTTACATATGACATACATCTACTATTCACTAGGTTGATTCATGATTACTCAATAACAACATGGTAGAATGGAATGATTTCATAATTACAATGTTTAAAATTGAATAAAAGAAAAGAATAAATAATGGCATTGTAACAACCAAAAGCAACATATTTATACATGAAGTCAGGTTTACATATTAAACAAATACTATGCTGTGTGGCTATTTCTACCATCTTTGCTATAAACCTATGATAAATAAGAACTGGTACAGGCTCAAAGAATCAATCTAAGAATTGGAATTCTCAACATCCTTCTCTTAACCTTGACCAATGTGCGCTAATCTTAGTTTCTGTACCAAATAAGTAATTTCTCTTCAGAGACTTTTACTTGTTTAAAGAGCAATTATAACAGCATCAAAAGTTTACATCATCACACATGACCTCTGGAAGCTCTGGTCCATTTTTCAGAGATGGGAGAGCCAATTATGGAGATGACCACCGGCACAATATCTTACAATTATTATATCACAATATAATCATTAAAGACTTTAAAGACATTAAAGTCCGGTGGCGTCATCCAGTGAGCTAAGAACCAAACAAAGAAGTTATTAAGTGTTTTTGCCAATAATCCTCCATGTAGAATTGCGTCAGTGGAGAAAGCCGCTAACAAAATGTATCGACAGTTGAATGCGCTATGAAGACACAAATCGCGTTGTAATTCAAATAGTAAGCTCTAGCTTAGTCACGTGACCTAGCTTGCTTGCTAACCAAAACAAATGGGGGGTGGACGCTCCTACTGGTCTTGCAAGGGTGATATCTGCCTCGAGGAGGCATGGACAAGCTCACGAATGGTCTCATTTTACTCCGGAACATGTCATTTATCAATCCAAATGAGTTCTAGGCAATATAAAACTACAATGAAAAGGAAACGTCGAATTTTTACCTAAATGTTGCAAGGGGGGGCTTTAATATGCTTTAGACCACCAGGACCACCAGATTTGATCAGCCTCTCTGCCCCCAACATTGTTTCCTGTTTAGTTGCTTGTGGATGTGCTACATATTGGCCCCTCCCATGCATAAGAAGTTTGTCAGACCATCCATGGCAAATTCACTAAAGTTGATGTCATATAAGGACAATTCCTCTGACTCTTTCAGCTCATGTTTTTTGTCCTTCTTTCTATTTATTTATTTACTCATTAATGTATTTTCTAAAGATAACAAAAATGTTTAAAAATAATAATGCTGCATAGGTCAAATTTAAAAACTAAAAGAAATGTTTCCACCCTGTTAGGCTTAAAGCCAGTTCCATTACTATTATGTAATATAATTATGTTTTTCTTCAAAGATGTTAATAATTTCTTATAGTATGCTGCCTCATCTCTGGTGAACTAGTGATGTTGTTTCACCACAGTTGAAGGTCACAGAAGACTTTCTCATATTATTATACATGGATGAAACATGTTCGATCCAAAGTCTGATCTATTCTCATCCCAACAGGTAAAGGCAGACCTTGGTGCACTATTTCATTCACTAATTGTGCCGTTTGAACTTCGTAGGTCATCAAGTGCGGCCTTGAGTAGCCTGATTGCCATCAACTTTCAAAGCTCTGCCAGACTT
>JAODXP020000035.1:11604115-11623374 GCA_027497455.2 Sardinella longiceps | reverse complement strand
ACGGAAGAGCATTAGGATCAGTAGGAGATATATATTTTGCTAATCTCTGAGAAATAAACTCAGAATTTTCGAGTAAAAAGTCGGAATTTTCGAGAAATAAAGTCAAAAGTTCTGAGAAAAAAGTCGAAAATTTAAAAGTCGAAACTTTCGAGAAATAAAGTCGAAAGTTTTGAGATACAAAGTCGAAAGTTTTGAGATTCAAAGTCAAAATTTTCGAGAAAAAAGTCAGAAATATGTAGAAGGCGGGCGGAAGTGACATTCACCGGCGGTCAGTGGACATGAATGAGACCAGTGTGATGCCGGGAGAGGAAGACACCGGCTTCAGATGCGTCCCTGCCTTGTTATGATGCAGCTGGACAAAGTGAGAGTTTAGCCCCACACCAAGCACAAACATCGAATCCCTTGGCCAATGTTAGTGGTGGGAACAATATTTCGGGGGTGGGATTGTTCATCGTGAAGTTAGGAGGCAAGTTAGTAGTGTGGGGAATGTCGGAGTTTATGGGAGCACAGTGTTTTTTATCGCGCTAGCCAGCTAGCTTCTATGCCTTCTGACCGTGCCTCTCCACAATCCGACAGTAACGTGGTGGAGGCTGGAGGTTTTGTCTAATGCCACTGGGGATGTTACGAGGTCATAGTGTTCATAGGAGAGTTAGGGTACAACATAGGCAAGGTGGGGAGTGTGGGGACAATGTGATAGCCTTCGTGCAGGAGGAACTGAGTGGGAACGGACAGATGCAGGGCATGTGTTGTGGGTGGAGGTGTATACCACCAGCAATGACCCTAAAGTCATTGCCTCGTATTATATCAAGTGCATCGAGTTGTCTTTCCCCCAGATAACCAATTGGCTGATCAAACGGAAGGCTACTGACCCTCATTTGCCAAGTACTCAAAGCCGGCATTTCCATTATCTTGAACTAAACATGCCGTGGCACAGCGCCTTTGACCCTGCTGCGCGCTGCATGGCGAGGTCCGCCTTGCGCGCACGCGAAGTGGAGAGAATTCGCACACTGTCATTATCATTGCGACTCCCCACCCTGCCTATGTTGTACCCTAACTCTCCTATGAACACTATGACCTCGTAACATCCCCAGTGGCATTAGTCAAAACCTCCAGCCTCCACGTCACTGTCGGATTGTGGAGAGGCACGGTCAGAAGGCATAAGCTAGCTGGCTAGCGCGATAAAAACACTGTGCTCCCATATAAACTCCGGCATTCCCCACACTACTAACTTGCCTCCTAACTTCACGATGAACAATCCGACCCCCTGAAATATTGTTACCACCACTAACATTGGCCAAGGGATCCGATGTTTGTGCTTGGTGTGGGGCTAAACTCTCACTTTGTCCAGCTGCATCATAACAAGGCAGGGACGCATCTGAAGCGGGTGTCACCCTCTCCCAGCCTCTCACTGATCTCATTCATGTCCACTGACCACCGGCAAATATCACTTCCGCCCGCCTTCTACATATTTCTGACTTTTTTCTCGAAAATTTTGACTTTGAATCTCAAAACTTTTGACTTTATATCTCAAAACTTTCGACTTCATTTCTCGAAAATTTCGACTTTGAATCTCAAAACTTTTGACTTTATATCTCAAAACTTTCGACTTTATTTCTCAAAACTTTCGACTTTATTTCTCAAAACTTTCGACTTTATTTCTCAAAACTTTCGACTTTTAAATTTTCGACTTTATTTCTCAAAACTTTCGACTTTATTTCTCGAAAATTTCGACTTTTTTCTCGAAAATTCTGAGTTTCTTTCTCAGAGATTAGCAAAATATATATCTCCTACTGATCCTAATGCTCTTCCGTAGAATTGACTAATCAGCAACGTTAACAATATTAATGATCATATCTATTCAAATTCAACTAAATGTTATAACCACAATTGTCAGCAGAAGTGACCCGTGTTCAATTTGTTTCTAAAATTGAGCTTTCGAGGTAAAGAATTACCCAATGCCTGTGAAGTTCTGCTTGCAAAACACAGACCAGAGTATAATAATTTAATAAATTGACTTATGAACACATTAAATTTTGATGTATGACATACATCCAAATATATGGCAGTACAGTGGTTGCCAATCGGAATGACTATTCTTCAAGTCATTATAATCTGAACAATTTAGGATAATAGAAGGAACTAAATTCTGAATGACCCTAAGCACAAACCAACATACATGATGATACCTTTGACTTAATCAGGGTAACTAAGTTCAAAATACATGCATTGTGACATACGTTCTCGCTGTACCCACATTCTAACTTCTAAGTAATAGCCCTTGGCTTAAACATTAAAATTGTAGCACATGATTTAACAATGGAAATGAAAAAAAGAAAGTCTCATCAGGTGCTAGGGCTCATAGGTAATGACTTTTTTTCAAAGGGCACTAGAGTTTGTTGTGGGCGGGGCCCTTAGATGACTGCCACCATTGGGTTCAGAAGGGTAGTATCTCAGCCACCATGATAGAGAAGTATATCAAAATAAACTAGTCATTTTCTTGACAACATTTAGGCAATGCTTTTTGACAGCCCTACTGTCAGTACAAAGTCACTGAAAATCAATGAATGAACTAAATGTCTAAACTAGCAAAGCATTCAGAGAGTGCAAATTTCTTCCAAAGCAATAGGATTAGGAGTATAATTTAAATTTTAGCTTGTGTACTGGATTACAGATCTTATAGACATCAGTCGTTACAACTGTCATCTAAACTGAATCAGTTCTTGTTCTTGAATTGTCTTGTACACAGACATCCACAGGCTGGCAAAAAAACATAACCTCCTTAGCGGTTGCGAACACTCTAGGCCTATTGCATCTGTTTGACTAACTCATTGATAAAATGCTTTCCATATAAAGCAAAGCAAGTGTGCTCACAAACTTTTAGATCTTCCACATCTGTGTCACATTCATCATATGTTTATTGAGGAAATAAAATAAAATTAGTTAATGAAAATAACTAAAATTGCTTTAGAAATAAAAAAAAATATATATTTTTTTAAATTAAATTAAAAATTTAAAATAAAAAGAAATTGCTTTAGACAACTAAATACACTGATTATTCCACTTTTCCCTGGGGTACTAGAAGAGGTTATTACTGTTATCAGTATTATCAGTATTATTATTATTATTATTATTAGTAGTAGTAGTAGTAGTAGTATATACAAAATAATGTTGTTCTTGTTGTTAAGAGTCGATAGTTGATGTCAGTACTGCTAAAATTGGGGGAGGAGACTCAGTTCTGTGAGAGGGAGGGACTGTGGCAAAGGTACCAAAAGCACATGGCTACATAAACAAAACAGAACATGGTTAGAAAGGCAGAAAAAATCTATCACCCCATGCCTTGATAGCTGTCTTTGACAGACTATTTTATGTACTTTTCTTTTGGGTACCACTTTGGAATTTGGTGTATTCAGAGTATAAAAAACTTTTCTTTTAGTTGATGTTATTGTTTTTATGGTTGACTCTACCAGTAAAATTGTAAATGCACTTAAAAGTTGGATCCAATATTATCTTTGTCAATTTTGAAGTGCCATAAATCAAAAAGTTTGAATTCTTTCCGAAGTATTCCTCAAGTTCAATACAGCATGATTACTGAAGTGATATATATTTAATTATAGAAGATCTCATATGCTTCAGTGTGGAAATATTGTCATCAAAAGTGGCCATGATTTTGTGTTCATACCATTTTCAGGAATCCATAACTTGGCAATTGTCTTACTATAAGCTAAAATATTTGACAGTTCAGAACGTCTATATGTATCCAACACCGCCTGAAATTTTCAATTTTCTAACATGAAGTATGTGTAAGTAATGGCCAACAGAACTTAACAAAGTTAAAAAACTGCATTTTTCCATGATCAAGACCCTGTTTTTTAAGGCCCAATATCTCAGAAAGTAAAGTAGTTACAAGGTTAATATTTTGCACAATTGCTGATGGGTACAATGGCATTAGGCACCTAAAGTTTGAAGGAAATCCAAGAGGGTCAGGCGGAATGCATTTGTTGATTTCACACGGAATGGCCCTGGTGGCATGAGTCTTGGGCAGACAAGCTGCTATTCTTACCGTGCATTCTTACAGGTCCTCAGTACAACAAGCAGTCTCTTCTGCCCTTCACTTGTGGTGTTGTAGTTTGCCAGGTCAAACTCATCCAGTGTTTCTTCTGACACCAGAAGCATGTATGCCAGTCGTGAACACTGAGCAGCTGAGAGCTTTTTTCCTGACTTCATGTACTGCTGAATTTCCTCGTGGAGGGAGTTCTCCTTCATCTCCACCAAGCAGAGTAACAGATTCATGCATCTTTCAGGAGCTTTTGTGTCTCTACTTAGAAGTCCTTTAATGTGCAGGGCTGTTTCCTTAAGACTCCCTGAGCTGCTCTCTATGTGTGTCAGGAGGCCTTGTAGGAGTTTCTGGTTAGCCTCCAGTGAGATTCCCAAGAGGAAACGAAGTAAAAGGTCCAGATGCCCATCTTCTCTCTGTGTGGATTTATCTATTGCAGCTTTCAAAAAATGGGCCAAAGAAGGACCCCTTGTAAATACTCTAGTCAGATGTCTCTTTATAGATCCTCCTGAGGTGAGGTCCTTCACAGCCCTTGTGTCTTTATTTACAAATGAGTGAAATGCAAAGAAAGCAGCCAGGAATTCCTGGATGCTCAAATGAACAAAACAAAAAACCTTTTGCCTGTCAATAACACACTCACTCTTGAAGAACTCAGTGCACATACCCGAGTATAATGACAGGTCATTTACATCAATATCACATCTTTTCAAACTGTCCTCATAAAACAAGATGTTACCTTTCATCAGTTCTTGATATGCTAGTTCAGATAATTTTAGAATAGCATCACGATTGGCCTTCAGACGTTTTTTATCATCCGATTCAAAATGCTCATCATATTTTTGGCCCTTCCTGTTCGTCTCAGTGAGCAGAAACCAGATATAGACCTCAGTCAATGTTTGAGGCAAGTGAATTGTATGAAGATTCATCAATTTGTGCAGGACAGTGGCTAAGATCCAGCAGAAGACAGGGATGTGGCACATGATATGGAGGCTTTTTGACCTTTTTATGTGAGTAATGGCTGTATCAGCTTCAGTTGGGTTCACAATCTTCTTCCTGAAGTACTCATCCTTCTGTTGATCATTAAACCCTTGTACTTCTGTCCACCGGTCAATGTATTTAGGAGGGATCCGTTTAACAGCTGCTGGTCGGGACAACACCCACACAAGTGCATTAGGCAGTAGATTGCCTTTTATCAGATTGGTTATCAACACATCCAGTGAAACAGATGTAGTAGGATCTCTCATGTCCATGTTCTGTTCCACCTTCAGGGGGAGTTTGCTTTCATCTAGACCATCAAAGATGATTATGGCTTTCAACTTTTCAAAGTTGTTTAGATTGATGACCTCTTCATCCAGTTTAGGATGGAAATCAAGGATTAACTTCTGAAGAGTACATGGCTGATTCTGCATTAAATTTAAACGCCGGAATGGAAATGCAAAAACAAAAACAACATCCGGATTGGCCTTTCCTTCTGCCCAGTCTAAAATGAACTTTTGCACACATACAGTTTTACCAATTCCAGCAATGCCTGTGGTCATCACAAGTCGGATTTTCTCATCTTCAAAATGATTGAAAATGTCATTACAGTTGATTTTGCTTTTGTTGTCACATTTTGATTGTGATTCTATTCTGCAGACTTCATGCTGAGTGTTGACGCCTTCGCTCTCTCCCTCTGTGATGTAGAGCTCAGTGTAGATCTTACTCAGGAGTATTTTGTTCTTCCCCTCCTCGATACACTCATAGATCTTACCAAACCTCTCCATCATCCATGTCTTGTGCCTTTCTTTTACTTCCTCAACAATTGCATCTACAGGACATAATGTTTCATACAGTAGGTTATATATGCCTAATTATGAATAACATATATATGTATAATATAATGTAAACAACCATTGTATTGCAATCATACTGTACATCTTTCCTGTATTACAATGATCAGAATGAATGAATCACAAATAAGTGTCAGAATGATTAGACCGCGCTGAACTAGAAGTGTACTGTGTATGTATGGAAAGTCTCACCATGCTTTGCTAGCACTGCAGCATCACTGACAAAACACAAGAAGATTAAATGCAAATTTTTAAACACATTACAATTATTCACGTTACAGTAATAAACATGATAAAATACTGGATAATAATAATATTTTCCAGCTACCTCTCTAGCTTGTCTGCAAGGTCATTGTGGTTCATCTTCCTCAGAAGGATCAGAGTAATTTTTAGTGAGTCTTCATCCCCGTAGGCCTGCTGCATCTTAGAGGCAACATCAGAAGCATCACTGCTCTCCAGCTTTTCTCTGTGGATGGGCTTAAAACCCGCAATGTTTCTCTCAGATAGAAACTTCTGAGGTGTTAGTCCAGAGGCAGGGCCATGAAGCTCAACTAGAATTCACGCAAACAGGTTTGAGGGGTGTAAACTGATAGTCAAGATGTTAAATCATTTGTTTATACATGAAAATATTGAGCTCTTTCAATAGGCTTCACAGAGGTATCTGCAGCCGTATTGGTGATATACAATTAGCTGCCTATGAGACTTACACTAGCTTTTTGTTAACCACTGTCCAAAAACATGAAGGAAAATATGACTGAAATATGACTGCACAGGAAGGAACAGTCAGTTAGCCCTAAATTAGTGGTATGTCAATAATATGGCCAAGAAATCTACCACTATGTTTGCATTCACAAATATCTAATTTGACCCCGTGACAATGAGAAAAAAATGTTTTCCTTTAATGGGACACCACCATCTTGCTGTTTTTCAAAGTGCTTGTATTATTACCAGCTTTGTAGTCACTTTGATGACTCCTTCACCCATCTTATTTTGCTTATTCCTTACAATATAGTCAGATTTTACCTTGTCAGTATATTTCATGTGCCATTATGAAAGACTCACCTTCTTTCTCTTGAAGATGATGTACTGTAGGATCTGAAATAAAAATGTAAAGAGAAGTTAGCATAAAGATATTAGACTGCACTGAGCTAGAAGTAGGGAATACAGCAGGTAGATATGTGTGGAATGTTTCTCACCACCTAGCTTTGTTGACACTGCAGCATCCCCGACAAAACACCTAAAGATTAATTATTTTTGTAAATACATAGACAATTACAGTATTCAGAATCAGATTTATTGGCCAAGTAATTATATACAAAGAATTTGTCTTGGTAGGTGTTAGCTCTCTATTTAACAAGACATATAACAAGACAGAAGAGTATTCTGTACACTAGATGTATTGCCGAACGGTACAGATATGCCAGCCATGCCCACTGTAGAATATTTTTTTCCAGGAAAACAAAATGCACCAGTCAATTTGTCTCTCCTAGTTTGTTCATAATATTTCTCTATGTAATTAGGAATGGTGCATGGCATATCACCACTCCCCTTGGGCTTTCCTGGGAAGGGCTACCTCTGCTGTTTTTCCAAGTTGGCCACTGACCACCCCCTTCCAGTCTGGTGAGACGCCATACAACATACCTTAGCTATGCTGCGATAGCCTAGTGCTGCCACCTACTGCACACTTGCCATCCTGTACAATCCTCTTTCTCCTCTCTCTCTCTCTCCTCTCTCTGTGTCTGTTTGCTGTTTTCCCCACTGGCAGTATTTGATGTGTGTTTATTTTGATGTAGCCTGACACGTCAGACTATATCATAAGAATGTATAGTCTGAAGACCACTGATAGACTGTACCTCAATGGAGGGGCGGGTGATTGCGTTGTCTTTCAAACTGCCTCTCCACGTAATAGGCTAGCGTTCCGGCCAGTGGTACCAGCTGGTAGGCTATATCAAACTTTTCCCGTAGCCCGTCGGTAACACGGCAAAGACATCTTTTTCAGAACGAAAAACTTCAGTGCACTTTCATGTTTCACTTTCAAAGAAAATGACAAGTGCAATTCGTCCAAAACTAAAGCCAAAGACGATTCCGCTCTGGTTTGAGCAGGGCTGTCGTCATCGTACAAAGCCCGCCTTACGATTTCCTGTACACATACCGCGCTGTGATTGGTTATCCGCCTCCAGAGGAAGGCTAAAACGGGTTTCTATCAGTGGCCTCTACACGTACCTCTGTGCAAATTCAAATTTGCTACCACTAGGGGTACGTCTAGAGTCTAGGCTAATTTTGATGGGCAGCGTCTTGAAATTGCAAATATGAGACATTGTCCAAAGTGTGAAAATGTGATTACAGTGCAGTGTGTACATTTTGCATATATAATAATGTTATGCTAATCTGCAAAGTTTTGTGTGGAGTTTTGCTCATTTGATAATTTTTTTATCACCAAGCATATACATAAAACATATATCTGAGGACTAAGGTAGCATGAGTCAAGTGCTGAATAGTTTCTGTATCAAAGATGGAATGTACATGAATTTCTTAACTCACCTTTGTCCAGAGTGTGTTGGTGGAACAGCATCATCCATGTTGTTCTTCTCCATGATCTCACATCTGTATAGTTCTTCTCACACATCAAGCTTCAGAGGGGGAGCTGCACTCATCTGGGATGGGAGAGGTGGATTCTCCTAAAGTGGGACATTTTTTTTGCATTTCAGACTTCTGTAATATATTACAATGGCAGGCTAGCCTGACACGCCAGACTTTAACATGAATGTATAGTCTGGAGACGAGTGATAGACCCCTGGGTAAAACTGCTAAATCTAATTAGCGCAACTAGTAACTAACAAGCGATTAAACAACAACGCTAAGTCCGACCAAAAACTCCCTATCCAGATATAACGTTGTTATTAGCTAAAGACCACGATGTCTGAATACAACCAAGAGCGTAAACAGCCCAGAAACAGCATTTTATTCTGTACAAATAGTAGACATACACTAGATGTATTGCCAAACGGTGCAGATATGAGCACTGCACCCATTGTAGAATATATATATATGGGCAATTCCACAAAAAAGTAAACCTCACTTTAAAACAAGTCTCATCTACATGGACATACAAATTCTGTCAGAAAACTTGCAATACAAAAAAGTATCGTCTCGATGTAAATATTCAACTGAGCAAGTTTCAAAAGGATATCTGTTTGTTACATTTTTGACCCTATTCAGCTATAATGTAAGTCTATGGAGGGGCTTATAATGGGCATAAGTGGGTGATAACACACACAAAGCTGCAACGTTATCAGTTATTTTTTATTGTTTTATGACTATTTCTGGCATTACAGGTTAAAATCCACCATTCACAATTATTGTTTTGTATCGTTTTGGAAGGTTTTTCCAGATGCCACGTCCATAATGTCACATCCATAACGGCATTTCTCCCAATGAAAACCAACTTTTTTTACATTTACATTTGAAATTAAGTCTTTCTCTGTCTTTACCGAGGTGTCCTGTTTTCTATGAATGTAGTAATATTTACATTTCTCTAGAAATTTCACACACTTCACAGCAAAAATTACTCTCTCTCAAAAGTTTGTCCGTTTTTCGTCACGTCCATAATGCAAATTGAAAGGCTCATATTCTTATAATGTAAATCACGATATAAATTTTTTTTGTGTTTGCCTATATTCAGCCAGGGAGTTTGCATAAGAATATGAACAAAATTGTGAAATACTGCTAGGTTTGGGAGGTTATGTGGCATTTTGTTCATCAACAATGCATGAAAATGTCCATAACGCTGGAATTGCCCATATATATATATATATATATATATATATATATATATATATTAGTGCTGGCAAAATTAAATGATTAATCATGTGATTAATCCAAAAAATTTAACTCGGATTAAAAAAATTAATTCAGATTAATCCTGATGGATATGGTTCGACTTTCATGGTATGCGTTATGTTCAATTTCTGATAGAAAATGGCTCGGCTATCAAGTCAAACTCTACAAAGATTATGGCCTAGCTCCTGACTGTCCAACAACATGGAATCTTGGGGGGTAGGGGACAGGTGTGAACTGCCCAATTTGAGACAAACAAAGCCAACTATTTAGTATCAGGGCCTTTACAGGGCAAAATAAGGATCCAAAATACACTAGAATCCAAATTCTTACTGGAGGAAATGAGTTGCGATTAAAAGTGATTAATCATGATTAATCATTGCAAAATTTTGTGATTAATCAGATTAATTTTTTTAATCGTTTGACAGCACTAATATATATATGGGCAATTCCACGAAAAAGTAAACCTCACCTTAAAACTTTAAGTCTCACCTACATGGACATACAAATTCTTTCAGAAAACTTCCAATACAAAAAAGTTACGCCTCGATGTAAATAATCATCTGAGCAAGTTTCGAAAGGATATCTATTTGTTAAATTTTTTACCCTATTCTGCCATAATGTAAGTCTATGGAGGGGCTTATAAGGGGCATAAGTGGGTGATAACACACAAAGCTGCAATGCTATCAGTTATTTTTTATTGTTTTATTACTATTTCTGTCGTTATAGGTGAAAATCCACCATTCACAATTGTTTTGTATGGTTTTGGAAGGTTTTTCCAGGCGTCACGTCCATAACGTCACGTCCATAACACCATTTCTCCCAATGAAAACCAACTTTTTTACATTTACATTTGAAATTAACTTCTCTGTGTTCACTGAGGTGTCCTGTTTGGTGTGAATGTAGTAATATTTACATTTCTGTAGAAATTTCACACACTACACATCAAAAACTACTCTCTCTCAAAAGTTTGTCCGTTTTTCGTCACGTCCATAACGCAAATTGAAAGGCTCATATGTAAATCATGATATTATTTTTTTTTGTTTGCCTATATTCAGCCATGGAGTTTGCATAAGAATATGAACAAAATTGTGAAATACTGCTAGGTTTGCGGAGGTTATGTGGCATTTTGTTCATTAATAATGCATGAAAATGTCACGTCCATAACGCTGGAATTGCCCATATATATATATATTATTATTTTTTTTTAATATATATATTTTTTTCCAGGAAAATAAATTGCACTTGTCAATTTGTCCCTATCTCCTAATTTGTTCATAATATTTGTCTATGTAAATTAGTTTTATTTTAGAAACCTGAAACTCCATGAGTGTACTTAAGGTACTGTATTTGTGTCATACCATGTCAAACTATTAACCTAGCCTAATTTCAGCCTAATTTATGTATCAATCAGTTACTGGCAATTTTGTCAATTTTTCTGTGGAATTTGGTTCAATCAGGGGGCACTGCTTTTGGTAATTTATTTCCATAATACTATAGCCAGCAAGTGTTTGTGACTCATACAAGGCAACATCAAAAATGAGTAAGGTCTTAGAGACTGCAGTCAAGAAGACTCAACATTTTTCCTTTTCAGAAGTATTGAATGTGAGGTCCAGTAGGCTAATCTATGTGTGGATAATAGGCCTACATGAATCATACAATTCAGAGCATTAGATGAACCGGCTGAATCTCAAAGCAAAAGTATCTTCCTATGCATCGGCAAGATGTTGCTTACGTGACCAATACACACGTAGGGAGGGATGATGAGAACATAATGTTACAAACCAAAATGCTTGTCTTTTACCTAGCAACATATGACAGGTCTGCTATGACTGGCTCCGAGATTTTCAGAATTTGTGTTTTCTTGAGAGGGGGATTGAACTCTTGACCTGAGCACAGCTGTAGACTCTATTGGCTGCCTACCAAACCAAGTTTTTTGAATGTGGCAAACACAGTATTGGGTATGAGGTAAAAGTCTTATGAAACACTTTACTTAAACTGGGTCCAAGATTTAGACACTTTCTTTAAGGTTGATCCCTTAATGAGGGTATTTATGATATTTTATAGAAACAAAGTGTTACCAAACCAAAACATACTAAAACTATTTGCTGATTTTATGACCTTTTACCTCCAAACTTTCATCTTGTTATGAATTCCAAATAACAAACACAGTTCACCAATGACCTGCATTTGACCCCGACTGTATTCATAAATTACTTTTCTAACATTAAGATAACATGCGCATAGGAAACGGCACAACAAACTCTCTTGTTATATAAGTTGGGCATGCATGTGTTTGAGGTTCATGCCCTTCTGTCTTTGCAAATGAAATCTGCCTCTCTCTTACTCCCCTACCATCCAACCAGCAAGCTCTGCCTTAACAGTGGGCTGGAATATGATCATCACTATAAAATAAATGTGTAGTAAATTGCTACATATTTATTTTATTGTGATCTCGTCCAGCTCACTGCTAATGCAGCACAAATACAAACCAGTTTCTCATGACAGAAAAAAGGTGCTTGAGGTGCACTGGATGCTTAGGAGTGAGTGGAGACACAGAGTGAGATGCTTGGGATGGTGCTGTGAGGTCTGTCACCAATAACTCCCTAAGATTTTTTTTTTTTACCTTTGTTCTTAGGTTTTCATGTAAACACCCCTGTATTGGCAAATACAAATCATTTTCAAATGAGTGATTGATTACTTTAGACTTTTAGAAGATTACTTCATTCATGTCTATATAGTATAATCTGTTTTTATTAAGGGCAATACATGGAATTATTGTATCTTATTTCACACATGCTGAAGACTTCACATCAACCAACAATCCACACAATATGACTATTTAAAGAAAAAAGTAATGATCAGCAACATTAGCATATGACCTTACCTAAGTGTCCAAAGGAATAGTCCCTCTGTCTCAGCTATACTCCTAAACCACTGTTCTGTTCGACTGCTACGGGAGACACAGCAAATCCATATAGGCTACTGGTTGTGTGAGAACGCGTCTGAATTGCATTGGAGCACACTTCTTTTTTTCTACAGGAAAAGAACCGTTGCGCTGTAGCAAAAGGAAAGTACTGTGTGTTTCAGTGTGTTGATCTGTGCCTTCAGTCACGTATTACGCCTCAGTGGTGCTAAAAACATGCAAACACTGCAGTCACATGCATGAACTAAAATGTGGACTTAGTCATTTACCTCTTTAGGGGAGCCTCACCATATCCCAGGCCTCAAGTTTTTTTTAATGTCTATTGGTGCTTTATGCTCCACATGCATGGCACATGTGCAATAGTCATATGATGTTATGTGTATGTTCTGTGTGTAATTTTGCTCAGGGATGCAAAATACATTTCAGTGAAAACTGTCAATAAAGTCCTATCGTATCGTATCATCATAGGGTAAACCCCATCCCGAATATAGACTATAGACAATATTATTATATCGTATGTGCCAAAGACTCAGTCTATATTCTGGATTCTATATTGTTTGATAGACCCCCTTTGTGAATTTTCCATATTGGAGTGGGACGCAAGACGGGTGGAGAGCAAAAAAATGCATTTTGTTTCTACTAAATGGAGCCTCCAACAACATTCTAGAGAACCGTATAATAATTTTATATAATTACCAGTGAACAATACATTATCCCTTACGGTACATCCCTTACATAAAGTAAAAGTAATAATAAAAGAGACATTTAATGACTATGTAATGAGTCTCTGAAAAAAAAGACACAACTCAAAAGACTGCCAAATGCATGATAAATGTATAAAGTATACAAATCTCTCTCTCTCTCTTTTTTCTTAAAATGGATGGTGACTTCAATGGATTGTAGCAGTATTGCCACTTTAACCTCTCTTTTGTCACGCCTGGGCAAATATGCTTGACAGTTTTGATAATACAGACTACACTCAGTTATCTTTTATCTCTATGTTGAATGGTTACACTGGTAATAATTGGTAATAGACACTGTTAACATAATGTTGGTGTAGCCATATGGAACTTAATTTCCTCAGGGTGGACATTGTGACCATACATAGTTCATATTGTATCTCATCTCACACACTGAAGACTCATAAACCAACAATCCAACTATTCAAGGTAAACAGTAATAATCAGCTGCAGCTGTGGTCTACCTTACCTCTATGTGCAGCGGAATAGTCCCGCAGTCTCTGCTATATTCCTATAACTTTCCTCAACTCTTCCTGAGAGAATGTGAGATTGGGTCTGAATATGAGAGCATTATGTAAGACACTTCTCTTTTACACGACAAGGGTATGAGAGGCGGAAGTGCTGTAGCAAGAGGAAGTGGTTATGATCTGTGCCTTCAATCACGTATTAACCTCAGTGATACTGAGATGCAGGCAAACACTGCAGTCACATGCATGACTTATGATAATGAATCCATTGCTCTCTGAAGGGGAGTCTCACTCTGTGTCAAAATCAGGGTTTATACATCATATAGCTCTGAAAGAATGTTCAAAACAATTGCAGAACCATCCCTCTGGTGCATAATATATTCAAACATACATTCCGGTCTTATTTTATTAGGCTATCATCAATGCTTTAGTTTAAAAGCATGTACACTGTAGACCAACCCCCAGTGTGCTGTATTCTCACATTAAGTTCAGATCTAGCAACTTGACAGCAGATGACATGTTTGTATTTCTATGTAATTGTGTGTTACTTTACTGTATGTACTGAGCATACAATGTATGCACTTTATGCTTATATTTGTCTTTCGACTGCAACAAAAACAGTGAACAGTGGGATCCAGTGTTTGACTGAGATGTTACTGTAAACTGAGAGGCAGGATGTGGTTAGATAGCCTATGTGGTCCAGTGGTTGCAGTCAAAGTCAAAGCAAAAGTAGGCCTAGTTCTAAATCTTCCTATGCTTCGATCCATTTATGAGGGTGTTTATATTTTGTAGAAACATCCAAACTTGTTTTGTTATCAAAACAAAAAAATACTAAAAACATTTATGGATATTATGACTTTTTACCCCAAAATTTTCATCTTATTTTGAATTCCAAATAACACAGTTCATCGATGGCCTGCATTTGACCCTGACTTTGTTCATCACTTTCTCTGAGTTTCTAACATTCAGATAATATCCGTATAGGAAACAGCACAACATAACACTCAGACGGTCTTGTCATATCATTCTGTCTCTCCCCAATGAGATCTGCCTCTCTGTTACTCCCTATACCTGTACCGACCAACCAGCAGGCTTTGCATTAGCTGTTAGGGTTTTGAGTTTTCTGTGTCTTTGTTTTATGGTTTCCCCTGTGTTTTCTATGTCTTTAGCTCATGTCTTGAGTTTCTCTCGTGTTCTATGTGTCTTTAAGTTTATGTTCTGAGTTTTTAGTTCTGTCTCTGGTCTTCCTGTCTCTCAGTTTTGCCATGTGCTTGTGTTTACTGTTTGTCCACGCCCCCTGTGCATTTCCTCTGTGCTTCCTGGTTTTTGTCACGTGATCTTGTCTCTTGTTTCTGGTTCCTGGTTTGTCATGTGACTTTGTGTTTCCTGGGGTTCGTTCAACGGCACATTGTTACGCACCGGTGTGTTGCGTTAGCCTAATTGAATGATAAGTTTGCCCGTTACACTCCACACCGGTGCGCAACATGCTTCTGAGGTAGTTCACTCTCGTTTGATGGGTGTGTCAGAGGTGTTCACCAATGAGCATCTAGGTGTATCGGAAGCTCTGATCTGCCTCTCTGTTGCTCCCTATACCTGTATCATCCAACCATCCAACCAGCAGGCTTTGCATTAGCAGTGAGATGAACTGTGATCACATCCATAAATGTAGAGTAAATATCCTCTATATACCCAGAATACCAACCATAAAAGAAAAAGGTGCTTGGGGTGCGACTGCTCTGTTGAGATATGCTTTGGGTGGTGCTGTGAGGTCTGTTACCAATAACTTCCTAAGAATTTTCTGTACATTTTCTGCAAAGACTTCCATGTCAAACTCCTGTATTGATAAATACAAATCATCAAAATACATGGGTAGGTTTTAGGTGGGGGATAGGTTGTTGTATGTGTTGGTACGTTCTTAATCAATAATGGCCATAGAGACAGATGATTGGTCATTTTTTTAAGTTGCAGTCTTTTCTTGTGGCCACTAGATGTCCTCCTAGCTACTGTTAGTCACTAAGGGAACATGCCTTTGAACACAACTTGGAGTTTATTTTCTGGGGTCTAGTATCTCTCTCTCTCACTTATTATTATCATTTTCATATTTCAATTGATAATATATTGTGTGACTGGGTGTAAAACTTTATTAGCCAATTAACCAGACAAAGGAGCTTAAAAGTGAACCAGTTCTCCCAGGCTTGAGAATCTGAGTGCTTTGAGATTCCTCCCCACACTGAGATCAAAGAGATGATGATTAGGGAGAGCTTCCTCACATACACACACACACACACACACACACACACACACACACACACACACACACACACACACACACACACACACACCAGTGATGTTCATAAGTCTTTTTTTCCAAGTCCAAGTCATGTCTCAAGTCTTTGTACTCAAGTCCAAGTCAAGTCTCAAGTCCTGAGGGGCAATGCCAAGTCAAGTCTCAAGTCGAGTCTCGAGCCTCCCAAGTCCAAGTCAAGTCTCAAGTCTCAAATGACTGAAATGATTGTTTTCTCATCAAATACTGTCAGAGATGACGAGTAGATGAAAAGTATCATCTATTACTGCAGTAGAGCTGGGCAGTATGACCAAAATCTTATATCACAAGATTTTTCAGAAGCACACCGCTTTCACAGAATTTTAGTATTTTTTTTTCCATATTACCATATGGCTATGAGTCATGACTACTTGAGATTGAACCAAAATATAATAATAGATTTCCTGCTTGGACTCTTTACTCCTTTTCTCCCCAAGTCGAGCCTTTTTGAATCTTGGAGGAAAAAAATCCATTTGACAGGGTGAGGAGGGTGGACAAAATTATGCACACAATCGGCTATTGACAAATCAGCTGTAATGTTAGACCTTAGAAAATTTAGAAATGCAGTTGTATGCATGAGTTACATTGCACCTAAGAGGAAATTGTGCCTATGCTTTCCCATAACAAAACATCAGAAAAACCGAAATAATGAAATGAACACTTCTGTGACATGAACATTGTTCACGAGTCACAAGGCTCAAGTCCGAGTCAAGTCTCAAGTCATTGAGGGCAAGTCCAAGTCAAGTCTGAAGTCTCTAGAATGAGCGACTTAAGTCAAGTCCAAGTCCAAGTCTAGAGTCCAAGTCCCCATCACTGACACACACACACACACACACACACACACACACACACACATAGAGCTGGAAATATTTGCCCGAACCCGACGGGGCCCAACAGGACCTGCCGGGTTCGGGCCCGGTTCGGGGTCTAATTTCAATATTCCAAGCGGGCCGGGCTCGGGCTGAAAGCCGATGCGCGGCAAATATGCGATCACATGATACGCCTAACGTTCGATCTACAGGCATGCGTTAGTAGATGCAAAATGGATGTAGGCTAGAAGAAGTTAAACGGAGATTAGCCCTTGGCGAATTCATGTTGGTCGAGCCAGTAAATGCGGGGTCGGAGGTGTGGAAACATTTTGAGCACGTTCACAATGAGAAAAACGAGGCAGTGGGGTATGTAAAATGCAAGAAGTGCGACGTGATGTTAAAGTATGACAGCAAGACAACTGGTTATTTTTCTTTTAACTTTGGGCAGATCATTTATTTTAGCCTTGAAGTTCTTGAACTTCAGACATCTGTAGGCTAACTAATCTGAATAAAAAACGTAGAAATGTTCAGCAAAAATGACTCATTGTTGACTGCTTTGATATGCGCACAATTGAAAAATGTCGGGTTGCAAACGGGTTCGGGCTCTATGAAGCTGTCAATCATACGGGCCGGGGCGGGCTCGGGTGGAGTTCTCTCGGGCTGGGGCCGGTTCGGGTCTTAGTTTTAAGGCCCGTTTCCAAGCTCTACACACACACACACACACACTTACAGACTAAAGCATTTACAGTATGCAGAAAAGATTATTGTTGCTTAATTAAAGGATCATGTCCAACACTTTTGGCTAACTAAATAAACACAGAAACTGGAAACAAACAGCTGATATGATAAACTTCCTCTGTTTTAAGCTAGCCTACAAATTTGTTAGCCTACTGAAAACATGTGCAGCAGATTGAACTGCATTAGTTCCTGTGGCAAAAGCTAAACCTGAACGTCTACAGCTCAGTTTCTGTAACACACTTGTAGTTGATAACATAAAATGCATAAAACATACATTATACCAAACAATGTCGATTAATGGTCACACAGTGTTATTTTCCTGATGGAAAGATAACTAGCCTATTCAAACTTGTGCTCAGATTAGCCAATTTCTATATTCAACTGCAGTAGCCTACTTTCAAAGTTACATCAAAGTAAAAAGAGAAAACATAAAAATGCCACTCACAGATAAGAAATAAACGTGTCAAATAATGAATAATCGCCTCAAATGGTTTTATATGCTTTTCACTTCATGATAACATAAATGTTCTGCAGCCTCTAGCCTATGCCTTATTGAAAAGTTTAAAACCTACAGTAAACTCACTGCTCTCTCTTGTAGAAAACAACAAAAATATGTTTTCTGATGATGAAACAGCAATTGAATATTACACGTGGCAATAATATTGCAACAGGTCAAAATTGAGCTCATATTAGTTTCGCCAGCAAACATTCTGGCAAGTTCTTGGTCGATAGGAAATCTGTGCATGTTCTACAAGTGGAATGATGTGAATTTGAAGTACAACTCTCATAACAGGTGGATAATAAACATTATTTATCATATGAACAAGAATTTAGGAAAATAATTATAAAGAAAAACAGCATAATGTACAGTATGAAGTTTTAAATCAATGATGGAGGCTATTAACAAAACACATCCATAAGTATTCCAAAGAATCTTATCATCACATGTGTGATAAAAAAGACTGAGGAGTCACAATAAAGTTCAATGGCAGCGCAGGTCAGTGGAATGGACAGTGCACGTGTGTGTGTGTGTGTGTGTGGAGAGAGAGAGAGAGAGAGAGACCATAGAAGAAGTGCCGGTCTGCCAGTCAATTCCTACTCATCTGGATCCTGTAAGAAAGAGATTTTATTATTTTGTGTGTGTGTGTGTGTGTGTGTGTGTGTGTGTGTGTGTGTGTGTGTGTGTGTGTGTGTGTGTGCGTGTGTGAGAGTGAGTGAGTAGGGAACGGTGGAGAAAGAGAAGGATGGATAGAGGGGGATAGGGACACACACATTACAGACAGAAATTGAGGACACACGCACGCACGCACGCACACACACACACACACACACACACACACACACACACACACACAAAAACATACACACACTTTCAGCACAGGCAGAAATGGAGGGGAGGCACATGTGGAAAAAAAGAGAGAAAAAAGGAAAAAAGTGGAGTGGAAGAGGGGAAGAAAGACAAAGGAGGACAAAGAGAAAAGAGATGAAAGACAGATGAGAGAAATAGAGTGAAGAGAAAGAGAGTCAAAGGAGGAG
>JAODXP020000035.1:11541615-11596615 GCA_027497455.2 Sardinella longiceps | reverse complement strand
TTCCTGCCTCCCATATAGATTTCTTTACATCTGTTGGTCCCCCCACAAATCTTTAATCGTTTTGTTGATACCTGTGCCTTAATTGATTTTATACCTCTCTAAAAATTATTTGGCCCAGTCATGTCTGATTGGTCTGCTCTCCCACACTCACATGCCCATGCACCTTGCCCTCTCACAGCCTGTAACAGATGTAGGGCCTATTGGTATGAAATTATGATAATCATATTTGCTATTATTATTACCTCCGCCAAGGAGGTTATTTTTTCGGTCGCGTTGGTTTGTTTGTCTGTCTGTTTGTCTGTCAGCAGGATAACTCGAAAAGTACTGCACGGATTTGGATGAAATTTTCGGACAATGTGTATATTGGGACAAGCAAGAACTGATTCGGTGATCGGTGATCCAGAACATGATCTGGAATTTATATTTGGTCTGTGACCACATTGCCTTAGCCGAGGTCTGCGCTCTCAGAGTGCTTTTCTCGTTTTTGGATGATTCAGTCAGTGCCATGATTATTTACTAAAAAGATTTACAGTGAAAGTGCACATCAGTCGTTTTTTCAGATGATTTGAGCAACAACAACATTTTTTTTTTCTCAAAGAAATTTCTTTTTTTGACTGATATTTTAAGAAAGTGATGACAATCTTTTGCACAGCTGAGCCAACTCACTTGGCTGAGTGCTCCCACTACTCATAGCCTACTATTAATAATTCTACATATATATTTTGTAACATAAAACTCACACGGTGGCCGCTAGTGACATTTAGAGGCTAGAACGCAGCAATTTGGAGCAACTTTTCTGATCAGTTGTTGTATGGTGTTCTTAAGTCTGATCAAAGTGATGTTATAAATATAGATTTACATTTCAACATTCTAAAACTTGCAAATTCTGTGCTATTGAGTGTTCATAGGAAAAACCCATTTTCACGTCTGAATTCTGTGATTCCATCTGTGTTTTCCACATGGTAATGTGTTCAAGCTTTTGAAAATTTGGTTCAGAGAAAGAGGTTTAATACTGTATTTTAGTATACTGTATGTGACAAACTGTAATTCCAAAACCAGGCATTAGTTGTCTATCACGCCCTCCCAGTGACGTAACACCTTCGGCGTTGCTTGTCGCTGGTCTGGCCAGCTACTAATCTACACATCGATTCTGAGCTCCTGAAAGATTGGGAACTCCACCCACTTTGTCGGGAACAAATCAACTTTGAGCAGCTCCAACAGCCCTGGGTAGAGGCCAAGGAGGTTATATACATAAACTGGAGACAACAATTAAGTCCCGATTAAGAACTGAATGGCCGAGGCTAGGCTAGTAAATGCAGCGAATTGACACTCAACGCCATTGTGAACACTGGAGCCAACACACCACAGCCTTGCCCATGCTGCCCATGCAAAGTTCCAAAGTTGGAAATGACGCATGGATTCATGTTGAAACTCACAACAAAAACAGTAAATCCCTCAGTCCATACGGTGGTGATAATGCACCTAGTTTGTTTGCCATACAAACGAAGAATAGAAAGTTTTGTTAAAAACGTGCCTGAAGTTTTATAGCATTCATTACAGTACAGGCTTTTTTTCACAAGCCCCTCAAGAAATAAGCAAAGAGTAACCAGAGATCCTGGAATATTGCTTTTACTCTTCCCAGAGAAGTAATATTTTGCATGTAACCGCCCACCAACTTGTAAGTGCATGAGTGCTCGTGCCCAGCATGACTCTCGTGCATGTGCTGCCATGGTTCGTAGGTAGGCTACATTGTGACTCCATATGGCGATGCTAACGTGCCTCCGCTAATCTGCTCGCTCTTGACCCCCTGGTAGAGGCAGTGACGTTACTCAGTCCTGTTACTGAAAGAGAGGTGTGATTGGTTTAAGCTTCGGCATTTTCTCACACCGTCCAGTGGCAAACCGAGGCATTTGAGGGATGCGGCTCAACCATGCAGTTTGGAAAACGTTTGTTGTATAAGCTTGGTCAGACCAAAGTCACGCAGAGTTTTGGAAGTCGATGGCAATCAAGCTAGGTATCAGTCCCCTCCAGTGTCAAAAAAATTCACTATTAAACAGCATAGTTCTGGATAATAAACTGTTTATTCTAGTTTGTGTGCATTTTATTCATGTAGTTTCTCATCAAAAAACAAAACCATGCCAAATACATGCAAGCACGCACGCACACACACACACTCACACAAGCTCTGGATATGTGTGTAAACATAATATTAAGACATCTCTAACAGAAACTCACCGTGCCTTTTTGCAGCACACACACACACACACACACACACACACACACACACACACACACACACACACACAAGCTCTGGATATGTGTGTAAACTTAATTTTAAGACATTTACATCAGAAACTCACCGTGCCTTTCTGCAGCACCTCACAGCTGGGATCAGTCTCCTGCGTCCCTCATCTGATGTGTTGTATTTCTTCAGCTCAAACTTATCCAGCACCTCCTCAGACATCAGAAGCATGTGGGCCAGTGCTGAACAGTGAGCTGGAGACAACTTCTGTTTGATGTTTTTTGGTGATGACAGGAAATTCTGAATATCTTTGTGCATGGAATGGTCATTCAGTTCATACAAGCAGTGGAAAAGATTTATGCATCTTTCTGGAGAGAGACCTTCACTGTTAAGCTTCTTCATATACTGACATATTTCTTTAATGCTCTTTGAGGTGTTGTGTGTTTGATTTAGAAGACCTTCCAGAAGTCTATGATTGTTCTCCAGTGAGATGCCCATAAGGAAGCGAAGGAAAAGATCCAGGTGTCCACTGTTGCTCTTCAAAGCCTCATCTACTGCATTCTTCAGCAACACATGTAGATGATCTTGTGATTGTAAGCCCAACACAGATTGAAGCGATGATAAAATAGATTCGGGTTCCTGCCTATGATTTTCACTCAGGAGGGATTTCAATGGCTCAAGGTTCTCAGTCATATATGCATGAAACACAAACACAGCTGCCAGAAACTCCTGGAGGCTTAGATGCACAAAGCAGTAGACTTTCCTGTTTTGAAAGACTAATTCTTCTTTGAAAATCTCAGTGCACATGCCAGAGTAAACAGAGGCTTCACTGACATCAATGTTACACTCTTTCAGATCTTCTGCATAAAACATGAGGTTGCCATTTTCCAGATTCTTGAAAGCCAGCTCTGCCAATTTCAGCAGAACATTTTTCTGTGAGTGCAGAAGTTTCACTTTATCTCTTTCAGTTCCATTTTGATACTTTTGATCCTTCCTGGTTGTTTGGATGACCAAGAACTGTATGAACATCTCGGTTAGAGTTTTGGGAATGTCTTTGATGTGTTTCTTCCTCAACATCTCCTGTAGCACAGTGGCTGTAATCCAACAGAATACTGGAATATGACACATGATGTGGAGACTTCTGGATGTCTTAATGTGTGAGATGATTCTGTTGGCCTGACTCTCATCACTGATTCTCTTCTTGAAGTACTCTTCCTTCTGTGGGTCATTGAATCCTCGTACTTCTGTTACCAGATCAATATACTGAGCAGGAATTTGACCTGCTGCTGCTGGTCGTGAGGTTATCCAAATGAGTGCAGATGGTAACAGATTTCCCTGAATGAGATTTGATACCAGGACCTCCATTGATGTTTCCTGTTTGACATCAGACAATGTTGTGCTGCCTTTAAAATTCAGTGTTAACCGACTCTCATCCAAACCATCAAAGATGAACAGAAATTGAGAGCCTTTGTAGTTTTCACCATCATTTAGCTCATTTAGATCAGGATGAAAGTCAAGCAGGAGTCTGTGAAGACTGATAATTTCTGATAATTTCTGATACTGATCATTCCTGACTAAATTCAGCTCACGAAAAGAAAAGGGAAACAGAAAATGTACGTCCTGATTGGCTATCCCATCTGTCCAGTCAAGAATGAATTTCTGCACTGAGACTGTTTTTCCAATGCCAGCAACACCTTTGGTCATTACAGTTCTGATATGCTTCTCCTGTCCAGGTAAGGACTTAAAGATGTCATTGCAGTTGATTGGTGTGTCTTCTGTGGTTTGTGCTCTGGATGCAGACTCAACTAGAAAAACCTCATGTTCCGTATTCACCCCTTCACTTTCTCCCTCTGTGATGTATAGCTCTGTGTAGATCTCACTGAGGAGTGTCTGAGTTTCTGATTTGATGATGCCTTCAGATACCTTCTCAAACTTCTTCTTTAGTCTGGCTTTATGTTTCTCTTTCACTCTCCTCAGGACCTGCAGTGCTGTGAGGAATAAGTAACAATTCATTTAAATTATAATGTATTTCCCCTCTACCACTTAGTAAGAAATGCCACACAGACAACCCTTGTGTAAGCAACTCACTGCGCATATGAGCCCAGTTCAGAACGCACTTTGGTTACAAGCACACAATCTCACTGATTCCTATAATCTGGAACCCTGTTTTCAAACCTGCCCTATTGGACTCCGCCTTCCTTATGTGGTACCAGAAGGGCATAAAAAGCATTGTTGACCTGTATCATGATTAAGTTTTTGTTCAGTTTGTTGTGTTTTGATTTTGTAGTTAAGGAATCTGACATTCCAAAGTCAATTTTTTTTAGATACTTGCAAATCAGAGATTACGCACAAAAGTATTTCCCACCCTTCACATCAGCCCCATACTAATGTACACTTTGCATAGCCTCCTTAGTCTTGATCCATTTCTTCCAGGGTGTGTCTCCAAGCTATACAATGTGATTCAAGCTACTTCCAGTCCTTCTCTTAGTCATGTTAAGCAGGCATGGGAAGACGAATTACAGCTTGACATTTCTGACGAAAATTGGGAGGCAGCTACTGTTCAAAAATCATCTTTATGCATTAGACATGGCCTTCTCCAATTCAGAGTTTTACACCGTCTACATTTCTGCAGAAGCAAACTGGCTAGAATCTATCCTGATACAGACCCTACCTGCCAAAGATGTTTTAGCGCACCTGCCACTTTGTCCCATATGTTTTTCTCATGTCAATCACTGGCCCCCTTTTGGTCTTCTGTATTTGATACACTGTCTCAGATGTGTGGCCATGAAATTACACCTGACCCATTGGCTGCCATTTTTGGTGTGTTACCTGAGGAGCTACCCCTCCCTAACAGTCAGTCTCAGGCTCTATCCTTTGCCTTTCTCTTAGCCCGTCGGCTCATCCTTCTTAAATGGAAGGACAGGCTCCCACCCTCACACAGCCAGTGGGTAAAAGACGGTATGGCCCATCTCAAACTAGAGGAACTCAGGTTCCGCATTAGAGGAACCTCCAAGAAGTATTATAAGGTGTGGCAGCCCTTCATAGAGTACTTTAATAACCTTCCTCCTGCCAGTTTGACTTGTTGAAGCCCCCCTCCCATTCCCAACTCCACTCCACCCCCTCTCTGTTCTCTGCTCAAGTTGTGTGATAACCAATAACAAATAATTGAAATAAATTATAATGTATTTCAGGACAAAATAAATTTATTTTGACTTTGTGATAACTTAACACTGTTTATATTGAGATGCTATTTTGAGGATGACAATACTACTAAAACTTATCCATACTCCACTCCATTACTGATCCATACTCCATTGCTATGCATAAACCTTACTGCCCTAAGCTAGAATAATTTCATTTTTAGATCGATTGAATTTGTAACCATTTGTCCATGTTACTAGGAAACCCATTAGTCATTTTGAAATTTGGGATTACTTCTGGCCATGGCTGTAGCCCCTTAAAGGAATTATCTGGAGTGAATCAACACGTAGCCCTGCTGTTTTCTAGTGCCAAGCGCTATTGATACCCACCTCGATGACTGAATTTCATCCAACGCAGGCTGTGTTAGCGAAACGGCAGCTAACGGTTACAGAATGAGGCATGTCAAAACGAAACCTAATCTGGTTTGTTTTGACATTGCCGTTTCGCAAACTCTGTCTACCTTGCACTAAATTTCATCATTGAGGTTACTATCGATAGTGCAGCACTATAAAACAGCAGGGTTACATGTTGACTCACTCCAGAAAATACCTTTAAGACCTTTTAGATAGGGACCAGTTGCAAGTGCCTAATTGATTTACCATATTTAGATTAGGGGAAGCAGTGCATGATTATCTTTATGTTATCAATAAATCAGTAAAGCATTGTTTCTTTTACAGACACAACAGTAGCCTTCTAAATCCTTCAGTTACCTTGTTTGCTGCTTGTATGTGGTGAGTGTTCAGTCTGCAGGTGTCTCTCTGCCATGTCTCTGTGTTCATCATCATCCAGAGGAGACTGAAGGTCTGAAGACCTCAACACACTGCAGAGAAAAATAGCTCATGTAATAGCTTCCATACGCTGCATTTAATTAATGTCATGTCAAATGGTTTTCTGTGCTTTTTATAAATAAGAAGTCAGAGGTAGGTTTACATATCTCTGGGGCTAAAAAGAGATATTTGACTTGGCTGGCACGTGGCTGGTACCTTGTGTAGAATAAAATTAAGTCCAGTAAACATGAGGAGGGAGGAAGCCAACCTAATGCACTGATGACCCATAGCCAGGACTCAATAAAGGCTTTTTACTTTAACTCATCTGCCTCTCTCCTTCCTTATTGCGAGAGAGAAAGAGAGATAGAGAAGACAGACAGACAGACAAGTGTGTGTGTGTTTGTGTGTGACAGTGATGGGGACTTGGACTCGGGACTTGGACTCGAGATTTGGACCCCATTTACACAAACTCAGATAACCATAATAGTGGGGCTGTTAAGCATAACAATTGTGCACAAAATGAAAGAAGCATGAAACTTTCAGGATTTGCTCTTGAGGACATAAGCTTTGATTTAAGATGTGGAGGCCTTCCGAGTTTGACCCCTGAGGTCAGCTAGAGGTCATTGACCTCTGGTACATGAAATTTCTATGTATGAAATTAGAAACTGATGTATCTTAGGATCTAAATGTGACAGACATGTGAACTAGATGTGTATTCCCATGTTTCTGACCATGGGGAACTCATTTCTGATAAGCCCAATACCCACAGAGGTCAGAAACTGACACTTTTAGGGGTCAAAGGTCAAGGTCGCTTGGGAAAAAATCATATTTTGGTGAATCTAAACATATATAATGTACAGTTACTTTGTATTTCATAAAATACCATGTTATGCATTACCCAAACTTAGATACAGGCCTAGTTTATGTAATTTTCTTTCATTCTTTAATGTATATGTATATGATATTAATGATAAATGATCTTAAAAAATATGCATAGTGTAGAGGCCCACTCAGACTTATTTTTCATACCATGCAAAAGAGAGAAACATGCTCTCAACATACTCTACAAAAGTTTCCCACACATATTCATGTTTTGTGTGTTGCCTATTATTTTCCCGCGGGTCCCCTAAGGCGAGGGGTGTGGCTTGGAATGTTCCCGCACTTGGGACCCTTAAAATTCTGTGTGCCACTTTCTCTCTCTCTCACTTTCTCCTTAGACTGTCTAACAGCATAGGACAAATATCAGTAATCTCAGTAATCCAAGTAGTACAATTGTGAAGTTTAGTTGTTTCATTAAAAAAAATAAAAAATAAAAAAAAATACTATATTTACTTTTCTTTTTCTTTCTTACAATATTTACTTTTCTTTTGTCTTCACTGTAGAGAAAATTAAGAGAATAAATAGTGCTGTTCAAACAGGGCTATGGTATAATTTTCCACAAAGTAGTAGGCTAGATCATTTAAAACTATTTTTTGCTTTTGTCAGATTGCAAACTTTAGTTTCTTTCTTGCAAGATATACATTTGGTGCTACATGTGGTGTGTCAGCATTATTAGATGGTAGTCTTGTTGCAGTGAACTGCGTGATACACCAAACATGGCAAAACGTCATATGCTGGTAGATTTAACCACATCTCCCACACTCAAACAACCTAAATCACAAACTAATTGGGAGCTTTGTGCTCTTTGTCAGTTAGACACTAGTGAAGTATTGCAATGCCCTGCTAGGTCTACCAAAAAGCCTGCTGGTGCTGGTTATGTGTCATTAGCTAATGATCTTATGCAGTTCAAACAACTTGGTATCTTACCAATTGGAATTGATCTTGACAGGCTAGATGAGGGCACAGGCATTCAGGATGCACTGTCTTTTAACACAGCAAAGTGGCATAAGACTTGTCGGCTAAAACTTAATCAGAAAAAGATAAACAGATGTAAAAGAGCAATGCAGGATGAGACGCAACCAAGTACATCAGTGTGTCGTACCCGTTCAGCTGACAGTAAACCAGTACAAACTGTACAGCCTGTTTGCTTCTTTTGCAGTAAAGCAGCTGGAACTGAAAAATTAAATGACGCAGCAACTAAACGTCTAGATGCCAATGTTCGCAAATGTGCTATACAGTTAGAGGATACTGAACTGCTGGCAAAGCTTTCTCCGGGAGACATGATTGCCCTTGAGGCAAAATACCATCACACATGCCTTACAAAACTTTACAATAAAGCACGACACACTGTTGCTGCCGGTAATGACGATGAAGCACGTCTTCATAGTCTTGCTTTTGCTGAACTTGTTGCTTTCATCGAAGATGCGCGTGATGATGAATGTGCTCCTATATTCAAACTAGCTGACTTGGGTGATATGTACAAAAAACGATTAGGGCAGCTAGGTGTCTGTAACAGCCATCCTCATTCATCACCACTGTAGAGAGTGTAGCTAATTATGGCTTGCTAAACAGACTCAAAAGTACAGAGACCATATTTTTCGGCAGTGTTTCTGGAATTAACAAATCGTGGAGAAATTATTACAGTCGAAATCTAGCAAGTGAACAGGTCATAATCAATGTTCCCTCTAATTTTTTTCAGGACTGAGCAAATTAAAATTTGTCTGAGCGGCATGCTTCCGCACCGTGAGCAGGTTTACACATGCGATCGGGATAATAATGCACATATTATACTTGCAGCATTATTTAATAATAACTTCTGTGTTGTAAACAAAAAATCCAATGTGCATCAGTCCATAGCCATGTCGTATAATAACACATAGTGCTGTTGACTGGTAAAGAACAAAAGTAAGATGCAACTACAATGCTGAACCTGAGCTAACAGAATAGGGCACAATAAATTGACAGCATTTCTGTAAGACACACATTCAGTTGAGGTCAGATGATGACTTTGTATTTACCTACAGTATGTTGCATCAGATTGTCAGGTGCTTTGGCCTACAGACAACAATTAGTGACATTGGATTAGTCTACTATGGATGCATTCACACCAGATTTTTCCTTTAAATAGGCTACATTAATTTATTTCTTACTATTAATAAAAAGTATTGATTAGGGCCCATTTTCTGATTAATTTCCTCTGCTTGCCCTCTTTGACCCCCCCCCCCTCCCCCTCCCCCCCCCCCAGATAGCCTTTCTATTTTATCTTCTGAATGTAGCCTATAACTACAACCTGAATAAATAAATGTTTTGGTATTATTAAGGCATGGGTGTTAATGAAAAAGATTCTATGTCCATCATCAATGCATGCAAACTGATTCTGGTAGCCTATATCATTTATCATTGCTTAAAAAAAAGCCTTTGGCTTGACTTGGACTGGAGAGGAATTGAATATGCTGTGCAGGAATTTCCGTTTGTAGCCGAAATAGGAACAGATTAGGCTACTTGATAGTAGTCTATCTGAATACACTTTCTTTTCTCCTGCTCATTTTGATACACAGTTCATTAGCCTATGGGTGGAGCTCTTTAACTATTGCAACAAGGAAACACCTCTCTGGACGCAGACAGAGCAGTATGAAGCAACGTGCATTGAAGACTAGCTGTCTCCTCAACCGTTTCGCCACAGTGTCAACAAGTGAGGATGCGGATGGTGACGGAAACACCGCGAATGAAATTACCGCGATGTAACCGCTTGGTGCATCAAGTACGCGCGTTATGTGCGCAGAAGTATACCGCGGGTGTTAAGGGGGCTTGATGATTTTTTTTGCGCGGTCTGAAAAATCATGTGCGCTGCAAGCCCGAGAGGTCTGCGCGCGCACATGCGCGCAGCTTAGAGGGAACATTGGTCATAATCAGATTAAACATCTCATGGATTTCATTAAATTTTATTTACGCCAGTGATCTATTATTTGCATTAGTGATCTATTACCGTTAAACAACTTTCCCCACCTGCATCAGTAGCCTACTTCTCCACTCACCTGTACGCTATTTTCCCACACGCTGACTCTGCCCTGGTATCTTGTGGGCGATAAACAGCAGCAGGTCAAGAGCAGGCAGATCAGCAGTGTATGTTCATACTATTGAGCGGACTGATGGCGCGGCAGCTTCCAAATGCTCCTTGCAGAGGAGAAAATGGCATAATATGCAAAAATGCTACAGCTAAGCTTCTCCATTAACAGGACTACTGTACCTGCTGGGGATAACCAGTTTTTCAAGTCTTTCAACAGGGTAGCACTACCACCAATCAGAGAAAATTCTACCCTTCACAGTGATTGGCCCAGCCAATTTGGGGGATCCAACCGGTCTCGAACCCGGGTCTCCAGGGTGCTAAACTCATTGGTTGGCTTGCTTTGTGCGCTTTCGATAATGGCCTTTAAAGAACCTTAATCCTTTGTTTTGTGTGCAGCTCACCAAGTGGTTAGTTGTGTAAGGTGATGTTCCAACAGTTATCATAGCGAAATAAAGTTCCTATCCAACTTTATTGGTCTTTTTGTTGTGGCAGTTGGTATTACTACATCGCTATTTGAGGTTGTTTCAAGGACATTACCGGACATAAAAGCAGAAGCAAAGCAGAAAGTGGGAGATAGGAAAGTGAGCCAAATATCAGAGAGGAGCACTTGTCAGAATTTTGGTGTCAATGATTATATTTCATCTTAGACACTCCAGAAAAGGGGCCAAACATGCTGAAAAGTGAACTTCCACTTTAATAAATGGTGCAAATTTGAAACAAACAACAATAATAAGAAACATACAATTGAACACATAACTGAAAATCATTGCACAATGCAAACAAAGAAGCTGTAGGACACTGGAATTTTCATTCACTTCAGAAATTTAAATGAACACATGAGAAATCAGCACAGAAGAGTTATTTTCTTGCATGATTGTGCAGTATTCAAAACGCATTCAAAAATATTATACAATTAAAACATTATGACCGTGTAACAAAACATGTTTTTACATGTGACACTGAGTTATGTCCACACTCTTCACTGTTGACCTCCATGATAAAATGGGCTGTGAAAACTGAGGTTTTTGTGGAGTTTTGTTGAGATGGCAAAAGCCTTGAAAATGTCCAACACCAATCAACAGTAAGTTGTAAATTCATAAGAGCACTTCTATGTATTTGTTTAGAACCTTTTTTGACCTTTGGCCATAAGAAGCACTTTTGTTCCAAAGGCAGTATGCATGATGAACAAAGAAACTAAAAAAAATGTTGTTCTGAAGTCAGTATGTAGCCTGACATAGCCCGACCATAATACTGCTGTTCATCCACATTCATGGTCTGGAGATTCTTTAACCTGATGCGATTATAGGGCAGGGCGGGCGGGCATTCAGTTCTGGTTTGAAACGATTGGACAGCTTGTCTAATCAGCTTTGCTTATTGGCCGGTAGTCTCTCTACCGATGTAAACCATCCCCAGACCATGGATACGGATGAACATTCATATTATGGGCGGGCTATGTCAGGCTAGTCAGTATGCAGTATGCAAAAACACACAACCTAAAACGACCAGCCCTGACCTAATTACACTGTGCTGTCCAGATATCCCTGAAGTTAGCATGCTAACTAACTAACATCTGTCCATATTTATGTACATTCTAACAGGAAATCACTGAATCAAACACAGTACAAGTGAATTAAAAAACATTCCCCTAAGAAAAAATCCTGAAAGGACCCCATGGCAATTTAGCTCTAGTGTCAGGGTCCTCATGGACGGCTATGGTGCTTTTGGAGCAGAAATAGTCAAACCTTGGGTCAGTGTTATTGCTTGTATGTCTTGGCGCACTCAAACCAGTTCTTCTCCACCTGCTGCTTGGGTCAGTGTTGTTGCTTGTATGTCTTGGCGCACTCAAACCAAGTGTTCTCCACCTGCTGCTTGCCCAGTTCCCAGAGGCGGCTCAGGTGTCGGATACCTGTACGGGACGTGATCATCAGGTACTCCTCGTTCTCAGGCTGCTGCAGCACAGAGTAGCGTGCCAGAACTAGTGACTGGCTGAACCGGCACAGGACCAGCAGAAACAGGCAGTCTCTCTCAGCCTCGTTCAGGGGAATGACGCTCTCGTAGCCTGCTAGAACATGGCCACCAACGTCCACGGGATTGGGGCTCTCTATCATCATGTACATGATGGCTATGGCCAGCTCAAAGATGTAGTATCCACAGCTCATATCTCCAAAGTCCAGGAGGCCTGAGATCTTATACTGAGAGGGACCATCTAGCGACACCAGAATGTTGTGATCATTGAAATCTCCATGGTTTATACCTTAGATAAAAAAAAAAATCAATAGCTCAATTTCCAACTTATAAAAAATACTGTAAACCCTTACGCTACAGTCACATTAGCTATAATGGAAAGCTACGTGGGTCTCTGAGGAGGCGTAAACATGGCTGCGGTTTGTTGGTGGTAGCCTATGTTGCTAACTTAGACTGGATTTTCTGGATACAAAACCAATATTTTCAGGTAACGTTTTTTGTTGCGTTTTACAAAAATACATACAAATAATACTTATTACAAATAAGCAATAGATCCCAAACATTTTAGTTTAACACCAACATAGAGGTAGTTTTGTTAGCTCCACCATTTTGATCTTTTGAACGGGTTCTATTCCAGAGTACCTCATCACCCATGGCTTCACTTGGATTGGCTGTTGCAAAGTAGCATCGCTCAACATGGCATAAAAGAAACTATTCTGACCTATTGCATTTCTCGTAGCAAAAGCATCGTTTATGATTGTCCAGAGCCGTTTATTGGGCGCTACGAATGTCTATCAGAGTGTCTGTACATACCTCGGAGCCAATACCAGAGCCACCACGTGACGTAAAATGCAATCGAGGGCCGTACAAATCCCTTTTTGTTCTGCGATTGGATACCGAAAGTAAGCGAGAAAAACGGCCATGGTCACCATGCTGCTTTGCAGAGTGGAATGAAATAAGCGCGCAAAGGAGCATGGGAACTCCCAGGCTAGCCGTTACTAGCTCTAATGAATAGTTGTTAAGTCAAATGCTAAATCCAGATATTCTAACCTGGCTTTGTAAATTCATTGTTTCTCATACTTCCAAATGAAATGTAACAGAGTTAAAAACCATTGCGGTCACAAGTTACAGTGTTGCTCTGTAATGAACATGACAGTTCATTTAAAGTCAGAGCAAATTGGGCGAATTGATATGCAAATCTAAATATAGATGGAAAAGTGGAACTACTGTATGTAAATATTAACAATAATGCATGTTCTATTTAGCACATCACAATAGGAAAGACCATAATAACAGCCCTAACCAACACATAAGAAAAGTGTCTCTTACATGTGCGGAAGCTGTTGATCCTTGGGGTGACCTGGGCCTTATACTGTGAGATGACCTTGCTGACGACCTCATGCATGGGATCCCCATCCAGCACGTGCAGATACGACTCCAGCAGAGGAATAGAGGACAGACTCCAGATGAAGTTCTCTCTCTCAAGCGCCTTCAGGTTGGGATGCTCCATCTACACAGACATTTAAAGCAATGGTTTGGAGTTGTTTTCACCTTGGGCCACCTTTGCAAAATGACATCCCGCGAAATACTCCTCCAAAGTTTGTTTACCTTGACCGAACACTGGCTGAGTTCGCAGCATACACTGAATGACTTAATGCAAAAAAATAAATTCTTACCTCGTGGAAGATTTTATCCATGGTGGAAGCCATTTCTCCAACTTGATAAAGTATAGTGGGAGAGCTGGGGATCTTGGCGATAGTTGTACCAGGTAAATAAGTCAGCAAACGCACCAAGTACTTCTGGAGCCCAAATCCACAGTCTGTGAGGAGCAGGAAGTGAGACATTTGGTAAATGAATGATCAGAAACTGATAATTAGATTGTCAAACATACATCATATACAGTAGAACTACATTAAAGCAATATACCGGAGTAAGTTTAAGCATAGCCCTGCTGCACGAGCAGCAATATATTTTGCATGAAATGAAAGAATTTTGAACAGCATAGACCTAACGCGAACGCCAAACACTTTACATTGAGTCTATGTAACCTCATATCTTACTTCGGTTTCCAACAGTCAGGTCCCATTGATTCAGTGTAAAGTGCCTGTTCGCTTCTGTGTTCAGTCTGTGCTGTACCAAATTATTTTGTTCCACTCGCTAACTAGCACATTCAGCAAGCTCTTTCAACAGGGCTATGCTTGATTCACTTCGGTGCTCTCCTTTAATGTTGATATGCACTATCTATGTATTTAAAGGGGTATTTTCCCATTGATGCACACTGTACCAATCTCCTCCAGGTTCATGAGCTGGCCAGTCTTTGTGGGCACAGCGGTCTGGGCAGGAAGTCCCCTCTTCTGCAGGAAGTTCATGGCGTGGGTTTGGAGCTCCACTAGGGTGGGGTTCTTGCTGTCCCCAGAGTTCATGACCTTTAGCACATACTCCCCGCCCTCTTTCACAGACACATAGAAATTCTGGTCATCGTAACTTGGAAGGGGACGGATCTCTGATCCAGTCAAGCCGTACAACCGGCGGACTATTTGAGACACCTGTGCATGGGTGAGATTTGGTTTGGAGTCCCCTGATGCCATCTCACCTGCAAAAGAGCAGCACATGTAGCCTATGATAAATATGCATCATAGAATCATGCTGTTTAAGATCATTATCTTGTGGACATTTTGATAAACTTGATATCTTTTTTTCTGCAAGCTGTTGCAAAGTAACTTATAAACCAATCTGCAGTACCGGAAATAGTATAAAGTAGTTGTGGGTATAAACCTGTATAAAACTTACTATGGGTAACATCTGGAAGAAGCTTTTTGGCTTTGCATAATATGGACGCTGAACTCTAAACCATGCAAAGCAATCCAATCCACCCCCCACCCCCCAAAAAATACAAATATCAACACCAGAAAGAGCCATGGAGCCTGAATTTCAGCGCAGAGTTGGCAGTGATTTTTGTTAATGAACATGGTTCCATGGCAGTTTTCTGTGACTGATTCACAGACTAGATACAAAAAAAGCTGTGACTACATTAATTTTGAAACCATCAGACACTCGCAGGAATGTGGTTTTTTTTGTGCCAAACATTGCCCCCGTGTGGTAGCCAACAGTGTCTAATTGATATAACAGAAATCACCCGCACTGCCTCAAGACTCATACCAAAGATTATTCAAACGCATCCCTGTGGACTCAAGGATGTGTGCCAAGTTTATATCTGTAGGGCCGATGATTTACTTGGCACTGGATTTTAACTGTTTGCGTCGTCAACACACTAATGTTAACGTTAGAACATTGGACGTGGCGAATATGTCAATTTTCGGTGGAATTGCCAATTTTTAAGCCAGCTTCATCAATGTATAACGATAGCCGCTGTTTTGGTTACAGCCTAGGCTACAGTGAGCCGTGCATAATGAAGAAATCTAGCCTCATTTGCATATGCAAACATTACATTTCAGGAAACTTGTCTGTGTCAGTGAAAAACTCTGCAGGCATCATTGTGATTTTAAAAACTGTTGAAAATAAGTTTGCCTAACAGTAGGCAATCCATTTATTCATATCGCATCCAGGCAGCGGTGGTGCAAAAAAGTTAGTCGACGCAAATCGACGCAAGTGAACGTTAACTTAACGTTAGCACAACAGCTAACAGCCTGCTCAATCTGCAAAATCAACACGCTTACAACACATACTTTACGTAATACAAGTTGAGTGCATTTAAAATATGCGTTCAAGAGACTTTGAGATCAATTGGCGTTGTGCCATGATCATTACCTTTCTGTCCTTTTGCAGCGTGCTACTCCTGCACAGAAGTGTAACCGGACGTAAGGAAGTCCTGTGCTGATTACGTAGCGTTGTTTTGGGCATGTTCAAGACTGTTCCGTTTCAGCGATGTGCGCCACGCAGTGCGCACTCAGCATCAAAATGATAAAGAACTGTAAATGCCTAAACTTCATCCATATAGTTTTTATGTTTGCAAGTGCTAAACCCCACCCCCACTATTCCAAATTAATTTCATCCATTTCGTCCGTAATCATAAGCTCCCTATTTTCATGTCAAACTACTGACGATTTTTTTAACGATATTTTTTGGGCTTTTTGCCTTTAATCAGATAGGATAGTGTAGAGATAATAGGAAGCAAGTGGGAGAGAGAGATGGGGAGGGATCAGGAAATGACCTTGGGTCGAAATCAAACCCGGGTCCCCGGAGTAATGGTCCGATGCTCTAGCCACTGAGCCACGGCGCCCCTAAACTACTGACGAAATTGATGGAAAGTACCCCTATGTGTGAAACAGTCCAAGCGTATCGGTATCCGTCTTTTTTACGTGAGGTATGAATGGGGCTTGACTGTGTGTTCATGTGTGCTGAGTGTTGTACTATTTCATGAATTTTCCTCACAGGATCAAAAGGAAGGATAGATTATCTATTTCATTACTAAACTAAGCTGATAAACTAAAGGGCTCCACAAAGAACACAATTTTATTATTATTTTTTAAAATCCCTGCTGTGTGACCTTCTAATACAAGAAGATGAGTAGTTGTCGATCAATTGTCTTGTATAGGCTACAAGAAACTGACACTGGCAAGTAACTCCATTGTTAACAAGAACCAAGTGTACAGTTTTGTTTTGTTCTTTGTGCCTACATGTAAATGCGATTCCATGATGGCATCATGTTGCACTAGGTGATGAGAGTCAAACACTTTAATGTTGAATGTGGATGGATTTGCACTGGGCCCATCTGCCTTCTCCTAATCTGACAACACACACACACACACACACACACACACACACACACACACACACACACACACACACACACAAATATGCATAATACAGATGGCTGCTGATGACTGATGCTGATGAGGGCTTCCCATAAATATGGCAAATAGTTCCCAGCAGTCCTGTATTGGTGATGTGTGGGTCTAAACTAGCTAGGCTATCAGTTACATGTGTGCATTATTGATGTTGGTGTCAGCACAGTGGCCCCACCTTACTTACTGAGGTTTCTATGGTGATGAACCCTGCATGGTAATGACCAGAGCCATAGATTTACATTTGAGTGGCTCTGGAGGGACCAGACAGTGACTATTCAACAGAGGGCTTTAATGAAGCCATTAGGATAATGCCACTGCAGGACACTGAACATGATGCATCTCTTTGTTTTAGAAAGAGATGACATAGACTCTTGATTCACAAGAAAGATACTACGATCTAGTCTGAGAGAATCTACATTCAGTGAAAACAGACATGTTATGTAACACCTCATCAGTGTGCCCAGATATACATGTGTGACCATACAAAGAAAATTACAATCAGTGAAACTGAACTGTTGTGTAAGAACTGTCGATCAAGTAATAATTTTGTTGTACGTCTTCATAAGCATAATCCACTGAGCAGAACGGAGGATTACAGCAAAGACATTAGGATCTAGCCTGACTAATAAGCCGACTGTTGACTCCGTCACAGTCTGGAACAATGCAATGGAAACATGTTTCCGTTTGGATATGACGTATCCTCTCACCTGGCTCTCACTTCCGCATTCAGCAGTAACAGATGCTAGCTAATTCCAATTTATTTTGACATCGTAGCGGCAATAAGTCCTCAAGATCATGAATGTTAATGTCATGTACCAATTTTGGAAAGGTAATTCGAAAGTAGGGGGAGGATAACGAACATGTTCAGGCAAGTTAAGAGACATTGCTCTAAACTGTGTGCTGATTGGCTAAACCGTGAACGAACCGTGAACGAAGTAGGCGCTCTATTCCAGGTAAAATTAGGAGGTAAAATTAATTTTAACGTAAGTACGCAGGATGGCACTGCCAGGCTAATTAGGATCCAGCTTGAAAGGAAAGTTTTAGACAGTTTTGGGTTGTGTCTTTGTCATCATTGAGGGAAGGTTCATCCATAATTTTTTACTCAGAGGGGAATGATTACCCAACTTTTGTATTCATGAAAATGTTAAAATTTCAAGTGGCTTATTATTTGGTGCATATGTTTCCATGTAGCGCTGAATCTCAACACCCCACCCCAGCTTTGTAAAAGCCCAGAACGGCCATCGTTACAGGCAGCTGGGAGCCTAGGCAAAGTTAAATAATGCATGAGAACATTGTTTTCTTGCATCCAAATAATTTGATCTGAAACTACGTCAAATCAGCCAATTTCTCTGTCATAATATTGAAAGACCTCAGGAGAATCTCCAATAGGCCCATTTTAATTCCAGTGCGCACCTGCCTGGTTTTCACAGTCTAACTGGTATATGACATGTTTATGGTGGCATATTCACCTGCCTGGTTTTCACAGTCTAACTGGTATATGACATGTTTCACAGTCTAACTGGTATATGACATGTTTCACAGTCTAACTGGTATATGACTGGTATAACTGGTATATGACATGTTTCACAGTCTAACTGGTATATGACATGTTTCACAGTCTAACTGGTATATGACTGGTATAACTGGTATATGACATGTTTATGGTGGCATATTCAGGCTCTTCTCTTTTCGTCTGAATCGTGCAAAACCCAATAGCCTTTTCAACTTTAAAAAAATAATATGCTGAAATGTATTCACCTTATGCAGCCCCGCCCCTTTTCGTCTTTTTTTCTTCCGCGTTTGCCCTCCGATTGTCTTGAAACTTCCGTTAGACGCTGCCTCTCATTCAAATCAACGTAATTTTCATGAAATACCACAATCACAAAAATCCTTATTGTAGCCGTAGAAACACCGTTTTTACTGCTGAAAACATAATTTTTCATCTGGCGACGAACTGTTGTAACTATATTGATGGATGTAGTGAGCACAACTTCATATTAAGACCACTTATATTAGACCGTTAAAACACCAAATATCACAATGCTAAGTCAATGCGTTGCTAGACCGGATGTTGAATGACAATCGTCATGGCAGCGCCCATGTTTACCCGCGGAATAAGGTGAATAAGTTATGTAGGCTATGTCTTTGCAAAGCACAAGTGAGTAGACTTCAGTTAGGGTTTGTAAAACATGTGGCGTGGAACTCATCACAGACTCATCATGCTCTACTGAATGAGGGCGGCAAAAATATTGAATAGGTCTGTGACTGACTTCTCAAACACATTCCTGTTAGGGAAACTTTTTGTCTGAGATTCACGACAGACCAGAAGGACGGTCAGGAAGCAGGAAGTGCTAGGAGGACAGACAGAGATAGGAATGGAATGCTGACCAGAGCTGAAACAGCACAGGAGATACAGTATGGTCTAGCTGCCACATGAGAATAATGTATACAGGATGTGTGTGTGTGTGTGTGTGTGTGTGTGTGTGTGAGAGAGAGAGAGAGAGAGAGAGAGAGAGAGAGAGAGAGAGAGAGAGTGTGTGTGTGTGTGTGTGTGTGTGAACATGAACACATGCAAAGGTCCTGATCTATAGGAGGAAGATATGACCAGTATAAGCACTGAGGATGCTGTAAATAAAGGAGCATCACACACACACACACACACAAACAAACACACTCTCTCTTTCTCACACACACACACTTTTTTTTACACATTTATTTACAGGCAAGAATCCAGTAGTGATTGTCATGTAAATAAGCAGAGAGAGAAAGGCTTTGAGAATATGATGTAATATAGAATTCATTATTATTTTATATTCATCATATCCAAAACAATTCAGATCCCTATTTGTGAATCTATGTGGCAATTCCACATTACGGATGGGACTGCACATGAACAACCATAACAATTTCTGCTTTTATGAACAACACAGCTGAATACAGCAGATCCTCAAATAATTCACATCATAGAAATATCATTTATTGTGCCAAAAAAGTCACTTTCCATAGACATCCCCCACAGTAAAGAGCCCTAAGGCCTTCAGTTCTCCCTGCAGAGAACACACACACACACACACACACACACACACACAGAGAGAGACACACGTGCACACACACACACACACACACACACACACACACACACAGGAAGAGAGAGAGAGACACACACGCACACATACACACACACACATGCAGTAAGCGCACAGCAGCTCTTCCTCAGGCCATGTTTGCTTTAGCAGCTATCACCTACTAGCTGAATGTGGGACCCTGGTCTCACACACACACACACACACACACACACACACACACATACCTACTAGCTGAATGTGGGCCCCTGGTCTCACACACACACACACATACCTACTAGCTGAATGTGGGCCCCTGGTCTCACACACACACACACACACACACACACATACCTACTAGCTGAATGTGGGCCCCTGGTCACACAGACACACACACACACACATACCTACTAGCTGAATGTGGGCCCCTGGTCACACACACACACACACACACACAGACACACACACAGACACACACACACACACATACGCACACACACACACACACATACCTACTAGCTGAATGTGGGCCCCTGGTCACACACACACACACACACACACACACACACACACATACCTACTAGCTGAATGTGGGCCCCTGGTCTCACACACACACACACACACACACACACACACACACACACACACACACACACACACACACACACACCTACTAGCTGAATGTGGGCCCCTGGTCACACACACACACACACACACATACCTACTAGCTGAATGTGGGCCCCTGGTCACGCGTGCTTACACTTGTCATTTCCTTCTCCTATATATCAGGACTTTGGCATCATGTACTCATGTGCTCCAAAAATGTCATGCAGTTAAGTTCAATTCAATTCAGTTTATTTTGTGGAGCATTCAAATACAATACATTGTCTCATTGCACTTTACAGACCGTACAGGGGATCACACATAGCCTGACATAGCCCGCCCATAATACGAATGTTCATCCGTATCCATGGTCTGGGAACGGTCCTCTGGGGCGTGTTTACATCGGTAGAGAGTCTACCGGCCAATAAGCGAAGCTGATTAGACAAGCTGTCCAATCGTTTCAAACCAGAAGTGAATGCCCTCCCCTCCGCAGTATAATCGCGTCAGGTTAAAGAACCTCCAGACCATGAATACGGATGAACAGCAGTATTATGGTCGGGCTATGTCAGGCTAGATCACACATACTACACTGTTAAGTTAAGTTCAGTTAAGTATGTGAATCAGTGTAGTTGACTGGAGGAGACCCATTATGCAGTACTCAGTATCAGAACCATGGGGGTGAACGAGAATGTCTACTCACCTACTTCACCTCACCGACCTCAAGCTAGTGTGTGGTGAGCGTTCTGGCACATAACAGCTGGCCTCGTTGGGAGAGAGAAACACACACACACACTCACACACACACACGCTACATCTCCAGAAGCCGCTCTGCCTTTGAGTGTGTGTCCAGTGTGTACGGGATTCATGCTCGACCGGCGTGGTGTGTGTGTGTGATGAGATTGTGTGTGTTTAATCTCTGTCAGATGTCCCCCAGCCCTGTGAAGACTGCAGTATTTCCTCTGGGAAATGTAATGTGCTGTGTATGGTTCAGTCTGCATGCCTTACCTTGTCTTGCCTTGCCTTGCCTTGCCTTGCACAGCTTGGCTGCCCTTTAGAAATAGCAAAGCCGTCTCAATCGGTAAAAATAAGTACATTCCTGAGAGCACAAAATGGATCAGCCAAGTGTGTCTGATTAGCCTCCTCAGGTTGGGTAATTTGATTCTTTCTCCTACAGCAGCTTTCTTCACCTCCACCACCTCTGCAGCACTAAATGTACACAACACTTCGGAGAAGAAAAGTACTTCAGAAAGTAAATTAGTTTCAAGGTGGAAAAGTGTAAAAGTATAAAATCTGCTGTCTTCACCTGGGTACTTTAAATAGCAACATTATTACCTTGAGGAGTTAAGATGATGACATCTTTGGCTCAGGCGAGATAGTGACCTTCTAAAACTATGTTTCTTTAAATGTCGCCATTTCTACTTGGAGGAGCCAATGCACCCTCTGCAGGTTTTACGAGCTGTAATAATGAATTAGTCCAGGCCTGTCTCTAATAGCCAGCGCACATTGCCCGGTCGACGGACGGAAATGCGTTTTGGAGCCGTCTTTTAGTGTCTTTTGCAAAATTTGAGAGATTTCAGAAGCGCGGTAGGCATCAGCCGACCTCCGCTGACTGGTTTAGTGGTAGAGTCGTGAGGAGCTCCTGTTTGTTTTGTGTAGCACAGCATTGCAGCTGCTGTCTGTCATGTATGGAAGGTTCAGCTGATGCAGTGTGATCGCAAACCGTACTCATAGCATAATGAATTGTATGATAATATAACATTCAAAGGGCATCATCAGTCTGAACTTTGGGGTGAAACCACGCTGGTTAGGGAGAGGGTTGATAATGATTTAGGCCCAATCCCATTTCTATTCCCTAACACTAGCACTCGTTTTCGAGTTCCCTCCAAGATGAGACACCCCTCGATTGTGTAGTGAGAAGTGCGATCTTCCCCTAATAAATGGGACAGCACTTCGCATAAAAACGTCTTCACCTGTTTCATGCGTCTATCGTTAACACTGAACGGATAAGGCTCTTAACCGGGGTAAACTGTTCAAAAGCCGTCATCGACAATTATCATCACCCACATGAGAGGCTCTGGTAATTCTGGTGAAAGATTTGCGCACTTTGAAAAATATCGATCTTTCTAATAGTCATGTTTTAACACACCAGTGCGGAATTCAACTGAATTTACATCAAACTAAGATATCCCAACATTAAAATATATATATACATGCTTAATTGCAATAGTAGCTATATTTTTTAAGTTCTTATCCAGAGCTGAGAGAACGGGACACAGCTCGGGCAGTCGGACACAGATCGGGTACCGATACGCAGTTCGCAAAGAATCGTGGGTAATTTCATCTTCACTTCAACTTCACTTCGTTCGAAGTCTGCACCCGACCTCCCTCCGTTTGAAGGGGTGATTTGAAGGGCTGAAAGCCACTATCCCTCGGTCCCGAAAGTATTGGGACACCCTACACTTACACATGAACGCGCAAACCGAGTGTTAGGGCCAAAATCGAGGGGAAGTGATAGTGAAGTGATAGAAATGGGACTGGGCCTGTGTCCAGGACTGTTTATGTGTCTCTCTATCTAGGGGGTTGGGGTGGGGGGGGGGAGTTAGGATGATTCTGAGGGCCTGGCACTGAAGGGGGCCCAAGAGACAATCTGAATATTAAAATCAATATTTGGGGGACCCAGAATTATTTTCTGTCATAGGGCCTAAATTTTGCGCCCCTGTAAGGCAGTGCTAACAAGAACCTCACACATCCCACATCCCAAAATGTTTGAGAGAGAAACTCATTCAAGATTCAGCCATCTGTCGATTTACTATAAAGGAGAAATCAAATCAATCATCAATTTAATCAATTTATACGCCCCTTGCAGTTTGTGCCTCCACAGCCCATTCACAATTTGTTCAGCCATTTTTTGTGTTTTTTCCATGAATAAATTTGTTCAGTCAGGATAGAATCTTCAGCCTCAGACAGTAATGTTTGTCAATCCATCTCACTTTTTTTTCTGTGAAGTCTTCATCGCATTGACATGTGTACGTTGCGTGTGTGTGTGTGTGTGTGTGTGTGTGTGTGTGTGTGTGTGTGTTCTGAGTGTGTTTGTGATGAGGCATGCACTGGCAGTGTATGCGTCTGTGTGGAGATGAAGGCTCTGGCAGTGTGTGTGTGTGTGTGTGTGTGTGTGTGTGAGAAGAGAATGGCAGTGTGTGTGTGTGTGTGTGTGTGTGTGTTAGTAGATGAAGGCACTGGCAGTGTCACGGGTGCAGAAGCGCATATCCAGAGGCACTGCGTGACATTTTGCAAACTTCCTTCTCTACTACCTGGAAGCCAGCTGAAGCCACCAGTTAACATTCGCAGGATTACATCATAAATGTGTGTTTAAAAGAAGAGAGGAAAAAGGGCTTGTGTCGTTGTATTCACGTTGTGTGGTATAAAGCAGTAGTTTAGAGAAAGTGAGAGAAAAAAGGGCTTGTGTCCTTGTGTTTAGTACGGCATAGAGCAGGAGTTGAGAGAATGAGTGAGAGAAAAAGACCTTGTATTCTTGTATTTAATGTGGCATATAGCAGGGGAAAGTGAGAGAAAAAGACCTTGTATTCTTGTATTTAATGTGGCATATAGCAGGGGAATGTGAGAGAAAAAGACCTTGTATTCTTGTATTTAATGTGGCATATAGCAGGGGAATGTGAGAGAAAAAGACCTTGTATTCTTGTATTTAATGTGGCATATAGCAGGGGAAAGTGAGAGAAAAAGACCTTGTATTCTTGTATTTAATGTGGCATATAGCAGGGGAATGTGAGAGAAAAAGACCTTGTATTCTTGTATTTAATGTGGCATATAGCAGGGGAAAGTGAGAGAAAAAGACCTTGTATTCTTGTATTTAATGTGGCATATAGCAGGGGAATGTGAGAGAAAAAGACCTTGTATTCTTGTATTTAATGTGGCATATAGCAGGGGAAAGTGAGAGAAAAAGACCTTGTATTCTTGTATTTAATGTGGCATATAGCAGGTGAATGTGAGAGAAAAAGACCTTGTATTCTTGTATTTAATGTGGCATATAGCAGGTGAATGTGAGAGAAAAAGACCTTGTATTCTTGTATTTAATGTGGCATATAGCAGGTGAATGTGAGAGAAAAAGACCTTGTATTCTTGTATTTAATGTGGCATATAGCAGGGGAATGTGAGAGAAAAAGACCTTGTATTCTTGTATTTAATGTGGCATATAGCAGGGGAAAGTGAGAGAAAAAGACCTTGTATTCTTGTATTTAATGTGGCATATAGCAGGTGAATGTGAGAGAAAAAGACCTTGTATTCTTGTATTTAATGTGGCATATAGCAGGGGAATGTGAGAGAAAAAGACCTTGTATTCTTGTATTTAATGTGGCATATAGCAGGGGAATGTGAGAGAAAAAGACCTTGTATTCTTGTATTTAATGTGGCATATAGCAGGGGAATGTGAGAGAAAAAGACCTTGTATTCTTGTATTTAATGTGGCATATAGCAGGGGAATGTGAGAGAAAAAGACCTTGTATTCTTGTATTTAATGTGGCATATAGCAGGTGAAAGTGAGAGAAAAAAGAGTGTGCATACTTGTGTTTAATGTGGCATATAGCAGGGGAAAGTGAGAGAAAAAAGAGTGTGCATACTTGTGTTTAGTGTGGCATATATAGCAGGTGAAAGTGAGAGAAAAAAGAGTGTGCATACTTTTGTTTAGTGTGGCATATATAGCAGGTGAAAGTGAGAGAAAAAAAGAGTGTGCATACTTTTGTTTAGTGTGGCATATATAGCAGGTGAAAGTGAGAGAAAAAAGAGTGTGCATACTTTTGTTTAGTGTGGCATATATAGCAGGTGAAAGTGAGAGAAAAAAAGAGTGTGCATACTTTTGTTTAGTGTGGCATATATAGCAGGTGAAAGTGAGAGAAAAAAGAGTGTGCATACTTTTGTTTAGTGTGGCATATAGATCCAGGTGGTCCTTACTCTTTCCAGAGAACTAATAAAGGGCTTGAGAAAGTCTGACGGCTAAATTGATTTTGCAACATCGTTATCGCAGCCTATTAAATAGAACATAACTGAGATGTGCAGGCCAAGACAACAAACAAACAAACAAAGAAACAGACAGAAACAAACTAAGTAAAAGTTCTTCTAGCCCAGTGTATTAAATAAATTTGCGGAGACTGGTTTCTAATCTCTGCAAAGTTATTTAATCAGGACTACAGGCAGCACATCGCTCAGAGTTACTCTGCTACAATGGAGGGAGGGAGGGAGAGAGGGAGAGAGGGAGACGAGTCGCTCGGGAAATGAAAGCTTTGGTGCAAGTTCTACCAGGAAGTCTCCAATGTCATGCAATGCGCTCATTACCGCTGTCCAATCATCGTCCAGCACCTGCTTTATTATGACTAATCTAACACACCTGTCTTGCTGCCTCAGGTGCCGCCGCGTTGATGTCACTCTGTCTGTTGCTCTGAGGCTTTCTGGTAGAACTGAAGGGCTGGACGTTCAAAGCCAGCTCCTAATGCCCCTATGGCTGTGTCCTTGGTCAAAACACTGGTCCTCGTTGTCCCCAATGTGCAGGTTGGCATCGTGCACGGCGACCTCTGGCATCAGTGTGTGAACGTGAATCACTTTGGAAAGCACTTTGGAGATAGACGCCATATGAAGGCAGTCCATTCAGCATTTACTGTAGTGTGTGTGTGTGTGTGTGTGTGTGTGTGTGTGTGTGTGTGTGTGTGTGTGTGTGTGTGTGTGTGTGTGTGTGTGTGTGTGTGTGTGTGTGTGTGTGTATGTGTGTGTCCATTTAGGATTTACTGTACTGTGTGTGTGAGAAGGATTCTACTGGCAGAAAGAACACAGGCAAAGACTGCTATTCAAGTGTGACCAGAAAACAATGTTATTCTCTAAGAAATGAGTGTGTGTGTGTGTGTGTGTGTGTGTGTGTGTGTGTGTGTGTGTGTGTGTTTGGGAGAAATAGGAGATGCCTTGCATGCCTGTTGCCTTTATGAGCATGAGATTGAGTCTTTTCATAACCCATGTCGCTCTGCATGCAAGACATGTCATGCATTCGCGCGCGCACACACACACACACACACACACACACACAGTCTGCACTGCACATTAGACGTGCCAATGACAGATGCTTCACACAGGAGACGCTCCAGCAAACACACACACACACACACACACACACACACACACACAACTGCTCTTTACACACACACATAACTGCTCTCTTGAAGCCCGAATGAATAATCGGTTCTTACGTAAACTCAACGAGATGCCATTTGTGTGTCTGTGTAAGTGTGTGTGTGTGTGTGTGTGTGAGCGGAATTAAGAGTGGTGAAAAGACAAAGATGACAGAAACAAAAAGCAAATAGGAAGGACAGGAAGGGAAAGAGAATGAATGGTGGTAGGGAGAGAGAGAGAGAGAGAGAGAGAGAGAGAGAGAGAGAGAGAGAGAGAGAGAATGGTGTATGGGAGGAAGAGAAAGAGAAGAAGATGGCTCTAGCAAAAGTGTGTGTGTGTGTGTGTGTGTGTGTGTGTGTATTGGGGGTGTGGTCTGGGCATGTATGACTGGCTGAAGAGGGCTGTGCAATGCAATGCTGTCTCCAGCTGAGAGCATTCAGCCTCACAGCGGGCAGGAAGAGAGACCAGTGTGGCACAGAGAAAGAGAGAGAGTAGTGAAAAAGAGAGACAGACACAGAGCAGTGACAGAGAAAGACAGTGGCAAAGAGCACAGACTGTGGCAGAGAAAGAGAGAGAGTAGTGACAGAGAAAGAAAGAGGACAGAATGTGGCAGAGAAAGAGAGAGAGCTGACTGGCAGAGGAAGAGAGAGAGCTGACTGGCAGAGGAAGAGAGAGCACTGTGATACATAAGAGTGCGGTGACAGAGAGCACAGAGGAAGGGAGAGGGGGCAGTGGCAGCATCCAGGCTCCTCTTGACAGCGGACAGAGAGAGCGCAGTGAGAGAGAGAGGGAGAGAGAAAGCTCTGACAGAGTGAGTGCACTTGCAAGGAGAGGGCAGTGCCAAGGAGAGGGCACAGAGGCAGGGAGAGGGCAACAGGAGCATCAGGAGAGAGAGCGCAGTGGCAGAGAGGAGAGAGAGTGCAGTGGCAGCAGATGAGGGAGCGGAGAGAGAGACGACCCAACTAGCGGAGAGAAAGACGACCCAACCAGTGGAGTTACTCAGCCTGAAGGGAGTAGATGGACATGAGCCTCCTGCAGGGAGCACTGAAGATCCTCCACAGGCCGGAGCCATGAAGTGGAAACATACAAGAATATAATCAGCACCAGGTAAACACACCTCTCGGACATGCACACACACACACACACACACACACACACACACACACACACACACACACACACACACACACTGGTAAGTGGATGTATCCTCTTCTGACCTGTGCTAGTTTTGTTAGTGTTTGTCATGTGTGCGTCACGGGGCTCCTATGTACATGCAAGTCTTGGAGGCCCATAAATAAATAAGTAATCTTTTACATCCGCTCAAACTCAGTCTCTTCCCACTGAAGAGAAACTACTCTCAGATTCAGCGCTCTCCAAAACAACACTTCAGTAGCTCCTATTTTATTCTTCTTCAGTCCTGTACATTTGTGTAAAATGATTGACATCAGAGCACAAAGAATCTGACTAGAATCTGATTCCATTCCATTGGTTCCATGAACAAAAATCACACAATGTTCCTGCCTCAACTCTGACAGCTGCAACAAGCTGTTGAAAGAGACCGTAACTGTTGTTGCTCCTTTTTGGTTGCTTATTTCTCACATGGAAACAATATCTTGATGACATGTCTGTTTGTTTATTTGTTTCTGTTTGTTTATTCAGTTCACATCTGTTTTTCTTCTGTCACATCTGCGTGAGGCAGCATTAATATTAATAAAAAGCATCTGCTTTTTCTGACTGTAAAAACCCTGCTCCATATGGCTACAAACAGCTTAGAAGACAACAACAAAAACAAAAACAGACATGTTTTAAGGGGATGTATCAGTTCTCACAGTCAACAAAAAAATAGAGGCATATTTTATGGGGATGTATCTCATCATACCTGTTACTGTTGCAGCTCTCGCAGTAAATATATAAACAAAAAGACATTTTATGGGGATGCATTTTATTTTAATACACCTATTACTGTTATAGCTCTAACAGATCAACAAGTAAGCATATAAGAGACATTTAATGGGGACGTATACCAAATAACTATTAGTTACTGTTGTAGCTCTTGCTGTCAAGAAGTAAACAAATAAATTAAGAGACCTATTATATTTTCTGCGGGCGTCCACACTAGAGTTATAGTGATGCTGGGTAAAGGGAGAGTGCCATTGGCATGACTTTGCGGGGGTAATTCTGCAGGTGTCTGCACCATTAGGAGCTGCATGGCCAAATTGATCTAATTGGATTGATCCCTCAGAACAAGCTTCCCTGGATTTCTCTTCATTTCTCAGCCTCTAAATGGGTTTAACCTGCCGGGCGCGCTCACCGCTGCAGCCTCTACATGGGTTTAACCTGCCGGGCGCGCTCACCGCTGCAGCCAAATGAGATGCCGTCATGGAGGCTCTGAGACACTGATGGCTTTCTGTGTGACAAAAGACCATGTGAAAAGCCCCTATTGCCCTCTATGTCATTAGAGGAGATGAGAGAGGCACTTAAAGCCTTGTGAGCACATCCTGCCAGGTGTTAGCCTACATGTGATCAGAGGTGTAACTAGGGATGGGTATTGATAAGATTTTATCAATATCAATGCCATTATCAATCCTGCCTATCAATCCAATTTCTTATCAATACTTTTATCAATACTTATCGATTCCTGAGTAACCTAGTTCATGCCAAAAAAAGGCAGTCTTTGTAGGCTTGAGAACAGCTACATGTCTCTGTCTCCTCAACATGGTAGGCTATGTGAATCACTGGAGTTAATGTGATCTCTTGCTATGAAAATTGCAGTTAGCATGTGGCGCTAATGCACTGCAACGTGCGTGCAGAGAAACTAATAATATAAAGAATTGATAAGAGAATTAATAACGTTTGGAAACATACAATATCGATGGAATTGATAATTTTGAACCGGTTCTGAATTGGAATTGGTTCTCGATACCCAACCCTAGGTGTAATACACCAACCATGGGTCTTTGAGTAAGATTATGGAGGCACCGGGCCCCCTAAGGCCCCCTGAGCACAGTGCTCACCAATGCCATGTGTAGAATATGAAACAGAAGTACTCTTTGAGATCATATAGGGCCCCCTGAGCACAATGTTCACCAATGCCATGTGTAGAATATGACACAGAAGTACTCTTTGAGATCATGTTAAATAGGGCCAGTTTGTTGTAGGATGGGCCCCCTGAGCACAGTGTTCACCAATGCCATGTGGAGAATATGAAACAGAAGTACTCTTTGAGATCATGTTAAATAGGGCCAGTTTGTTGTAGGATGGGCCCCAAAGCTCAGCGGGCCCTTAAACAACTGCAGTGTCTGCTTACTGATAGTTATGCAACTGCATGTGCTGCATTCAGTTTACTTAAAGGGACCTTTTTCTTGGAAAACTTTTGTTATTTTTGTTGTTGGTAATATTTCAAATAAAAGTCATTTTGAGTGCCTGAATGGAGGGCTAAATATTCAATAAAAGTGGGAATGTTTCCCTTCTGGTTACTACTTTAATTCTTCCAACTCCGGCATTCCCACCTGCTCGTCCTCCCTGGGAATATTTCTCTCTCTCTCTCTCTCTCTCTCTCTCCGGCATTCCCACCTGGCTGTCCTCCCTGGGAATGTTTCTCTCTCTCTTTGGCACCCCAGCTGCTTGTCCTCCGTGACTGGCTCTGTCTGGAATATTCTCTCATATACTCTTGATCCCCGCATCAGTATGAGGTCTGGTTTCCTGTGTGGATTAGCGTAGTCTGGACTAGGGGCTGATTTCCAATGGAGATTATCCGTGTTCTCTTGCACGGCACTGACGGGAAACTACAGGTTTCTGCCTCAGAGGCTCAGAGACACTGGAGTATGAAAAGCATCTCAAACCCAAATGCCTGCATCCCTGTGAAAGACAAATGCCTGTATCCCTATGAAAGACAAATGCCTGTATCCCTAACAAATACACGTCTTTCTGAAACCCAAATGCCTGCATCCCTATGAAAGACAAATACACGTCTGTGAAAGTGTAATGCAACTGAAAGCCAAATGCCTGTATCCCTATGAAAGACAAACACATGTCTGTGAAGACGTAAAGCATCTTTCTGAAAGCCAAATGTTCTAAGTCCTCAATATAGAGGTGGAAAATACAGTAAACATTTTTTTTCTCACAAATACAGAATATGCACAACATTGAAACTGAGTGGGACTGTTGCATGTACAGTATGTGATCTACTGTGTATGTGTATACCGTACAAATACAGAATATGCACAACATATTCCCCCTTTCTCTAAGAAACTGAGTGGGACTGTTGCATGTAATGTGATTTACTGTGTATGTGTATACCGTACAAATACAGAATATGCACAACATATTCCCCCTTTCTCTAAGAAACTGAGTGGGACTGTTGCATGTAATGTATGTGATCTACTGTGTATGTGTATACCGTACAAATACAGAATATGCACAACATATTCCCCCTTTCTCTAAGAAACTGAGTGGGACTGTTGCATGTAATGTATGTGATCTACAGTATATGTGCTGTATACTGTATAGGGTGAGAGTTGAGTCAGTTCGCTGTTGGTCTAACTCTCTAGCCAAAAACACATCTGTGTAATGCATCTTTATGAAAGACAAAAGTCGTAAGTCCTCAATATAAAGGTGCAGAATAATCATTTCTTCTTACAAATACAGAATGGCCACAAAAGAAACTGAATGGGACTGTATATACGGTGAGAGTTGAGTGATCTATAAAGATATGTACTGTATACGGTGAGAGTTGAGTCAGTTCGCTGTCGGTCTAACTCTCAGCCCCTCCCCCCAACAGAGCGTCTGAAGCTGCATGCAGGATGACCCCCGAGTTCAACTGCTCCTCCGTTGCCGTGACGACTGGCGAGGCCGACCTCCAGGGTTGCGCTCCGATTGAGCTGATGTGCAACGGCAGCCTCTGGGTGAACGACAGCGACACCCACCCTCCCCCCGACGAGTGTCTGAGCCTGGAGGCGTACCTGGAGCGCTACCTGGGGCCGCGTCGCTCCTCCCATTTCCTGCCCGTGTGCGTCACCTACCTGGCCATCTTCCTGGTGGGCGTGCTGGGTAACTTTATATTCAATTGAGTTTTATTTTTATAGAGCGCCAATTACTTTGTACAATACAATTGTCTCGCAGTGCTACACAGACAGTAAAGGGAGCACCCATGGGAAACTGTGTGTGTGTGTGTGTGTGTGTGTGTGTGTGTGTGTGTGTGTGAGTGTGTGCAGTGCTACACAGACAGTACGAGGAGCACCCATGAGAAACTGTGTGTATGTGTGTGTGTGTGTGTGTGTGTGTGAGTGTGTGCAGTGCTACACAGACAGTAGGGGGAGCACCCATGGGAAACTGTGTGTGTACAACAACAACTACAACAACAACAACAACAACACCTTACATTTGTATAATGCTTTTCAAGACACCCAAAGCGCTTTACAGTGGAAGGGGGACCTCAATGACCACCACCAATGTGTAGCACCCACCTGGGTGGTAGAAGCTTCTACTGTGACACATCAAGGCTGTGAGAGATGGGTGTAAGGGGCATATTTGTGAGAGAGGGGTGTAAGGGGCGTATTTGGGAGAGAGGGGTGTAAGGGGCATATTTGTGAGAGAGGGGTGTAAGGGGCGTATCTGTGAGAGAGGGGTGTAAGGGGCGTGTTTGTGAGAGAGGGGTGTAAGGGGCATATTTGAGAGAGAGGGGTGTAAGGGGCATATTTGAGTGGAGTTTGAGGACACCTCAAGTGCTTTACAGTTCTGTCTTACTGCAATTTAGGTATTATATGGTAGTCAAAGCCTAGTCTACTACTACTACTACTACTATTACTACTACTACTACTACTACTACTATTACTACTACTACTACTATTACTACTACTACTTAAAGCCTAGTCTACTACTACTACTACTCCTCCTTCTTACATTTCTCTAGCGGTTTTCAAGATACCCAAATGCTTTACTCTTGTGTCTTACTGAAAATTAGGTATGGTAGTCAAAGCCTAGTCTACTACTACTATTACTACTATTACTACTACTCCTCCTTAAATTTCTCTAGTGCTTTTCAAGACATCCAAAGTGCTTTACTGTTGTGTCCAACTGCAATCCAGGTAACGTGATGACCTGCGTGGTGATCGCCTGCCACCGCGTGATGCGGACGCCCACCAACTACTACCTGCTGAGCCTGTCGGTGTCGGACCTGCTGGTGCTGCTGCTGGGGCTGCCGCTGGAGCTGTACGAGATGTGGAGGAACTACCCCTTCCTGCTCGGCCGTGGCGGCTGCTACTTCAAGACCTTCCTGCTCGAGACCGTGTGTTTCGCCTCCATCCTCAACGTGACGGCGCTCAGCGTGGAGCGCTACATCGCCGTGGTGCACCCGCTGCGGGCGAAATACGTGGTGACGCGGGCGCACGCCAAGCGGGTGATCCTGTGCATCTGGGTGGCGTCTGTGCTGTGTGCCCTGCCCAACACCAGCCTCCACGGGATCCTCACCCTGCCGCCGGGCTCGGGCGACGCGGGCATCAGCGAGTCGGCCATCTGCACGCTGGTGCGTCCGCGCTGGGTGTACAACCTGCTGATCCAGGTGACGACGCTGCTGTTCTTCCTGCTGCCCGTGCTGACGCTCAGCGTGCTCTACCTGCTCATCGGACTGCGGCTGCGGAGGGAGAAGATCCTGCAGGCCCTGGAGGACAAGTTCACACACACGCACACACACACACTCCAGGGACAGGGCGGCTCGTACACATACACACATGCACGGGCGCAGCAGCAGAGGGCACGCCGACGACAGGTCACCAAGATGCTGTGTGAGTCATACACACACACGCGCGCACACACACACACACACACACTGTACAGACACACACACATACTGTACAGACACACACACATGCCATTCAGAGGTTTGCTCTTACACACTACTCATACATTTGTCACACACCACTCACCAGAGTGCTGATGCTTACGCATGATCACTACTACAGGGGAGACTGAGAGCAAACTGCACACACACACACACACACACACACACACACACACGTTCATAGACGCATGATCACTGCTACGGGGGAGATGTCACTTAGAGCAAAGAGGACTGTGAGAGTATTTGAGTGGTTGCATTTCTCCCTTTATTCTCTACCTTACAGCCTTTTGAATGGAGGCCTTTAGCAGGTAATGCTGCAGTCTTTGTATAACGGATTCCAATTAGCCTGAGTTAGCTAGCAGCAGTACGTGTAAATCCCCACAATACTATCCTTTAAGAATGCCTCTAACCGCTGAGTTGGAAGCAAGAGCCGAGTGCGGTGAGAAGCCCTGGCTACATTTGGTGGTGTGATCCTTTGGCGGGACCTTTCACTCTCATATTTGACATCTCTTGCTAACTTAAAACTATGATCTGACTGGTGTCACTTTTTTATGGAGAAGGTTCCTCTTGCATATCCTTTCATAACATGATGAAATAATTTCTTCCAATCATTTCATCCTCTGGCATACAGTTTCATATCATGATGAAATAATTTCTTCCATTTCACTCATTTTGAATGGAAAAGTCCCAAAAGTACCCTAGAAAACAGGGTCTAAGCCGAAAGTCAAAGCTATAGATATAGGTTTCATCAAATTTTAGCTTGACACTCGACACTAAATTATGCCGTTTAGAACCATCCAACTGTTAATTACTCCATAGATACAGAATTCTGTTTTGGAGCTGCTAGGGTAACTAGATACAGAATTGTGTGAATTTTGGAGGCCCAAGGCAGTTCCCTAAGCACACCCTCGTCTCTCGTCAATTTAGACAACTCTCAGCTCCTTTTTTTCACCAGGAAATTCCCATGGTCAGGAATCACTACTTCTATTAAGTCTACCAATTCCCTTTCTGTCTTTTGCAGGATTCTCCGAAGGAGAGTCTCTGTGTGTGTGTGTGTGTGTGTGTGTGTGTGATTGTGTTGTTTTACTGCACACTTGTTTTCTCAAGCTATTAACACACACTTGTAACATTCCCTGCCGCTTGAGTGTTGTTCTGTGGAGCTGGTTCAGTATTTAGTCAAGTGTTAATCTATCTATCTATTATTCAGTCCGTAGTCAATGTTACCCCTTCTCCACCGCCACAAACCAGGTGCTAGTTCTGGGCTGGTGCTTGTGCCAGTTCGGTGCTGGTGCTAGCTGCTGATTATCCAAGACCCAGTTCGCTTTTCCACTGACTTTCACTGGTGCTGAGTTGGAGCTTGTTTGCCAGAGCTAGAGCCGGATTTATTTGTGTGGAACTGGCTTGAGATTTGGTTCTGGCTCCGAACCAGCACTGGAACCATCTCGGTGGAAAAGGGGTATTATGTGTCTGTAGTTAGTAGTGTTTGTCTGTGGGTCTTATTCAGTCAGTAGTCAATGTGTCTGTAGTCAGTAGTATGGTATAGCCTGTGTGGCACAGACTGATATAATTCTGTGGATCTGATTCAGTCTGTAGTCAATGTGTCTGTAGTCAGTAGTATGGTATAGCCTGTGTGGTACAGACTGATATAATTCTGTGGATCTTATTCAGTCTGTAGTCAATGTGTCTGTAGTCAGTAGTGTGGTATAGCCTGTGTGGCACAGACTGTTATAATTCTGTGGATCTGATTCAGTCAGTAGTCAATGTGTCTGTAGTCAGTAGTGTGGTATAGCCTGTGTGGCACAGACTGTTATTCTGCCTGGCAGAACCAGAAGGACAGGAAACTGTTTTTATTTTGGATTTCTGATTGTGTAACAACGCCATGGTTTAATCCAATTAGGCCCCAGCTGAGCCCCGAGGGGTCACACACACACACACACACACACACACACACACACACACACACACACACACACACACACACACACACACACACAAATGATCTGTGAAAGATGATTTGTGTCTCCTGAATAGCTTGGGCAAGGTAACCCCAGAAGCCTAACCGAGAACAAGATGTTTTCCTGTATTTTTCTATTCACTTTGAATTATTCATCCTAGCCATGCTGACTGTCTCCCGCCAAGCAATATCCCAGATCTCCATCTTCTACACACACACAGCGAGCCGCTATCAGCCAGGCAATATCCCAGATCTCCATCTTTTACACACACACACACACACACACACACACACACACACACACACACACACACACACACACACAGCGAGCCACTATCAGCCAGGCAATATCCCAGATCTCCATCTTCTACACACACACAGCGAGCCGCTATCAGTGCAATCTGATCAGAGCCTGCATTAGCTGCCACATCCCCCTCTCATATAGACTGATTAATTGAGAGATAGCAGGAAGGAGATTATTTTAGACCCCCTTGCTATTCATCTACAGCTTCATACACACACACACACACACACACACACACACACACACACACACACACACACAGTATGCACACTCACCCACACACACGCTGCCGGATATTAAATTTGTTATTTTTTTTTTTTTTTTAAAAAGAATCCATTTTCATTTTTATTTGAAGTCCATTCATTTTGTAGGACTCTTGCTCCAGGCCCTTTAGAATTATCATTCTTTTGGCATCTCCAGCCTCGATAACTAAAGCTGAATGTCAATACTGGACCATTCTTATTGGCTAAATCTGTTAACATACTAATAGCCACTCAGTACAAGAGACATTTGAGTAAAACCAGTGCAGTTCAAATAGCCTCCAGCATGGCTGTATTTGTGGTCTGCATTAGACAACAGATGAATACTGAACCACACAGGAGATGAATAGCAAGACAGTCAACTCCCCATAACTCAACACACACCATAACCCAATCCACACACTATAACCCAGCACACACACCATAACCCAGCACACACACCATAACTCAACACACACTATAACCCAGCACACACACCATAACCCAATCCACACACCATAATCCAACACACACCATAACCCAGCACACACACCATAACCCAGCACACACACCATAACCCAGCACACACACCATAATCCAGCACACACACTTTAACCCAGCACACATACTATAACCCAGCACACACACCATAACCCAACACACACACCATAACCCAGCACACACACCATAACCCAATCCACACACTATAACCCAGCACACACACCATAACCCAGCACACACACCATAACCCAATCCACACACTATAACCCAGCACACACCATAACCCAACACACACACCATAACCCAGCACACACACCATAACCCAATCCACACACTATAACCCAGCACACACACCGTAATCCAACACACACCATAACTCAGCACACACACCATAACCCAGCACACACACCATAACCCAGCATACACCATAACCCAGCACACACACCATAATCCAACACACAACACACACCATAACCCAGCATACACCATAACCCAGCACACACACCATAACCTGGCACACACAGCATAACTCAACACACACCATAACCGAGCACACATAAAATAGCCAAACACACACACCATAACCGAGCACACACACCATAACCCAATCCACACACTATAACCCAGCACACACACCATAATCGAGCACACACACCATAACCCAGCACACACACTATAACCCAGCACACACAGCATAACCGAGCACACACACCATAACCCAGCACACACACTATAACCCAGCACACACACCATAACCGAGCACACACACCATAACCCAGCACACACACCATAACCCAGCACACACACCATAACCCAACACACACACCATAACCCAGCACACACACCATAACCCAACACACACACCATAACCCAACACACACTATAACCCAGCACACACAGCATAACCCAACACACACACCATAACCCAGCACACACACCATAACCCAGCACACACACCATAACCCAGCACACACACCATAACCCAACACACACACCATAACCCAACACACACTATAACCCAGCACACACAGCATAACCCAGCATACACCATAACCCAGCACACACACCATAACCCAACACACACAGCATAACCCAACACACACCATAACCGAGCACACATAAAATATCCAAACACACACACCATAACCAAGCACACACACCATAAAAGAGCACACACACCATAACTCAACACACACCATAACCCAATCCACACACTATAACCTAGCACACACAACGTAATCCAGTACACAGACCATAATACAGCACACACACACCATAACACAGTACACACTCCATAACACAGTACACACACTATAACCCAACCCACACACTATAACCTAGCACACACACTGTAATCCAGCCCACACATTAACGCAACACACACACCATAACCCAACACACACTATAACCCGTGCAGTATTCTACCTCAATGCTACTGTATTTTCTTGACTCAGGGGCTGTTTATGTTTAGAATGCATGTTAACAGGTTATTTCATGCACACTGCACGCCTGTCCTATGCGGCTCCTGTCCAGTTCCTGAGCAGTGAAGCGTGCAGATCCTTCACTGCTTATTTGAAATAGAAAGCAGTTCTATTTTTCCAAGCCTTTTTTTGCCGTGGTAAGCATGTCCTTGTCGTGCAGAACACCACAGAGACAATTTTTGGTACACAAAAAGTAAGTAAGTACACAGGCTCTGCGAACGGTCGGACATCTCACAGGGAGCTCAGGTCCGTCCCGCACCACGAACGCACAGGTTCTGTGTGAATCGGGCCTTACAGGGAGGCTACACCGGATGCGTTAAGTCAAAACTTATCTGCCGTAGAAATTAGCGACCATTAAAAACAATGGAAGTGGCTACACCAGATGCGGCATAACAGTCAACATTCTAAATTCTATTCACCATTCATTTCAATGTATTTTTGATGGAACTTGACCTAACTCTCAACTTAACGCATCCAGTGTAGCCCTAGGGTTAGAGTTTTGTAACTCCAAGCTGAAGCAGCACTTCTGCCTGTCTGGGACCCCCAGGTAGAGGGGTGAGGTAGTGACATAGCGTGGCTGAGCGACCCCCAGGTAGAGGGGTGAGGTAGTGACATAGCGTGGCTGAGCGACCCCCAGGTAGAGGGGTGAGGTAGCGACATGGCATGGCTGAGCGAGTTCACTCACGCCTGGATGCCCTCTGAGTCTGGCTTGACCTAACATGACCTCCTGTCTGTCGACTCAGTCAGGGTAAGTCCATCTGGGACTCTGACCAGAAAAAATGTTGAGCATAGTCCAGCTAGTTCAGGAGAAAAATACATAAGATTTACTTACCAGAAAAATGTTGTGCGGGAGCGGCATAGCTCAGCGACCTAGTGCGTCATACACAATGGTCATACAGCATATCCGGGGACCCGGGTTCGATTCCGACCCGAGGTCATTTCCCGATCCATACCCTTCTCTCTCTCCCACTCATTTCCTGTAACACTCTCTGCTGGTCTATCGAATTAAAGGCACAAAAGCCCTAAAAAATATCTAAAAAAAAAAAAAAAATGTTGTGCAATGTCTAGCTAGGTCAGGCCTGGGCAAACTAAGGCCCGGGGGCCACATGCGGCCCACTGAGATATTCAATCCGGCCCGCGGAGCCTTCCCAAAGTAGAATAATTGATCTTTTAGCCAAGGAGACTTACATTATGGGCCTAAATTATCAAATTTGTTGTATTCATGAAATACAAATCCCCCCTGTAGTAGTTCTAGGATTCCATATTCTACCGTAATGTTGGCCTTACTATTAGGGTAGTTACGGTAAGCTACCTGTGTTGGCGCTCTATCATGAAATGTACCATCATTCGAGTCTGAAGTAAATGGCAAGTGGACGTTTCATAGTTCTGTCTCCGTGTGCTCTTCTTCCACACACATATACTACATTGGCGACGAGGTAACAAAGTTAATCCACACCAGTGAAAACTGCAATTATTTGATGCTATAAACTTCTCCTAAATGCGAGATTTCTCCCGTTTTCTGGTTCAGAAGAAACCGAAAGTACAAGCTAACATTGCTCTTGAGGCTAAGCAAGGCATTCTTTTGTTTATCCACGAGCGCCATCTTGTGGTGAGTGACTGTAATTGAGAGAGAAACTGATGTTAACAGGAAGACAATGAAAGACTAACTGAAAAGAAAACGAAGATTTTTGAAAGAGAGGGAATTCTGACGTTCTAAACACAATTAGTAAAGACCACAACTGCAATGGCATACATTGGAAAAGTTCCAGAATTTGAAAGTAGTAAAGAAGATTTTGATTCATATGTAGAACGATTTGAAAGATGGTTATCTGCAAATGACATTGCCGCCGCAAAGAAGGCTGATGTTTTCCTGAGTGTTTTGGGTCCAACTGAATATGGACTGCTAAAGAATCTAGTTTCACCTAAAAAGGTCAGTGATGAGAGTTATGCTAACCTCACGAAAGCCCTGTCGCTGCATTTCAAGCCAAAGCCCATTTTGATAGCAGAACGCTTCAGGTTCTATAAAAGACAGCAACAACAAGATGAGACAGTCTCTGATTATATCCTTGCACTAAAGAAGCTGGCAAGCACTTGTGAGTTCAAACAATTTCTCAATGATGCACTTCGAGATCAGTTTGTATGTGGCCTCTCAGGGGAGCAATATCACAAGCGGCTACTCTGTGAAAAAGACCTCACTTTCCAAAAGGCCTGTGAAATTGCACTAGGTCTAGAATTAGCCTATAAGGACACAAAAGAATTGAGAGAACATGCTGAGAAACCAAGTGGTGCAGTTAACAAGGTCTTCAACACTGTGAGTGACCGACGACCGACAATGAAGAGTCAAAGCTCTGGTCTCACTCGGCAGGATGATTTTAGAGGTAAACAAAGGGTTACAGAAAGAAGGCAGTGTTACAGATGTGGCAAAGATAACCATCAGCCAACTGAATGCCACTTTCGCACTGAAACATGCCATGGATGTGGAAAAGTTGGACACTTAAAGAGAGTCTGCCGGAAGTCAAAGCAGAGTGAAAGGGCGCAAATGGTCATAGCAACCAGAGGAGTGGATGATTCAGATGACGGTGGAAATGAAGAATTGGAGCTGTTTACAGTCTACACTGCACAAGGACAGTCAGATGGCATTTTTGTCAACATGGAATTATCAGGGAAACTAGTGAAAATGCAACTGGATACAGGGGCATCTGTATCATTAGTTCCAGAGTCCATATATTGGGAGCAATTGCAAAATCACCCACTCATGCCAGCTACCATTCACCTGTCCTCATACACAGGGGACACCATTCCTGTGCTGGGAAAGATCCTGGTGCCGGTGAAATATGGTGACCGGGAGTGGAAGTTGCCACTTGTTGTGGTCAAAGGCAGTAAAGCTCCGTTGCTGGGAAGAAACTGGCTACAGGAAATAAAGCTGGACTGGGGAAAGATCTTCAGTCTTCAGAGAACTGTCCCACTCACACTGCAAAGCATGCTTGAAAAGCACAAGGATTTGTTTAAAGATGGATATGGGAACATTAAAGATTTCAGAGCAAAGATCAGAGTGCAGAGTGATGCCAAACCAATCTTCCACAAGCCACGACCAGTACCTTATGCATTAAGGGAAGCAGTGGAAAAAGAACTGGAACGCTTACAAAAGAATGGAATCATCACGCAAGTGGAAAGGAGTGATTGGGCTGCACCTATCGTTGTAGTACCAAAAAAGACAAGGCCGTGAGATTGTGTGGCGACTACAAAGTGACTGTAAACAGATGCATACTTCCAGAGGACTATCCTCTACCAAATGCGGAGGATTTATTTGCTACTCTTGCCGGTGGAACAGTTTTCAGTAAACTTGACTTGTCCTTTGCATACCAACAATTGCGGCTAGATCCAGAGTCAGAGCAGTATCTTACAATAAACACACACAAGGGCCTCTTCAGGTATCATCGTCTAGCCTATGGAGTTTCCACAGCACCAGCAGTGTTCCAACACACAATGGACCAAATCCTCCATGGAATGGAGAATGTTGTGTGCTTCATGGATGACATTCTTGTCTCAGCACCTAATAAAGACAGACATTTAGCAATATTAGATGAAGTCATGAAAAGACTGGAAAAACATGGAATACGGATTAAGAAATCGAAGTGTGAATTCCTGAAAGATTCAGTGGAGTACCTTGGATACAGAATTGACTCTCAAGGACTGCATCCAACGGCAGGCAAGGTGGAGGCTATAGTGAATGCACCAGCTCCACAGAATGTTACAGAATTGAGATCTTTCCTGGGATTGCTTAATTATTATGGAAAGTTTGTGGCAAATTTATCTACTTTACTCCATCCACTTCACCAGCTGCTACAAGCAGACACACCATGGACATGGTCTGAGAAATGTGAAAACGCATTCAAAGCCTGCAAACAGCGGCTTCTGAACAGCAAGTGTCTTGCACACTATGATCCGGAGAAGCCTCTTAGGCTAGCCTGTGATGCCAGTCCATATGGTGTTGGTGCAGTAATCTCACATGTGCTACCCTCTGGTGAAGAGCAACCAATTGCTTTTGCATCAAGGACTCTCTCCTCAAGTGAGCGAAATTATGCTCAAATTGAGAAAGAAGCATTGAGCATAATATTCGGTGTCAAGAAATTCCATAAGTACCTCTATGGAAGAAAGTTTGTGCTATTGACTGACCATAAGCCACTTTTAACCATTTTAGGCCCCAAATCAGCGGTTCCCACTCTGGCTGCACTCCGCATGCAACGCTGGGCTTTAATCCTACTGGCTTATGACTATGATATTCAGTATCGACGTTCCAGTGACCATGCCAATGCTGATGCATTGTCACGTCTTCCGTGCAAGCACGTCACGGACGGCGGCACAGATGAGAATGAAGTTTTCTGTGTGTCTCTGGTGGATGAGTTGCCTGTGTCAGCAAAAGACATAGCAGAAGAGACTAGACTTGACTCAATCCTCTCTAAGGTCCTTGATCTGACTTTATCAGGATGGCCAGGGTTTGTGCCCAATCCAGAGTTTAGTTCATTTTTCATGAGGAAGGACCAGTTGTCTACAGACCAGGGATGTATCCTTTGGGGGTCAAGGGTCATTATACCACCAAAGTTCAGGCGACGTCTTCTGTCAGATATACATGAGGGACATCCAGGTATAACACGGATGAAGGCCTTAGCCAGAAGTTTCCTGTGGTGGCCTGGACTAGACCAAGAGATCCAGGATTATGTGAGTCAGTGTGCAGCGTGCGAGACTACACTGAACAGACCTGCAGTGGCACCTCTTCATCCGTGGTCATGGGCTACCATGCCATGGGAACGGATACATGTAGACTTCGCTGAAATCAACAAGCAGCATTATCTGGTGGTAGTAGATGTTTATTCCAAATGGCTAGAAGTTCTGCCTACACAGCTGATGACAGCAGAGAAGACCTCAAATCTTCTCAGAAATCTCTTTGCGTCATATGGTCTTCCAAAAGTGCTTGTGTCAGATAATGGCCCTCCTTTCACATCAGCTGAGTTTGAGCAGTTCCTCAAGAATAATGGAGTACGTCACATTCTCACACCCCGGTACCATCCTGCGTCAAATGGCGCAGCAGAACGAGCAGTACAGACTTTCAAGAAAGCCTGGGCCCGACTGGAGGCACAGTCTGTGTTGCCCCATCTAAGGCTTGCTCGGTTCCTGTTCACTTATAGGAACACCCCTCACACAGTTACTGAACGCACCCCGGCTGAAATGTTCTTGAAAAGACAACCACGCACTCGTCTGTCCGTATTGAAGCCGGACATCTCTGAAGTGGTGGTGAAGCATCAGCTACAACAGAAGAAGGCTCATGACAAGCGGGCAAGGCCTCTTAGAATGTTTAATCTGGGGGAGAGGGTGTTAGTTCAAGATTTCAGACATCCAAAGAAACTATGGATTCCTGGAGAAATTCTGCAACAAACAGGGCCCTTGACCTATGTTGTGCAAATAGGTCAGCGCCAAGTCAAGGTGCATGTGGATCACCTACGGTTGTCTAGAGTTTCAACACGTCCTAGCGGAATGGATGACAGTGATTCCTTGGACTACTCAGCAGGCTCTGAGGATCAAGCAGAAAGAGCAGAGCAAGAGGAAGCAGCTGCCGATGCCCTTGGAGACGCTCAACCTGAGCGCCGCTATCCTGACAGGCAGCGCACAGAACCAAAAAGACTGAATCTCTAAAGTTCATATTGAGGTAATGATTTATTGAGTCAGTAATGTTCAGACTATGCATATGAAGTTAAGGGTGTGTTATTGTTTATTGAACCCTGCATATGAAGTTATGGAATGTAGTATGTAGTCTGGCTTTAGAGGTTATAATCTAGGAGGGAGGAGTGTAGTAGTTCTAGGATTCCATATTCTACCGTAATGTTGGCCTTACTATTAGGGTAGTTACGGTAAGCTACCTGTGTTGGCGCTCTATCATGAAATGTACCATCATTCGAGTCTGAAGTAAATGGCAAGTGGACGTTTCATAGTTCTGTCTCCGTGTGCTCTTCTTCCACACACATATACTACACCCCCTATTAACCCTGCATGTTAACATGTCCTCTGAAGAAAGTGGGGCTACTGGTTTGAGACATGCAAATTTACCGGCATCAACCGGTTGACGGTTAACATCCGGCCCGTTAGTCAAAATCTAACAGCCAATGTGGCCCTTTGGCGAAAATAATTGCCCACCCCTGAGCTATGTTCAGGAGAAAATACATCAGGTCTTTCCAAAAAAGGGTTCTAACACTTGATCCTAAAAGATTTTTTATATTTTTTCATATTATACTGTGGCAGTGTGACGTCTCAAACATAATCATCCTGAGGGCTCAAAAACAGAAACACCAGCACCAAAAATGTACTGCCGTTTGTGTTTAGACATGTGTTCTTGTTTGTGTTTCCAGTTGTGTTGTTTGTCTTTACAATTGTGCTTGTGGTGTTTCCAGTTGTGTTGTTGTTTGTGTTTACTGTTGTGTTCTTGTTTGTGTTTACAGTTGTTTTTGTTTACTGCTGTGTTGTTGTTTGTGTTTACAGTTGTTCTTGTTTAATGATGTGTTGCTGTTTGTGTTTACAGTTGTGCTGGTGGTGGTGTTTACTGTTGTGTTGTTTGTGTTTACTGTTGTGTCGTTGTTTTTGTTTACTGATGTGTTGTTGTTTGTGTTTACAGTTGTTCTGGTGGTGGTGTTTGGGATCTGCTGGGCTCCGTTCCACATTGACCGTCTGATGTGGAGTTTCATCGACCACTGGACTAACGAGCAGCTGCACCTGTTCCAGTACGTGCATGTCATCTCCGGCGTCTTCTTCTACCTCAGCTCGGCCGTCAACCCCGTGCTCTACAACCTCATGTCCAGCCGCTTCCGCGACATGTTCAAGGAGGTGGTGTGCCAGCGTCAGCGATCGCGGCGGCCCGCTCCGAGCAGGAAGCAGTCGCTCAGCATGACTCGCATCACCCTCCGCAGCACCCTCAGTGACGGCCCACAATGCAACACCATTGACCTCACCATGGCAACAACACAACAATATAATACAGCCCTCAGCAGGACAGACAACACAACAATATAACACCATAGCCCTCACCATGGCAACAAAACAATATAACACCATTGACCTCACCATGGCAACAACACAACAATAATATAGCCCTCACCAAGACAGACAACATATTATTATACAACCTTAGACCTCAGCAGGACAGACAACACAACAATATAACACCATAGCCCCAACCAAGACAGACAACACATATACAACCATGACCTCACCAGAACAGACAACAGTGAAATCATCTCTGCCGGAGGAAATCCGTGCAGATGAACAGATAGTCCACTTGGGTGCAGTCATGTTAGCATGCGTTTCACAGTTGCTCCCAAAGCTGAGCTGCTGTTGTATGAACTGATAAATAACAAGTGCTGTGTGTTGTACATTTCAAAAGTGTGTGTAAAATCGGTGTGATTGTATCATCTGATGCTGTTAGGTTAGCAGGCAAGACCCAAAAGCAGACGAGATGAGCTGAAGCAACAAACTGTTTATTTTTCAGAGTTCTCCTTTAAGGAGCAAGAAAGTTCAAAAGTTCTCCTTTAAGGCCAAAAAGTCAGTTCAAAAACACAGAAGATAGTTGGACAAAGCACAGGAGATAACAGTTCGACAAAGCACAGAAGATGGTCCAAACTAACTGAGGCAGGTCGTAAACAACAAAAATCCAATAGCAAAAATCAGAAATAATCCAAGGCAAAACAGGCAGAGTAATCCAACAAACGTTACAAGAGAGACAGGCTCGTAACAGTCACACTCACTGTGGTAGAGGCACAATCTGACACCAGGCATAAGGCATCTAGAACTTAAATACGGGGTACAGGGAAGACTATTGGATGAGAGCAAACAAGGTAATGAGTTGATAAATTCAGTACAGGTGTAAACTAAGGTTGGCGGGAAAATCAGAAGGAGGGGCACATGACTAGCGTGGGAGGAGACAAAAGACACATGGCAAAACAAAAGACACATGGCCACAAAAACAAAACACGGCAACACAGTGCACTACACATTCAGGCCAGCAGGGCAGTCTTAGAACAAACACTGACAGATGCAGCAGCAGCGTGGCCAAGCAGACATGAGCACGGGGGATGGCTATAGGTCTTATTCCGTGCGTAAACATGGACGCTGCCATGACGATTGTCTTTCAACATCTGGTCTGGCAACGCTTTGGGTTAGCGTTAGTGATATTTGGTGTTTTAACGGTCCGATACATGTATAAGTGGTCTTACTATGAAGTTGTGCTCACTATATCAATCAATTTGGTTAGTGCAGTTTGTCGGCAGATAAAAAAATGATATTTTCAGCAGTAAAAATGGTGTTTCCACATGCAGCTACAATAAGGAGTTTTGTGATTGCGGTATTTCATGGAAATTACGTGGATGAGAATGAGAGGCAAGTGGCTAATGGAAGTTTCACGATAGTCGAAGGACAAACGTGGAAGAAAAAATGACAAAAAGGGGGCGGGGTAGAATAAGATGAATACCAAAGATCATGGAGTTCATCACCCCCCCTTTTTCCGTGGGCCATGAGGAACTCTCTCTGTCTGCTTAGACTGTCTCTTTGCAGGGCTGGATGGAGGAGACTTAATTATGATGACACGGCTCCACAGACTGCTACTCCTAGTCTCTCCACGTTGGCAAAGACACCAAAGCCTGGACTATAGGAAACATTCATTCTTTGTGAAGACATTTTATTGATTGCTTCAGCAACTCTTGAGAGCTCTTTTCATCAGAATGACATAAAAAAAAAAAACTTGTTTGTTCTAAAGGTCAGATGTAAGGAGATTTTCAAGATATGGATTATTTTGTGGGATCAAAAGTAAAGAAGTCATTAGTGCATTAGTGTCCTGACATATCCCTATAATGGTTTCTCGATCACAATCTTACCTGCCGTCTGTTCATTAATGCATACGTGTGTGTGTGTGTGTGTGTGTGTGTGTTGGCCAGGTGCATTAGTGTCCTGACATATCCCCACAATGGTTTCTGTATCTCAATCTTACCTGCCGTCTGTTCATTAATGCATACGTGTGTGTGTGAGTGTGTATGTGTATGTGTGTATGTGTGTGTGTGTGTGTGTTGGCCAGGTGCATTAGTGTCCTGACATAATCCCATAATGGTTTCGCTATCACAGTCTTACCTGCCGTCTGATCATTAAAGGAGCTATGTGCAGGATTGTGGTCAAAATTGGAGCTACAATCATTTTCCTACAATATTTTTCTGTTTTCGGCTGTCTCTGTCTTTCAAAAGCATCTCCTACATATCATTGTTTTATTTCTCATTTTGTCATGGTGTATTTCAGAAGAAGAATGAGGCATTGACAATGAAACAACACAAACTCCACTTGAAATGACAACACAAAACACTATTTGTGGGCTGCAAGCTGTGAAATCAGTGTTTAAATTGGACATGAATCCTTCATGTCTGGTGACGTATCAAGACCATTTTATGATTATTTGGAATACATGTCTTACACACTGCTCCTTTAATGAATACGTCTCTGTGTGTGTGTGTGTGTGTGTGTGTGTCTGTGTGTGTGTCTGTGTATGTGTGTTTGGATGTGTGTGTGTGTGTGTGTGTATGTATGGATATGTGTTGGCCAGGTGCTTTAGTGTACTGACATATTCCCACAATGGTCTCTCTACCACAATCTTACAATCCAACTGTTCATCTCAAGCATGTGTGTGTGTGTGTGTGTGTGTGTGTGTGTGTGTGTGTGTGTGTGTGTTGGTCAGGTGTTTTAGTGCCCTGGGATGTTCCCATAACGTTCTCTGTGTCCAGCCCTCTGGGACTGTGTGTCATAATACAGTAAGATGGCTAAATACAGAGCCGTATCTCTATATACGGCTCTGGCTAAATAAGTCCATCACTGCCCCCTGCTGGACATGAGTGGTAATGACACACAGCCAACCCACACTCAAGCCTCCTGGCCGTGGTCAGACACGCTCCAAAGCCACTCCACTCTAAAGGTTGTAAAGTGTAAAGTGTGTATTAATGTGTGAAAGAGGTATAATGTCTACAAGCACTTGGAGAAGAACAAAATGTTGTTACTTTAGCTAAATGGGAAAGAGAGCAATGGAAATGTCAGGTGGAGAAGGTAGGAAGCTCCACTCCAGCTTCACATGATTATACAGTAGTAAGGCCTTATTTACTTGCTTAACAGATACAGGGGAAATAAGAAACAGGGCTTCACCATTAGCTATAGCATCGCCTAGCCATAGCCTGGCTGGCTAACACCAAAGTCTGGAGATCCACCAATATTCTCGAATTGGATGTTTGGTTCACGATTGTCCCGAGTTGTTTATTGGGCACTATGAATGTCTACCATAAATGTCTGTGCTTATAGCTCATGGGTAATATTCCCTCTAAGCAGCGCGCGTGCGCGCGGCGCGCAGGCCTCTCGGGCTTGCAGCGCACATGATTTTTCAGACCGCGCAAAAAAAGAGGAGGAAATTAATCAGAAAATGGGCCCTAATCAATACTTTTTATTAATAGTAAGAAATAAATTAATGTAGCCTATTTAAAGGAAAAATCTGGTGTGAATGCATCCATAGTAGACTAATCCAATGTCACTAATTGTTGTCTGTAGGCCAAAGCACCTGACAATCTGATGCAACATACTGTAGGTAAATACAAAGTCATCATCTGACCTCAACTGAATGTGTGTCTTACAGAAATGCTGTCAATTTATTGTGCCCTATTCTGTTAGCTCAGGTTCAGCATTGTAGTTGCATCTTACTTTTGTTCTTTACCAGTCAACAGCACTATGTGTTATTATACGACATGGCTATGGACTGATGCACATTGGATTTTTTGTTTACAACACAGAAGTTATTATTAAATAATGCTGCAAGTATAATATGTGCATTATTATCCCGATCGCATGTGTAAACCTGCTCACGGTGCGGAAGCATGCCGCTCAGACAAATTTTAATTTGCTCAGTCCTGAAAAAAATTAGAGGGAACATTGCTCATGGGTAATACTACCACTTAGACTAGAGCCACCAGATGACATACTGTAAAACATTGAACACGCAAGGCAGCATGGAATATGTGGCTATTAGGACAAGATAGGTTGCCGTTTATGTCATCATTTTTATGTGGTTACACTTCTTTCCAGGAGTTTACTGAGACTGTCACCATGCTTTACCAACAGAGCTGAAAGACACATTATATAAGTGCAACGGAGGCCAGCTAGCTCTACGGTAGTACGTGTAAATCCTCATCACCCAATTCCATGGGTGCTTCTAACACGCTGAGTTACGGCCGATTCACACACAAACCTGTGCGTGAGCGGCGCGGGCGTGGTTTTGGGGCGATTTCATTTAGAATACATGTTAACAGGTTAGGTCATTCAGACTGCACGCGTGTTCTGCGCGGCTCCTGTCCGTTTTCTGAGCAGTGAACCGCGCAGCTCCCGCGCTGCTTTTTTGAAATAGAAACAAGTTCTATTTTTCCAAGCGTTTTCAGCGCGGTAAGCGGGACTTGCGCGGTGTCCATAGATTTTGAATGCAAAGCTCGGGCAGCCGCTTCGCGCAGAACACCGCAGAGACAATTTCTTGTGTGAATGCCCAAGCCCACAGGCACCGCTCACGGACCGCCCCGCACCGCGAACGCGCAGTTTGTGTGTGATTCAGCCCTTAGAAGCTTGGATTTTTAGCTCAGTTGGTTAGAGCATTCCACTCCCATGCCGAGAGTTTGTAGCTTGCAGGGTGGCGGGTTCGAGACCCGTGTGTGTTGCGGACCACCACCGGCTACATTGGTGCCGTGACCTGGATGGGAGTGAGGATTTGGAGGGTGAGTGTAACGGAGGCCAGCTAGCTCTACGGTAGTACGTGTAAATCCTCATCACCCAATTCCATGGGTGCTTCTAACACGCTGAGTAGGAAACTTTGGCTTTTAGCTCAGTTGGTTAGAGCGTTCCACTCCCACGCCGGGAGTTTGTAGCTTGTGGGGTGGTGGGTTCGAGACCCGTGTGCGGTGCGGACAGCCACTGGCTACATAAACATGGGTAATGAGTTCAGACAAAGCATCAGAAACTACCTGACCTACCAGAAACTACCTACCCTGGGCCCCCCTGATTTATAAAACTGGTTTCATCTTACTTGGCAGAATGCTTTGTGAACAATTTATGACAGCCGCTATGAATGTGTTATGTAACCTACTCCCAAGTCAAGTGTACCCATAAGCGCACCCTTTCATTGAGAAAGTCACCCATTACATTTTTATGCATGTGACATGTTGTACCCCAATCATCTGGACTGTCTGAGTAACAGAAATAAAAGTCGACTGGTATTTGAGATGATGATTAAAATTGACTGTTATTCAGGGTAACGTGGCTCAGTTGGCTAAGGCGCTGTACCATGACTCTGGGGATCCAGGGGCCTGTTTCCCAAAAGCATAGTTGCTAACTAAGTTAGCTAACTAAGAATTGCAGAGTTTAACTTTGCTAATGAAAGACAGAGCCAGACAGCGAAAAAAAGGGAAGTCTGAAAGGAAACTAAGTTAGCAACTATGTTGGTTGCAATGCAATTTCCCATTGACAACTAACTAAGTTGCTAAATGGTTAGCAACTATGCTTTTGGGAAACGGATGCCTGATTCCATTCTGACCGAGGGTCACTTCCTGTCTCTCTCTCCCGCTCCTTTTGCTGTCCTGTCAAATATGTAAGCTTCCGTCCGTCGCCATGTTTCATCTGAACTAACGCGCGATGTAGAGTATTTGTCAGACAGGGTAGGGGCTCCTCCTAGAAAACAGCACTCTGGAGCACATGGGTCTGGCCTCTGAAAACATCTCACTAAACTGATCGAATGAGATGTCGTCTATTGACGTAAGTGACTGTGTTTCTAAATAAACCCAGTTAATGGTATAACAAACAAACAAACAAAAAAAACAGTAAACGGTAAAAAAGGAGTTGGGGCAGTTTTGTCGCATTTATTGAAGGCCATGACGAGGATGGCATTGAAACGGAATAACAGCTGGCAAATAAATACAAGTTTAGTAACTCATCAAGATAACTCACTGTAAGCATGGTGCTTAGGTGTGTTAATGACAGTGGTCAATGTGATGTGAAGTGCATATGCTTGTGGGTGGCATTTCTCAACGTCTGTGGTCTTTTGATGAGGCAATAATCCCAATTTACCTTTATAGAAACTGTAGCTGTTGGCTAGAAGTGGACAACTTGACACTTTGTGTGAGGGAAGAATTGAGCGACCTAACCGAGTTGATATGGACCGCAAATTGGGGCAGTGTTAGAAACTGGAGCGCACACAGTGTCTTGGCCAGGTCCCATTTTTCGAGAATTGCAGAGTTTAACTTTGCTAATAAAAGACAGAGCCAGACAGAAAAAAAAGGGAAGTCTGAAAGGAAATGTCTTAAATCTGCTCACGGGTCAGAGACAGAGAAGAGCAGTTAAGGCAGAGACAGAGTCATACAGACAGGCCCTGGGGATTCAGTGACAAATCTCATGCCTCAATGCAAATATTCTAACTTAAAAGACAGGCTTATACAGGGATCTGTCTATTTTAACTAGACTCTGTTTGCACCTATGGCTCAAAATAGTTGTCAACGCATACATACAGTGAAACATGATGGCAAGCATTATGAGTGGTATGTGAGAGTCCAAAATTTCCAGCATGAAGCAGTGAGTGCTGAAATGGTTTAAAGAGACTGATCTACGTGAAGTGGGACTGGCAAAATGGGAGACAAACTTACTGAACTGCATGGCTGATATGACCAACAGAGAAGGGCACTTGAAGCAGGGCACTTGAATCGCCCATAATGATAATGAAAACCTGGTGACAGAACTATCTACCGGTCTGACATTGATACCATTGGATGTGGCACGTTATAACGTTTTTAATAAAGTAACGAGTAACGATTCACCGCACTGCAAGCAGTTGCAAGCTGTCACAAAAGATTCCACATTTCAAATCACAGTTTCAGAGTTTTAGAGCGTCCATCTCATCATGGATCTTTGGTCTGTAGCCACCTTTAGTTGACATATCCTTCCACTTTTATGTAGATGGCACTCAATTGTACCTCCCCCTCAAATCAAGGGATTCCATACAGTCTTAACTATATGCAAAATTGCAAACCCCACTCCTCCATGACAAAATGAATAGGTGGATCTCAGCCATTTTTATAGCTATCGTCAGTACTTAGCAATGTGAAACAACAAGGCTACTGGTTGATTCATTACAATTTTTGGTCGTAACGCTTTAATTTACAGCACATGAATTACTGGGTAAGTATTAAGTAAGAATGGTGTAACAAAAAAGTATTAAGGGTTAAATTACTGAGTACTTACAGTGCAAGTTTGCTGGAATAACACACGTTAAGGATTTATTTTACAGCCCGTGAAGTACTCAGTAAGTACAAGTAAGAACAACATAACAAAGTAGAACTTTATGTATAATATTGCCATAATTACAAAATAAGTGTGGGGTAGCCTGGATGCAGTGGCCTAAAAGAAATCAGGTTTGGATGCGACTTCATTTTACAGCCCACACATCCATCATTAGGGTGTAGTTACAAGTAGTCTCGGGATATTTAGGTAATTCTACTGTACTTTTTCTTTACTTTTCAGTAAGATAGCCAACCTAAGTGGTAGCATGCATAAGCAGAGACAACAACAGTTTGACAAAGATGCTATTTATTTACAACATAGAAAATGAACTAATAATTCCCTGAGGGTAAGGTAAAAACACAAAACATGAACCGAAGAGGCTCACAACAGCCTCCTTACTGTGAGAGCTATACTAGTCCATGAGCCAACATGACAGAAAATAATTCTGTTCATCAAAAACAGCAAGGGAAGGCTGTCACAGCGAGGTCAAACAAACAGAGATCTTTAAAGCCCCAATGTGTAGCCTTTGAGAGAAATGAAGCGTAACGCAACACAAATTACGTATTACAGCTACAAAAGCCTGCATGCGGATGTCGGTCTATTGTCAGTCTACAGCAAAAACATGAACGATATGACCGCTTTCAGCCTCCGTATTCCAAGATGGCAGCAATACATGGAGAGTCTACCCAAGTTAATGTGCGTGGAAATGGGAAATTTCAAGCCATACGGAATTAATAGTGGTGGTTAATATATACGAGAAAGGACAAGCTTGTCAACAGGTAAAGCATATTTTGACAGTGAACAGTAGAAACGCTATACATTGTACCTTTAAGTCTACAATGAACCATCACAAATGTCTGAAGAGAATGAAGTGTAGCCTAAACGAGAGTACCGTATTTCGAAACTACCCCGCTAACACGGAACATTATGGGAACTTTAACTAATGTTCCCCTAAGGTTCTCCTATGGGTATTTGAAGAACGTTATCCTATTTTGGCTCAGAGAACGTTAAAACTCTAACATTACAGCCTGGTAACTTTGTTACCTTTGCAAAACCTTCCCACGTGGTTATTTTTTATATTGTATTTAAATTACAATCTGATAGAGATTATATGTAAATTGTAACTCTTTATTATGTGCAAATTGTGACAATGATTTATCAGAGGTTTTTTTTTTTTTTTTTTTTTTTTTAAGTAGTAGCTAAGTGACGTCCTGGCTTAGTGGTAAAACATCCGTCTTTATCGTGGATGGACGGTGTTCAATTTCCGCTCGTCACGTACATAATTTATGTTTATATTATGCATTTTTTTCTCACAAAATTTCATGTTAGGATAACGTTGCAGGAACGTTCGCCTAACCAGACATGCAAACCAGCAGCGAACGTTCTAGTTCCATTAGTTCAGAGAACCAAAGCTACTTTCAGGGAACATTCCTATACCCAACAGAAAACCTTCCTGGAATGTTCTCGGAACCAAAAATTGTTAGCAGGGTAACCACACTTAAACATGCATCTTTACAGATATCCTGCTATGCCTGTATGTGTACACAGTTAAAACTGTTCAACTTAATATCGTCACACCGCCCCTGCCAGGCACCCATTATTTATACATCGAGAATGACAAACACAATATTCATCACACGTCATCCACACACGCAGACATAAACCCAATATTAAGACAATATACCTTGCTCTCAAAGGAATGCGTCACAGCAAAGATATAATTTTACATTATTGTCAAATAAATCAGAATGGTAACCTAATGCTGTCTATTTTGTTGGTGGTTGCAATTATTTTTGTCATTATGTTTGTCATTATTACTATTATTTGTGCCCTTTTTAATTAGTCCTCCGATCATATTAATGTCTACATCAGTGATGGGCAACTTCTATGATAAAGAAGGCCACAATTTTTCATCACCACCATCTGGGGTCCACATGACCGCGCACTTCAACTAATCAGATATAAGAGAAGTTACAATAGAATTTTAAATAATGGCATTTTTTTGTATATTCTTATGTCTGTATGTTTATTGAACCAACACACATATTTCCCACATAGAAATGCATTTTTAACAGAACTCATTTTGTTAAGCTACAAACACAAGTGTGTTTTATAAGAAACAAAGTGCCAAGGGCTCACATTTTATGTGGTAAAACAAACAAACAACAGCCCAGTTAACAACTTAATGAGAGACTTGAGGATTTTTCTGCTGTTGCACAATAGACTGGATATCAATGTCAATCTTTGTGCATCCAATCAGATGGAACATCTGAGCCTGTTTCTCTCTTTGGATTTAATGTGCTTCATGGTGGAAAAACTGCTCTCACAAATGTAGGTGCTCCCAAACATGCTGGCCATATGATGGGGCAAAATCTCTGAGGGCTGGAAAACGTAGCCTGGCGATGCCATCCTACGTAGCTCCGCTAAACATTTATCTCCGCACGTAGTCTGGTCCAAGCCCCCCTTCCCGCCTTTCTGTCGGTTACTCTACGGTTTAACCAATCAGCACACAGTTTAGAGCGATGTCTCAAAATGTTGTAGTCTTTTT
>JAODXP020000035.1:11516179-11541515 GCA_027497455.2 Sardinella longiceps | reverse complement strand
GAGAGAGAGAGAGAGAGAGAGAGAGAGAGAGAGAGAGAGAGAGAGAGAGAGAGAGAGAGCAAGTAAGTTATAGTGAGAACATAGTATGGAACATAGTGGACATGCACAGATACAATCCTGATTTCTTTCCCAGTTGGATATAAAGTTTCATTTTATTGAGCTGTGGAGAGGAGGAGACTACTCGTGCACAGGTGTCTCACTGACCGTGAATTTATTTTGTGTTCCTGTATTGTTTCTATTGATTATGCATAGTGTTTTAGTGCCATCAACAGGCCACTAGTGGTACTTGACTGGTCAATGTTTTCTATCCAGAACAAGAGACTTCACGAGAAACAAGAAAGCTGTTTCATGTTTCATAGTTTAAGTTACTGTACATGCTACTTTTTGGGAAGTTCCCTTTTACAGCCAGAATATTTGTTGATGTTGAGCGTAAAATAACGGAAAGGAACAAAATACTTGAAGACCTTGTGGCGAAGATTGTCTTTGTTCACCTTGCCTAGCTGTACACATGCTGGATAATAGAGCACCCACTTAATGAGGCCAGGACAGTAAAATGACAGATCATGGTATGTAAACAACAAGACAGAACTTCACCTCTAACCAAATCACACCAATGATGATATTCAACATAACAGTACAACCTCAAGTGGAACAATGCTTTCATACAACATTTCCATAGCCAACTGAGTTTTAATGTCCCAGATTATATTTCACCATTACGTTTTTATTTCTGTTCATTGGAAATGCGGAGTAAAGCTGTGAAGATTCACAGAGTTGTTGTACTGTATATCAACACTCGTGGAATGTATCATGTCCAATCAAATTACTTAGTCAGAATATTATATAAAGACACAGTTATACAGGGTGGGGATACAATACAATTTTACAACCAAAAACTAGGAAATTTGTTATGATCATAAATGCGCATACCAACCTTAATGTCTGCAGTTTGCAGTGGGTACTAGACAGCCCTTTAGAGAGATCCTGAACTCCAGAATCTCCCAGGTCATTGTGACTCAGGTCCAGTTCTATCAGGGAGTTTGGTGACTGTAGAACATTGGTTACAAACTCACAGGATTTAGGACTTTTACAGCCAGCAAGTCTACAATGAAAAACACGCAGACAACACATCATATTCAGTTTAAACATTTCAAAATAACAATAGTAATTGTATTCTAAATTCTCAGTTGATTCAATGTGCAGTAATTAAAAGGTCTTGAGGGGGTAACCGAGGAAAGGCCAGAGATGATGAACTCTCTGTCTCTATAATGCAGGTGGTATAGTAGCACCAGTACATGTAATCCCGAGGTCACCTTTCAATTAAGTCCATTAAATTTGCCATTGTATTCACTGTGACAAAACATGGATGCTGCATGTCAATTAAATCCTCTGATTTTCCTTTCATGTGACCCACCCTAACTTACCACTTGTGTTGCTATGGGACAGCACAGTCCAGTAATACACTATACAAGTAGTAATGTTATGAAATTTTACCAACCTTACTGTCTGCAGTTTGCAGTGGGTACTAGACAGGCCTTTAGAGAGATCCTGAACTCCAGAATCTCCCAGGTCATTGTGACTCAGGTCCAGTTCTATCAGGGAGTTTGGTGACTGTAGAACACTGGCTATAATCTCACAGGATTTAGGACTTTTACAGCCAGCAAGTCTATAATGAAAAACACACAGAGAACAGATCATATTCAGTTTAAACATTTCAAAATAACAATAGTAATTGTATTCTGCATTCTCAGTTGATTCAATATGCAGTAATTAGAGGGTCTTGCGGGGGAAACGAGGAGAGGCCAGAGACTATGAACTCTCGGTCTCTATGGAGCAGGATGTATGGTAGCACCAGGACAGTTAATCCCGAGTCTCCTGCCATCAGAACTAACTTAACATCATCACCTTTCAATTAACTCCATTACATTTGACATTTTATTCACTGTGACAAAACATGGATGCTGAATGTCAATTAAATCCTCTGCTTTTCCTTCCATGTGACCCAACATAATTTACCACTTGCCATGGGACAAAACAGTCCAGTAATCCACTATACAAGTAGTGATGTTATGAAATTTTACCAACCTTAATGACTGCAGTTTGCAGTGGGTACTAGACAGCCCTTTAGAGAGATCCTGAACTCCAGAATCTCCCAGGTCATTGTGACTCAGGTCCAGTTCTATCAGGGAGTTTGGTGACTGTAGAACACTGGCTATAATCTCACAGGATTTAAGACTTTTACAGCCAGCAAGTCTATAATGAAAAACACACATAGAACAGATCATATTCAGTTTAAACATTTCAAAATAACAATAGTGAGTGTAATTGATTCAATGTGCAGTAATTAGAGGGTTTTGCGGGGGAAACAAGGAGAGGCCAGAGACTATGAACTCTCAGTCTCTATGAGGCAGGATGTATAGTAGCACCAGGACATTTAATCCTGACGTCTGCTGCCATCAGAACTAATGTAAACATCATCACCTTTCAATTAACTCTATTCAGGGTATATACAGGAATCCTGGTGCTGAATTTACTACCATTTACTACCTTTTTTCCTACCTTTTACAATATTTTTACTACCTCCACAACATCTAGCAGCGCACTTTTTTTTCTTTGGGGGGAGGGGTGGCATCCTACATATTCCGACAATTTTGGTACGATCAGTGATCCAGAACACAATCTGGAATTTATAGTGTCTTTGTCCACATTGCCTTGGCGGGGGTCTGGTTTGTCAATATTAGGCTATGCCGCCAAAGTTTGAAAACCCAAGATGATTCTTTCTGGTTACAGTACATACAGTAGAAGTAGATACCCTAAATTACAGGAGCCTGGATAGGATCCCCCCCACCCCCTCTCTCTTTCTTTATGCAACCAACTGTACATGTTCGGGGACACTTCATGACAAAAATTGAACTAAAATCTGAAATATCTATTTTTGCTTTAGTCCAGTGGTTCTCAAATTTTTGAGCTCAAGGCACCCCATCAATATGTTTTGCATTCACAGCACCCCTAAGTTACTGTAAATTCTTGCTTATGATACAGCTGACTTGTGTCAGGACACCGTATTAGGCTAATACTCCCATCATCATTAACACTTTAACATTCAGGATCATATATATCATTGTTTTGAATATGCTTATTATTTACCTTTATATTCATCACTCATGTGGACATATAGGGTTACACGGGACTCATCATAAGAGAACAGGATTGGGTGAGAGCCGTCTGGCCTTTCCCCATTCAATTTCTCATGAGTCCTATGCGCAATTAAGCGCACAGGCAGGCGCATGTTGACAATAGCTTCAGTGATCTTTCCACATTTCTTTGAAATACTCAAAATCACTGTATATTTGAAACACTTTTTTAAAAAAAAAAAACGTGCTATTTGGCTATATTTTCTTAAATCTAGCCTCATTCATAGCACTGGTGATTTGCAAAGTCAAGCTAGCTAGCAAAAATGACGGTTCATTTGAAATCGTTTTGATCCTTACGGGGCTTTGATGGATAATGTAGCCGAAATGTATGGCATTACGAGGCAAAGACTAGTGATCGCATATGAAAACATGAAGTAGGCTATACCCTCAAAAGACAGAGTGGAGTAATTTAGACATCTAAATGGGAACTTTTTAACAGATGACGGGGGGATGCGGCTCCCCTCTTGCGCTTCGGCAGAACGGTTTGACAATAAATAGGCTGTAGGTTTAGCGAAAGCGATAGATAGTCTCGATGGATATTCTCATCCGCAATGACCTGCTTCACCCACTGTCTCTGGTGCAACATTTATCCTCATGGGTGTTTTAAGTCCTTAATGACGTGACAGACAAAAAAAGGGGCAACAGTTTCACTCACAGCCTTTTACCTCAAGTCGTCTACCTCAAGTCGTCTATCTTCATAGCCTTTGTTACTGTTCCTTTACTTGAAATGAACTAATAGCGAACTTGCGAGATCTGGCAGGTAGCCTACCCAGATTGATTGAGCGCGCGTGAGGTAGGTAGGCGTGACATCATCTGCAGCTTATCACTCAGGTTCCACTCGCAACGCAAAATAATTAGTCCACAGAAAATAATAAGTCCACAGAAGTTTAGTAATTTAAGGAGTTAGGATGAATGTAAGTGAAACAAATTGAAATAGCGTAATTTGGATGGGGGCTTAAAAATTTACTACCTCGTCAGATGATGCTTCTTACTTTTTACTACTTTTTACTAGCCTTAATTTGACCTGATTTCACTTACTACCTTTTACAACTTTTAACAAACCCGCGGACACCCTGTACAAAATTTTGCAATGATTTTAATCACGAATATTCACTTTTAATCGCAACTCATTTCCTCCAGTAAGAATTTGGATGCTAGGGTATGTAGGATCCTTATTTTGCCCTGGACAGACCCTGATGCTAAATAGCTGGCTTTATTCTTCTCAAATGGGGCAACTCACACGTATCCCCTACGCCCCTGGATTCCCCAAACATCAACCCAGTAATACACTAATACAAGTGTAGTAATTTCACCAACCTTACTGTCTGAAGTTTGCAGTGGGTACTAGACAGCCCTTTAGAGAGATCCTGAACTCCAGAATCTCCCAGGCCATTGTGACTCAGGTCCAGTTCTATCAGGGAGTTTGGTGACTGTAGAACACTGGCTACAAACTCACAGGATTTAGCACTGAGTTTAGAGCCAGATAGCCTGTATAGGGGTAAATAACAGACAGAATAAAATATCACACTAATAATCAGAACTTTCTATAAATGAGGCAGCATTTATGCTTGGATGTCCTTTCAGTGAGCATTTGTTTTCGGTTCATCTGCCAAATGAATTCAAAGGTGTCCCCAAACAATTGTTTTTTGTGCAGAAACAGTGTAAAACACTGTTAGTGTAAAACAGTTTTATACCACTACTCAGTTCTATACTACTACTGTGTAAAACAGTTTTATACTACTACTCAAATAATCTCTCCCAATCTAACACAACAAATTTTTGACCTGACAGATCTAGAAAATGATGTATACACTAGTCTATAGAAAATTTGAATGCAAATAAAGGAAAGCAATGACAGGATTTAGTTTTAAAGAAAATGCCCACATACTGAAGTGCATTGACTTTACGGTGAGGATCATTCAGTGTAGCAGATAACAGCTTCTGTGCTGATTCTCCAGGATGATTGTTGCTCACATCCAACTCTTTCACACATGAGGGGTTTAACATCAGAGTGAGAGCCAGAAACACATAACCTTCATCTGTGATACCACAGTCATTAAGCCTATGAGAGAGAGAGACAGAGAGAGAGAGTTATCACAGATATGACCCATAAACTTCCACGACCTGGGGCCTCGTTTATAAATTTTGTGCAAGATTTTCGCCAGAACACAGCTCTGAATGCACAAAAATTTATGAAGCCATGGACATACATGTTCCAGGCCAATTTTCCTTTACACATCACAATCCACTCTAAAGCCTGGGCGTTATTCTCCCCAGTGAATGGCAGTATTCTCCCAGGAGCTTAAAAGAGACTGTATACTCGCGCGCACAGGGCTTTGCTCACACATTTTGAGCACAGTGCGCACCGCAACGATCAGGTATACTTTTCCCGGGGTTGAGTGTGTGTGTCTAGGTGTGTGCGCTATGTGTGCGGGAGTGTACCAGAGCCAAAAGTCACTTAGTGCAGGCTAAAACACATGGACTGAGGCACCTAGGAGAATATCAGTATCAATGATAGTTTATTAATTTGTCTTTCTTGCTTCAAATAAAGACAAAAGCAGGATGTTAAAGTACACGTTGCAGGTGTAGAGTTTTTTTTTTAACAAATTAAGGGACAAGAAGCCAAATACTAGTGAGATTTATCTTGAATAAATCAACTTTTCATACAATAGTACAGCTATTTTTGTAACTGAATTTATGAACATTCTAAACCCAGCGATGATGTCACAAGATGGAATCCAGCAAAGCTGAGCATACAGGAGCATGGGTTTTTATTGCATTTTCTCTTATTCTGATAAGGCCGATATGTCCTGTTAACGCCAATAAATTTCCTGTTTGACATAACAGTGGTTCAAGGATATGAACCTGACTGGCTTGGACAGTTTTTCTGTGTTAAGAGTTTAGAAAAAAAGTTGTTCAAGTATAGGTAAATGCTTGTTAGCAATTGTAAAAAACTGTGAATGCAACCTGTTACTTAGGCTTGTAAAATATCACTTGAGCTCATTTTTGACGAAAAGCTATAATTGCATATTGTAACATTGGAGAACGAGAAATTATTCAATTAATCCATCCTATGTCCCCTTTAAGTCTGTTCTGTATTTGTGTGATGTTTGTTCTAAACTTCGATTATTGAACCAATTTTGGGTCGTTCTCCCCATTTCCTGCTGAGGTTGCGCTTTCTGCTTTACCTTCTTTCTGTGTGTATGCATGGGTCAGAGCTTGCGTGGGGTTGGGCACATTTACAATGTGTTCCCCTTTTTTTAAAAATGAGGTCCCTGGTCTTCAAACTTAAAGATCAAGTCAACTGAGTTCAGTAGTACCAGGAGTGTGTAAGATTAATTTAAAAAATAACCAACCTTAATATCTGCAGTTTGCAGTGTGAACTAGACAGTTTATTAGAGAGAAGTTGAACTCCAGAATCTCCCAGGCCATTGGTACTCAAGTCCAGCTCTATCAGGGAGTTTGGTGACTGTAGAACACTGGCAACAATCTCACAGGATCTATAACTGAGTTTACAGCCAGATAGTCTACAACAGAAAAGACAGAAAAAAGTAACAGACTGAATAGTAACACATGAAGGACTTACACAAGACACCGTTTAAAATTATATTATATCATATAATTCCTTAGTAGAATGTTCAAATAAACCATAATAATCTCCCCAAATCTAAAACATTAAGGCAAATCTCTTAGTACCAACCTTAATATCTGCAGTTTGCAGTGTGTACTAGACAGACCCTCAGAAAGAAGCTGAACCCCAGAATATCTCAGGTCATTGTGACTCAGGTCCAGTTCTATCAGGGAGTTTGGTGACTGTAGAACACTGGCCACAAACTCACAGGATTTAGCACTGAGTTTAGAGCCAGATAGCCTGTATAGGGGTAAATAACACACAGAATAAAAGATCACACTAATAATCAGAACTTTCTATAAATGAGGCAGCATTTATGCTTGGGTGTCCTTTCAGTGAGCATTTGTTTTCGGTTCATCTGCCAAATGAATTCAAAGGTGTCCCCAAACAATTGTTTTTTGTGCAGAAACAGTGTAAAACACTGTTAGTGTAAAACAGTTTTATACCACTACTCAGTTCTATACTACTACTGTGTAAAACAGTTTTATACTACTACTCAAATAATCTCTCCCAATCTAACACAACAAATGTTTGACCTGACAGATCTAGAAAATTATGTATACACTAGTCTATAGAAAATGTGAATGTAAATAAAGGAAAGCAATGACAGGATTTTGTTTTAAAGAAAATGCCCACATACTGAAGTGCATTGACTTTACGGTGAGGATCATTCAGTGTAGCAGATAACAGCTTCTGTGCTGATTCTCCAGGATGATTGTTGCTCACATCCAACTCTTTCACACATGAGGGGTTTAACATCAGAGTGAGAGCCAGAAACACATAACCTTCATCTGTGATACCACAGTCATTAAGCCTATGAGAGAGAGAGACAGAGAGAGAGTTATCACAGATATGACCCATAAACTTCCACGACCTGGGGCCTCATTTATAAATTCTGTGCAAGATTTTCGCCAGAACACAGCTCTGAATGCACAAAAATTTATGAAGCCATGGACATACATTTTCCAGGCCAATTTCCCTTTACACATCACAATCCACTCTAAAGCCTGGGCGTTATTCTCCCCAGTGAATGGCAGTATTCTCCCAGGAGCTTAAAAGAGACTGTATACTCGCGCGCACAGGGCTTTGCTCACACATTTTGAGCACAGTGCGCACCGCAACGATCAGGTATACTTTTCCCGGGGTTGAGTGTGTGTGTCTAGGTGTGTGCGCTATGTGTGCGGGAGTGTACCAGAGCCAAAAGTCACTTAGTGCAGGCTAAAACACATGGACTGAGGCACCTAGGAGAATATCAGTATCAATGATAGTTTATTAATTTGTCTTTCTTGCTTCAAATAAAGACAAAAGCAGGATGTTAAAGTACACGTTGCAGGTGTAGAGTTTTTTTAACAAATTAAGGGACAAGAAGCCAAATACTAGTGAGATTTATCTTGAATAAATCAACTTTTCATACAATAGTACAGCTATTTTTGTAACTGAATTTATGAACATTCTAAACCCAGCGATGATGTCACAAGATGGAATCCAGCAAAGCTGAGCATACAGGAGCATGGGTTTTTATTGCATTTTCTCTTATTCTGATAAGGCCGATATGTCCTGTTAACGCCAATAAATTTCCTGTTTGACATAACAGTGGTTCAAGGATATGAACCTGACTGGCTTGGACAGTTTTTCTGTGTTAAGAGTTTAGAAAAAAAGTTGTTCAAGTATAGGTAAATGCTTGTTAGCAATTGTAAAAAACTGTGAATGCAACCTGTTACTTAGGCTTGTAAAATATCACTTGAGCTCATTTTTGACGAAAAGCTATAATTGCATATTGTAACATTGGAGAACGAGAAATTATTCAATTAATCCATCCTATGTCCCCTTTAAGTCTGTTCTGTATTTGTGTGATGTTTGTTCTAAACTTCGATTATTGAACCAATTTTGGGTCGTTCTCCCCATTTCCTGCTGAGGTTGCGCTTTCTGCTTTACCTTCTTTCTGTGTGTATGCATGGGTCAGAGCTTGCGTGGGGTTGGGCACATTTACAATGTGTTCCCCTTTTTTTAAAAATGAGGTCCCTGGTCTTCAAACTTAAAGATCAAGTCAACTGAGTTCAGTAGTACCAGGAGTGTGTAAGATTAATTTAAAAAATATCCAACCTTAATATCTGCAGTTTGCAGTGTGAACTAGACAGTTTATTAGAGAGAAGTTGAACTCCAGAATCTCCCAGGCCATTGGTACTCAAGTCCAGCTCTATCAGGGAGTTTGGTGACTGTAGAACACTGGCAACAATCTCACAGGATCTATAACTGAGTTTACAGCCAGATAGTCTACAACAGAAAAGACAGAAAAAAGTAACAGACTGAATAGTAACACATGAAGGACTTACACAAAAGACACAGTTTAAAATTATATTATATCATATAATTCCTTAGTAGAATGTTCAAATAAACCATAATAATCTCCCCAAATCTAAAACATTAAGGCAAATCTCTTAGTACCAACCTTAATATCTGCAGTTTGCAGTGTGTACTAGACAGACCCTCAGAAAGAAGCTGAACCCCAGAATATCTCAGGTCATTGTGACTCAGGTCCAGTTCTATCAGGGAGTTTGGTGACTGTAGAACACTGGCCACAAACTCACAGGATTTAGCACTGAGTTTAGAGCCAGACAGCCTGTATAGGGGTAAATAACAGACAGAATAAAATATCACACTAATAATCAGAACTTTCTATAAATGAGGCAGCATTTATGCTTGGATGTCCTTTCAGTGAGCATTTGTTTTCGGTTCATTTGCCAAATGAATTCAAAGGTGTCCCCAAACAATTGTTTTTTGTGCAGAAACAGTGTAAAACACTGTTAGTGTAAAACAGTTTTATACCACTACTCAGTTCTATACTACTACTGTGTAAAACAGTTTTATACTACTACTCAAATAATCTCTCCCAATCTAACACAACAAATTTTTGACCTGACAGATCTAGAAAATGATGTATACACTAGTCTATAGAAAATTTGAATGCAAATAAAGGAAAGCAATGACAGGATTTAGTTTTAAAGAAAATGCCCACATACTGAAGTGCATTGACTTTACGGTGAGGATCATTCAGTGTAGCAGATAACAGCTTCTGTGCTGATTCTCCAGGATGATTGTTGCTCACATCCAACTCTTTCACACATGAGGGGTTTAACATCAGAGTGAGAGCCAGAAACACATAACCTTCATCTGTGATACCACAGTCATTAAGCCTATGAGAGAGAGAGACAGAGAGAGAGAGTTATCACAGATATGACCCATAAACTTCCACGACCTGGGGCCTCGTTTATAAATTTTGTGCAGGATTTTCGCCAGAACACAGCTCTGAATGCACAAAAATTTATGAAGCCATGGACATACATGTTCCAGGCCAATTTTCCTTTACACATCACAATCCACTCTAAAGCCTGGGCGTTATTCTCCCCAGTGAATGGCAGTATTCTCCCAGGAGCTTAAAAGAGACTGTATACTCGCACGCACAGGGCTTTGCTCGCGCATTTTGAGCACAGTGCGCACCGCAACGATCAGGTATACTTTTCCCGGGGGTGAGTGTGTGTGTCTAGGTGTGTGCGCTATGTGTGCAGGAGTGTACCAGAGCCAAAAGTCACTTAGTGCAGGCTAAAACACATGGACTGAGGCACCTAGGAGAATATCAGTATCAATGATAGTTTATTAATTTGTCTTTCTTGCTTCAAATAAAGACAAAAGCAGGATGTTAAAGTACACGTTGCAGGTGTAGAGTTTTTTTTAACAAATTAAGGGACAAGAAGCCAAATACTAGTGAGATTTATCTTGAATAAATCAACTTTTCATACAATAGTACAGCTATTTTTGTAACTGAATTTATGAACATTCTAAACCCAGCGATGATGTCACAAGATGGAATCCAGCAAAGCTGAGCATACAGGAGCATGGGTTTCTATTGCATTTTCTCTTATTCTGATAAGGCCGATATGTCCTGTTAACGCCAATAAATTTCCTGTTTGACATAACAGTGGTTCAAGGATATGAACCTGACTGGCTTGGACAGTTTTTCTGTGTTAAGAGTTTAGAAAAAAAGTTGTTCAAGTATAGGTAAATGCTTGTTAGCAATTGTAAAAAACTGTGAATGCAACCTGTTTACCTCACTCACGTCAGATGTAGCGCTTCGCGCGTTCATCTGATATTCAGCGATAGACGAATTATTTCAGGAGCCAGAAATCCTTGAATCTAACTGGGCAAACGGCTTGTCCATCAATTTAATTGACGTACACTGCAGCCAACCACATCGAAACCAACCGATGACGCTCGTTACGTTTGTTGGATTGGTTGGATTCAAAACAGTTGCTTCTTCGCTACGTCACACCCTCTACAGCAGCCAGCGGCCCTGATTGGTCCGGTTAGAGAATAATGGCTTGAAATCTCTCTGATGGGCTTCAACATCAGATCGTTGCGCGGAAGTGCCTTACGAAAGTTACGTAGCGCAAGATCTGACGTGAGTGAGGTAAGCAACCTGTTACTTAGGCTTGTAAAATATCACTTGAGCTCATTTTTGACGAAAAGCTATAATTGCATATTGTAACATTGGAGAACGAGAAATTATTCAATTAATCCATCCTATGTCCCCTTTAAGTCTGTTCTGTATTTGTGTGATGTTTGTTCTAAACTTTGATTATTGAACCAATTTTGGGTCGTTCTCCCCATTTCCTGCTGAGGTTGCGCTTTCTGCTTTACCTTCTTTCTGTGTGTATGCATGGGTCAGAGCTTGCGTGGGGTTGGGCACATTTACAATGTGTTCCCCTTTTTTTAAAAATGAGGTCCCTGGTCTTCAAACTTAAAGATCAAGTCAACTGAGTTCAGTAGTACCAGGAGTGTGTAAGATTAATTTAAAAAATATCCAACCTTAATATCTGCAGTTTGCAGTGTGAACTAGACAGTTTATTAGAGAGAAGTTGAACTCCAGAATCTCCCAGGCCATTGGTACTCAAGTCTAGCTCTATCAGGGAGTTTGGTGACTGTAGAACACTGGCAACAATCTCACAGGATCTATAACTGAGTTTACAGCCAGATAGTCTACAACAGAAAAGACAGAAAAAAGTAACAGACTGAATAGTAACACATGAAGGACTTACACAAGACACAGTTTAAAATTATATTATATCATATAATTCCTTAGTAGAATGTTCAAATAAACCATAATAATCTCCCCAAATCTAAAACATTAAGGCAAATCTCTTAGTACCAACCTTAATATCTGCAGTTTGCAGTGTGTACTAGACAGACCCTCAGAAAGAAGCTGAACCCCAGAATATCTCAGGTCATTGTGACTCAGGTCCAGTTCTATCAGGGAGTTTGGTGACTGTAGAACACTGGCCACAAACTCACAGGATTTAGCACTGAGTTTAGAGCCAGATAGCCTGTATAGGGGTAAATAACAGACAGAATAAAATATCACACTAATAATCAGAACTTTCTATAAATGAGGCAGCATTTATGCTTGGATGTCCTTTCAGTGAGCATTTGTTTTCGGTTCATTTGCCAAATGAATTCAAAGGTGTCCCCAAACAATTGTTTTTTGTGCAGAAACAGTGTAAAACACTGTTAGTGTAAAACAGTTTTATGCCACTACTCAGTTCTATACTACTATTGTGTAAAACAGTTTTATACTACTACTCAAATAATCTCTCCCAATCTAACACAACAAATTTTTGACCTGACAGATCTAGAAAATGATGTATACACTAGTCTATAGAAAATTTGAATGCAAATAAAGGAAAGCAATGACAGGATTTAGTTTTAAAGAAAATGCCCACATACTGAAGTGCATTGACTTTACGGTGAGGATCATTCAGTGTAGCAGATAACAGCTTCTGTGCTGATTCTCCAGGATGATTGTTGCTCACATCCAACTCTTTCACACATGAGGGGTTTAACATCAGAGTGAGAGCCAGAAACACATAACCTTCATCTGTGATACCACAGTCATTAAGCCTATGAGAGAGAGAGACAGAGAGAGAGTTATCACAGATATGACCCATAAACTTCCACGACCTGGGGCCTCATTTATAAATTCTGTGCAAGATTTTCGCCAGAACACAGCTCTGAATGCACAAAAATTTATGAAGCCATGGACATACATGTTCCAGGCCAATTTTCCTTTACACATCACAATCCACTCTAAAGCCTGGGCGTTATTCTCCCCAGTGAATGGCAGTATTCTCCCAGGAGCTTAAAAGAGACTGTATACTCGCACGCACAGGGCTTTGCTCACACATTTTGAGCACAGTGCGCACCGCAACGATCAGGTATACTTTTCCCGGGGGTGAGTGTGTGTGTCTAGGTGTGTGCACTATGTGTGCAGGAGTGTACCAGAGCCAAAAGTCACTCAGTGCAGGCTAAAACACATGGACTGAGGCACCTAGGAGAATATCAGTATCAATGATAGTTTATTAATTTGTCTTTCTTGCTTCAAATGACAAAAAGACAAAAGCAGGATGTTAAAGTACACGTTGCAGGTGTAGAGTTTGTTTTTTAACAAATTAAGGGACAAGAAGCCAAATACTAGTGAGATTTATCTTGAATAAATCAACTTTTCATACAATAGACTTGTTTCACACCTGAACATTCCGACATTCCATGGTAGTAAACTGAACATTCTATCATTGAAATGCATTGGATTTATGCCTCTTTCTGACTTGAAAAAAATGGGTAATAACATGTCAAACATGTTTAAATTCACTTTCCTTCAAATAATACACATTTGAAGCACACAAATTGGGAGGTCCCGAATAGATTGAAGCTTCATGCACATAAATGTAAAATCACTTTTATCTACTCGGGACCTCCAAATTTGCGTGCTTCAAATGTGTATTATTTGAAAGAAAGTGAATTTAGACTTATTTTAAATATCATTACCCATTTTTTTCAAGTCAGAAAGAGGCATAAATCCAATGCATTTCAATGATAGAATGTTCAGTTTACTACCATGGAATGCTTTTAGAACCTCGGAATGTTGAGGTGTGAAACAAGTCTATAGTACAGCTATTTTTGTAACAGAATTTATGAACATTCTAAACCCAGCGATGATGTCACAAGAAAGATGGAATCCAGCAAAGCTGAGCATACAGGAGCATGGGTTTTTATTGCATTTTCTCTTATTCTGATAAGGCCGATATGTCCTGTTAACGCCAATAAATTTCCTGTTTGACATAACAGTGGTTCAAGGATATGAACCTGACTGGCTTGGACAGTTTTTCTGCGTTAAGAGTTTAGAAAGAGTTGTTCAAGTATAGGTAAATGCTTGTCATCAGTTGTAAAAAACTGTAAATGCAACCTGTTTATCAGGCTTATAAAATATGACTTGAGCTTATTTTTCACAAAAAATTATTTGCACATTCTAACATTGGAGAACGAGAAATGTGCACATTTACAATGTGTACAATGTGTGTACGTGTTTTTTTTTTAAATGAGGCCCTGGTCTTACCATACTTAAACATCAAATGATGTGCACATTTAGGCTACAATGTGTACAATGTGTGTACGTGGTTTTTTTTTTTTAATTAGGTCCCTGGTCTTACCATACTTAAACATCAGATGACTGAGTTCAGTACCAGGAGTGTGTAAAATTAATTAAAAAAAAATAACCAACCTTAATATCTGCAGTTTGCAGTGTGAACTAGACAGTTTATTAGAGAGAAGTTGAACTCCAGAATCTCTCAGGCCATTGGTACTCAAGTCCAGCTCTATCAGGGAGTTTGGTGACTGTAGAACACTGGCAACAATCTCACAGGATCTATCACTGAGTTTACAGCCAGATAGTCTACAACAGAAAAGACAGAAAAAAGTAACAGACTGAATAGTAACACATGAAGGACTTACATAAAAAAAGACACCGTTTAAAATAATATCATATAATTCCTTAGTAGAATGTTCAAATAAAACATAATCTCCCCAAATCTAAAACATTAAGACAAATCACTGGTGGTCTTTGATTGTGGGCTATATTTCTGCTTGTCAAGACATTTTTGGAAAGATCAAAATATGTCAGTAGCTGCGTTCTAGAGTTTGATATCTTTTAGAGTTTGTGTTTTTAGCAAATCGCTTTTAATGAAAATGCCACAAATAGACTTACAAATAAACAGTGAGGAAAAATGATTGTTTTCACTCATTTTGGCAGATTTCTGGCAGATTTCACTTCACAGTGATGTATACTGGTATGATATCTTTAGTACCAACCTTAATATCTGCAGTTTGCAGTGTGTACTAGACAGCCCCTTAGAAAGAAGTTGAACTCCAGAATATCCCAGGGCATTGTGACTCAGGTCCAGCTCTATCAGGGAGTTTGGTGACTGTAGAACACTGACTACACTCTCACAGGTTTTAGCACTGAGTTTACAGGCCTCTAGTCTGTAGAAAGAAATAGACAAAACCGTATGAGATCATAACACTGATAAACAACAAAAATGTGGCATAACTGGCTACATGCATTACATTTGACCTTTTTCATACCTATCAACAGCACTTACTGAAATAACTGAAATGACTTGGTTATGGGTTGATTCCCTCTAGATAATTCCATTAATAACACTATTTCATTCTTTAGCTGTAGTATGTGAGTGAAACAGTAGAAAGTGGGGTCAGCTGACCTTGTGCTGAGCAGCCCCCCACAAGTCCAAAATAACTGACCTCAGTTTCTGAAGCTTGCATTTTTTATCTTTTAGTCCCACACAAAGCATCTGCTGTCCCTTTTCCTCCAGGGTGCTGTTGCTCAGGTCCAGCTCTGTTAGTCTTGTTGACTTTTGCAGGACTGATGCTATCATTTTACACCTTGTTTTAGAGAGGTGACAATGATTTATCCTGCGTAAAGAAAACATTCGGAATAGACCTTTATAATTGTGTTTTGGATCTTACATCTTATCTGTCTGTGTGTATCTAATGTGTTAAATACTTGGGCTGTAACAAAATGTGTATTGTAATCAAAATACTCAATGCCCCAAACCTAAAAGTCTTGCGGTTTAAGAAGGTAGGACCGTGACTTGCCCTATCAAACTCCATTATCCCTCAGTCCAGACTTAACCACATGATATGAGCTTGTTAGTGCTAAACTTTTCAAATTACGCTATGGTAACTGACCATGTGATCGACGTCTTATTTTAGTAAGACTACTCCTGAAATCAACTATACTGTGTCTAACAATGCCTAAATAAAAAGGGATGTCAGAATGGATTTTTAGAGCTTGTGCTTGGACTCAGGAGAGCATCTACTTATGGAATATGTACACATATGATATGAATACATAAAGCAGAGAATTGAGCACCATGAGTAAAGACTATATGGTGGCTAAAAAGAATTGATGTTATTCTTTCCTAAGAAGTTTGAAATGTACTCTCACTCTCTCACCAAACTCTTGTAGAATTTTCCACTGAGGGAAGCATTTTTTTGAGCCCATGCACTGAGTACTTCTCCAAATGGAAATCACCTATAAATGTAACAACATTAATTAGTGTTTGTACTCCACTGATGAGTTAATCATGCAGGTGCTAAATCTGTCCAGAGGCACCAGAAGGGAATTAGCTACACACTTGTAACAGCTTGTAACATATGATAGTTTGAACCAATACAAAAATATGAATACAGAAACAAACTATTCATAAATCAAAAGGCACAGACTATTCAGACCATAAAGTCATAATAAAATAGAAATACTCAGAAATAAAGTTAAATGAATCTTTAAAGGGAAATGAATGAGTTATGGTTTAAGTTTCAGATTCTGCTAACTGATGGATGAAGAAAGTGTGAAAGCTGAGCCACATGTAGTGTTGTAGAGACTTGGAACAAGTGGGACAGGGGAAAGGAGTCATCTTGCTTTGCTGCAGATTCATTCTCTCATGCAAAACAGGAAGCAGTTGAGGCCTCTTCTGCACTCTAAACTCAGGACTCATGAAACCTTGAAATCTAGACGTCACATACCCTAGTGACAGCAAATAAATTTGCTCAGCCAGTATGTCTAGAATCGAGCCATAGGGACTTACTAGGTCTTGTTACTGGATGGCAACCTTCTGTGTTCACCAATCACAACTGTGTTTAGAGTCGTTGGGCAGGCTTGGCACACATCTAGTTTGTTCCTTGATTGGCTAAATTGCTAGCTAAGAGTGCAGATGCAGTTTCTAGGGTCTATCAAAACGCTGCCAGACTATACAGTATATTTTAATGTTATAGTAGGCTATGGCTAGTCAAGCTAGAATTCATGGTCTTGTATTAAATTTTGAGGAGAGGAGGTGCGTCAAAATGATCAAACTGCAGAATGTTTAGAGCAGGAGGCAAGGGGCACTGCACCAAACACTCAATCTTCTACAATTTCTACATTCACGTGCACACATAATGATACCTGATTATGCCGTCACATTATCCCAACAGTAGGGCATCCATTATAAAATATGTGCAGTACACACCTTCTCTTTCTTCAGTGGTTCTTACTAGGCTCCAGAGCCTCTTCTTCTTCCTCTTGTCTTGAAACATAAAAATGTGTAAAACAGAATAATGGTAGAACTGTACAGTTACAGAGCAGACTATGCAGGAATGTGAGTCAATTCAATTTGTTTGTTTGTGAGTACGTTTTGGTTTTAGGAATTACAGGTCTATAGACTCTATTTACAGTCCAAATTAAATTATTTACTTTTTATTAATATTTGTTAGAAATTATAGTCCCTACACCACACTTTCTGAGTTGTGAGAGTGACGAAATCTTTAGCCTACATATGAATCTGTGGTCCTTACCTTTAAAGTAAATGATAAGACCCATAATTACTGGAATAATGATGAAAAGAGACACAGCTACAATGAATGGTGTTTTCCAAGGCCGAGTAAATACACCATCTGTAAAACATACACAAAATCAGAGAAATACAACTGCTGGGACATTTACATTTTTTTAGTGATAGTTTAAACTATCATATCAACTATGAACATATATGTCTTGCCTGAAATATGAAATGTGGTTTCTTCTCTCTGAAATATTGTTTTTTCATCTTTCTGTGTAAGTATGCAAACATAATTTCGATCTCTGTCATAAGCACGGAGCCGTCTTTGCACTTTGACGCCGTTTGGACTTGACACGATCTCAGACGGTTCTGCAGATAATTGTCCTCCCTCGCTGTCTGTCCACTCAAGAACAGGATCAGTCTTCCAACCTTCAGCTTCACACAGAAGACTGATCCCTCCATCCCATCTGACGCCCTGTGATATGATCCGTACTTGTCCAATTACTAAATGTCAAATAAATTTAAATGAGAGCATGCAGTCAGTTTACTGTAGGCATCAACACATGAAACTTATTCTGGTAATTCTGACATAAAACAAATTTCACCAATGACTTGAATGAGGGCATCATCATAGTATGACTCCTGCTGGATGAAGCATTTATATTCGCCTTCATCAGACACCTGAACCCTGCTGAGTCTCAGTGAAGCATTGCCCGTCTTCAGGCCTTCTATGAACAAGGCTGTCCTTCCTTTGTATGACTGGATCTGTTTGTTATTTTGATCCGTGCCATCTTTATAAAGATGCACAAGGGATCCCTGTTCCTGGTGATTCAGTCTAAACCATTCCACAGTCATCCCCTCAGCACTCATGTTGGGCTTTAGGGAGCAGGGGAGTATTATATCTCTACCAGCAACAGCATACAGAGGCTTGACTGGTCCAACAACCTGAAAAGCCCCTGTAAAAACAAAGACAACTACTGAATTTCATACACTCAAAGGTCAGAGAGGTTAAATATTCATTGTTGTATATTGTTGTGAAATGTGACAATGTCTTGAAAATTGTGGAGTGTACACACACCATTAGGTGAGGTAGGAGATAATGCAAAAATGTATATAATTTTTGTGATTCTGACTGTAATCATAATCTGACAACAACTGGTTAAAATGTGATTTTAGTTGTCCGAGTTACAGGCCACAAAAAGTTTCTTTTTATTTATTACGTTTCTTGTTCTATTACTTCCCATACCCACATTTTTTCTTACTGGTCGGAAACTTAATTGGCCCAATAGCCACAACAGCCAGATGTCATTATTTTATATATATATATCTCACGTCAGATGATTTGTAGCTTGAGTCGTAGCTGCAAACAGGCTACTCCATTTTTTTCAGATCTATTCAATGGCACAACATTTTGTACTGATGCAAAACGTTAAGCCTAACTGAATGATGACATACAATTATAACACAAATTCATGTTGTGTTGGATTGTCCTCTGATGACCGCAAAAGTAGTGGCACTGGCAATATTATAATTTTGCAGTATTCCTAACAATGATGCATTTAAACTGCTGAGGTTGTTGTCCTGTTAAGCTATTTCCTTGACTACACCACACCACAAGCACCACAATGACCCTCCAGTCTTAATACCACCATATGTTCAGTCCAATATTGTTTATGTTAGGCTAGATTTTACATAATGCACCGTTACGTCCTCACTGAATACACCCCAGATCCTGCATCTGGCACGAGTGAGGTTAATTATTTTATGGAATCTAAAAATAAGTTTACTCTTATGTCTCTCCCTGAGTATAATTCTTATATAATTCTAAAATTATACTATACTACTATTAAAAATGCTGTAAAAATCAAAAATGACAAAACACCCTGTCACCCGTCCACAAACCAATCAAAAATCTGATTTTATGTAATGCCACATCATCAATGACTACAGTTAATCATTTCAGTAACCGTTTTTTGTTTGTGTGCTGTATCTCATTCATATTTAATTGAATTGAAGAGTTAAAATGAGCACCATCCTCCAGTTGATTTGTGGCTTGCTGATATTAATTTTACAAAAGGTTAATCTTGAACTCTGTTTGATTTACAAGATGTGCCACAATATTTGAATTTTTCTCCGCAAGATGTGTCCCTTACCTGAACTGTGTATGTTTCTGCACTGGAAAAGCAGAATCACACAGCACAACAGGGGCCTGGATAGAGAGCTGCACACACATGCCATGACTGGGGGAAAGTTGAATCAAGTATGTTAACAATTGGATTCATCAACTTCAACTTCATGTTGTGACTATTCATTCATTTGCAAAAATTGAAATCATAATAATAAACTGCTGATCATACGCATCAAACAACCAGGCTATAAGAAATAACTGACTGGGCCTAGAACACTAGGTCCCATTATGCTTTTTTTAAAACATTGAGGATTTCCCCTGTAGCCTATGACAGGCCACCCCTTATTAGTCAATTGATCATTTTTCATTGTTCCCAGCTGCAAAGTGCCTGCCAACTTGTCTATCTTTATTTTATTTTTATTTTTGCAATTATCAATTCTCATTGCCCTCAGCTGCTTAAGTGGCAGTTGTGGGACCCAGCCACGTTATCCTGTGACATACATATTCAACATAGGAAAATTCTATGCAGGTAAACAATTGAGGCTTTATATCAAAATCAAAGTTTGTGTAGCAGTGTAGACCCAATAAAATTCAAAAGCCATAAGAATTGATTTTTGGGACATTTAAAATAATTGTAAAATAACTAAAAACATTGCATTAGCCTATAGGTCTGTAGACTTTTTGTTTGTTAGGCTAGGCCCACATCAAAATTGAACATTGACAACTGCCAACTGACGGAACCACTGACGTCATTTTTTTTTTTTTTTTTTGTTCCTATCCTTTGAGGTCAGGTACGGAAGTAGGCTAACATAATCAGTCCTAGCCTTAATTTAAGCACTCTCAACCAGATAACGTTAAGGTCTATCTCAAGATGTGTTATTATGACACCAGAATAACACATCTTCGCCCACGATTCCCTCTGTCCAAATTAGCAGACGATGGCCTTCCTTCCCAAGTGCATATTGCCAAGATCATGACCAACCCTCTCTTTTTAAGCTACGTTGTAGCCTCAACCATTATTCTTATCAATTAGTTTTTTGGCGTCAATCGATGACTTGGCCAATCTTTCTATTAGGCTTAAGCGTAATCATGTCACTACAAAACACTTACCATTTGTCCCGATATTAAACTTACACTTAACTTGAGAATGTACGTCTGTCGTGCTTTCAGTGAACTCTCCAATGTCTATTGTCGACTTGACTTATGTTAAACACTTTCATTTTCATTTAGACGTCACGTGATCTTATTTCTTGGTGCACAAGGACTGCCGGCGCAGATGCGCAACACAGTGCTGCCTCGTCATTCAGGCTACGGTGACTTTATCCTACAGAGTGAAGTTATAGAAGATTCCTGCAGATTTTAGTTTGCTCCAGTTACGTTGAATAAAAGGAAACATGCAGCCAAGTTTCGACTTGGACTGCAGATTATTTGCGTGTTTGCATTGCAACAGCGACCACAAGTGGTACGTCTAGAGCATGGCACAGGAGGAGTGGCCTTTCAGAGACTACTCGGCCTTTAGGACCAAAACCGAAACATACCATTAAAACATACCATTAAAATCTTTGGTACCTCTGTCTTTCCACTTAAAACATAACAGACTCGGCCATTTCTGAAATGGCCTACTACTATGCTGCATGTGACATTCTGCTTGTGCCCCGGCACACAGTACTGCTTCCCACAATTAATTAATTAGCTGCAGGTGCTCTATTTGACTGACTGAGCCAGTATGCAGCATGCAGGATGTTATGCAAGCAGCAGAAGAAGCCTACTGGCCACATGACCAGAACCTCATTAATTAATGGACTACAGGTGCTCTACCTGACTCAAGGTTAATTGAGCCCCACACTACTCCTGTGATATTTGTACTGCATACTACATGCTGCTGTCTGCAACGATTAGTATACGAGCAGTGTGTAGTAGTAGGCCATTTCGGAAATGGCCGATGTTTTTGAAAATGCCTACTTGACTGCAACATAGGCTAAGCCTCCTCATACTCATCTCTGTAGATAGTGTAGCATAAAGTGCGTATCGAATATTGACCAAATAACTTTGGGTCAGGTGGTATAGCACTGTAGTCCATTCATTAGGGTCATGTAGTCAGTAGGCCTTCTCTGCTATACTTGCATAATGAACATAGAAATTAGACATTAAAGATAATGCATCGCTACATGATTATTCCTGGCTGACATTCACAGTTGTAAAGGTCAACTTCAGTCAATTTCAATGAGAGCTCTATTGCTCAAGCTACTTAAAGCCAATGCTGAAGATGCAAGACATTTTGGTCCAACCATATAGGTTTCCTTGAGCAGAGAATAATCATAACAAGTAGCCCATGGGGGAAGGCGTTTGAAATGTATTTTTAACATTTAAACATACTCCAAATGTCATCACAAAAACTATGAAACATCAGCAGACACCTTATAACACTATTTTGTATGACTACAAATGGCTGAAAAAGTGGTTAAAACTGTCTCTAATCTCAGGATTAGAAGTGATCAGTTAGATCAGTGGCGAGCCTCCCAGAAGAATCACATGATTTCCCTGTTCCCTGCCTCCCTCTCCGGAGGTAAACACACATGACCCTTGGTATGGGTGACAAAGATTTTTTTCTTTATTTACAAAACAAGCGAAACTCACACCATTACTGAGCATCAAAATGGAGCCCCCGTCAAAAAAACGGCAACAACCCAAAAAAATCCATCAAAAACTCCAGGATGGAGGGAGAAAATAAAAATGAAACCTATTTTAAAAATGACAGAAAAATGCAGTAAATAAAAACACAATCTCTGGAGGAAATAAAATTAGATGCTGTCTGGGAAGGGAAGAGGGGGAGGGGAAGGGAAGAGGGGGAGGGGAAGGGAAGAGGGGGCCGGTGTTCCAGAGGGAAAACAAACTCCCAGGGAATGAAGAGGAGGTGGGGACGGGGAACATCTTCTGATTCAGATGAGGTCCGCCACTGCAAGACAAATTAAATAAATAAAAATATTGAAAAACATAAAAAGTACACATTACTGTCAGCAAAAAATGAGCATACACATTAGAATAACTAGCCTGGCCTATATACATAATTTCACTTGATTTTCAGATAAATAGATAGTTTCTCAATAGCCAAGATTCAATAACACAATAAATAAGAATATTTTTAAATCAAGTGCAGTGAAGACACAGCTTGCCACCATATGTTATGCTAGTTATGCAAGTTCAATTTTCTCTATTTCTAAAACAAACTTTTTGAGTTATTAGTTGTAGTCGAGATGTTCTCTTATACCACATGTGGCTGTTGTCTGTTGCATTAACAACAGAGACTGGAGGAGTCTCGTTAGGCCAAAATGGCTCCAGTAACGTCTATCTGGCGTCACGTCACACTCACCGTTCATGGGCATTTCGTCAATCTGTGTGGAATAGTACTGCTCAATGTCTCGCAGGATACGGATGTCGTCATTCTTCACAAAGTTGATGGCCACACCCTTGCGGCCGTAACGACCCGATCGGCCAATCCTGTGGAAGGACACAGAAGAATGAAACATGGACCAACCAATAAATATTCACATCTCCCTGATAATTGGTGGTGCTTTCAATCCTGAATGCTTCACTGTAGCTACACTTCATATTAGATTAGATATTATATAATATATACATTATATAGTACGTATAGGTGTGAGTGAGTGTGTGTGTGTGTGTGTGTGTGTGTGTGTGCAACTAGGATTTCAGGAGGGGTGTGTATGTGTACACTGTTGTGTGTGTACATGGGCATGTGTAAGTGTTTCATTAGTGTTAGTGTGTGTGTGTGTGTGTGTGTCCGTCCGTCCGTCCAACTGTATTGTTGTGTTCTCAGGTGTGTGCGTGTGTGTGTCTTACCTGTGGATGTACAACTCTCTGTTGTTGGGCAGGTCATAGTTGATGATGAGGGAGACCTGTGGCACATCCAGACCTCTTGCCCACACGTCTGTGGAGATCAACACGCGGCTGCAGACACACACACAGACAGACAGTCACATCAGTGTTTTGTTAAAAATGATTAAAAGATAATGGGTGCCATTAATGAGGAGACAACATCATTACTTCCAAGACAAGAGCACAAATTCAGTCACATGATCACTTCAGGCTGTCTAAAGACCTCCAATGTTTGCCCAGATTGTGACTGAAGTTGCCCTTTAACTCCACTTAATTTCAGCTTGCAATAAGCACTTTTTTGGACTTGAGCAGCTCAGAGGATACCGCCCCAACTATGATGGTTGCAATCATTTCCCACTGCCAAAGGACTAATGCTGTATTCCAGGGAGCTAGGAAGTAGGAGGTTTCAGGCCTCCAACTACGAAACATGCACTGGAACGCCACTTGAAGTGGGAGATTCTAGTTGTGAAGTGAGAGTACTTTGATGTACCCCGACTTCACCATGATGCAGTAGAATCACAGACAGAAACTTGTGACACAAACAGAAAGTCCATATGGAATGCAGCATAAGTTGCTAACTGGTTAGCAACTATGCTTTTGGGAAACAGACTGCTTGTCTGAATTCTGTTAGCAATTGGCTGTCTGACTTGAAACTTATTGGGGGGGGGGGGGTTCCTGGTTACCTGGCTCCGGAGCGGAACTCCTTCATGATGGACTCTCGCTCTTTCTGAGGCATGTCTCCGTGCATGGAGGACACAGTGAAATTGGCTTCCCTCATTTTTTCTGTTAGCCAGTCGACCTGCATGAACATATTAACACACGCAAACACATACATTTAGGTAACTGAAGGCAGAGCTTACCAGTTGAAGATGTCATTTGCTGAATGTGGAGAGAACATTGCAATTGAGTACCCACCATATAACTAAGGCAAAAGATAAATGATTTGTGGAAAAGTCAGGATTTTAAGTATAACTAAAGCTACAAAGCAGAACCCCAGGCAATCAAACACACACAACCTTGTTGGTATTGGAGAAGCCAAGACGATTTCCTGAGTTTGTATACGTGTGTGTGTGTGTAAATACTGACCTTCCTCTTGGTGTTGCAGAAGATGACTGCCTGTGTGATGGTGAGAGTGTCGTAGAGATCGCACAGTGTGTCAAACTTCCACTCTTCCCGCTCCACGGCCACAAAGAACTGCTTGATGCCCTCCAGAGTCAACTCATCACTGTCAGCGCACACGCACACACACACACACACACACACACACACAGAAAAGGCAATCAGGCATCAATCTCATCCTAAAGCATTCACATTCTAGGATTAGTATCTTTAATAAAATTAATAATGAAGTCATAAGTGGATAATTATGTAGATAGGCATAAGTCATTAATTTGTGAATTTTGTGTGTGTGTGTGTGTGTGTGTGTGTGTGTTTACCGTTTGACCAGGATGCGAATAGGGTCTGTCATGAATTTGTTGGTCATCTCCAGGATTTCGTGGGGCAGGGTGGCGCTGATAAGGACCACTTGGGTGGCGGGGGCAGGTAGCGATACACATCATAGATCTGCTCCTTGAAACCTTATACACAACACAAACAACAGAAAATCAATGTCGATACACGTCATAGAAACTCATTGAAACCATACACACACAAACAGAAAAGTCAATGTAGCTATACATCAGGGATGTGATTGGCCAAGGGCAAAAAAGCAGGAAAATACCTTTCCAATGAGGGTCTACAAGTCACTAGTCTCTGATACTGACTAACA
>JAODXP020000035.1:11461221-11516079 GCA_027497455.2 Sardinella longiceps | reverse complement strand
AAAAAAAAAAAAGATGTGTCTAATGACATTGTTTACCTTTACCATGTGTGACTATATTTACATTGCCATGTCAAAGTCAATCAACTTTATGACACATGTTTTGGATACTCCTCCTTTGTGTTTACCTTGGATCTGTCCTTCCCTATATAAGAGCCCAGAAGATTTGTGTGTGTGTGTGGATCATGTTTCACTGAGATTTTGGAAGATGTCCTTCATTCATCATTCTTCATACGTTCATCTTTATTAATTTCTTTTTTTGTTTTTATTAGAAAAGAAATTGACAGGATGTTCTTAAACTGTTATCATTTCAAATATAGATGCTACAATGTGAAGTAATACCTGCATGGTGAGTAAACTCAACCAAATGCAGCAGCAATACAGTATTACATTGCACATCTACGTATTTTTCCCTTTCCAGATTCAAATGTAAGACTTCTTTATCTTAAACATTTGCTTGGCTGGTTTAGACAGAGAAGATCTCAGACATAGCATAATTAAATTCATCCAGCCCAACCAAACAGACATGGCTTCTACATCATGGTGGTTGACAGAGACACACCCACAGATACAGCATGTGCGCAATCAAACCGTGATTACCCATACCCCACCACCATAACCAGTCGATTTACATTTATGATTTTTTAAATTTTATTTTCATATTTGTGCTAGTAATTAGTCTTTTGAAGATCTACAAGCAAAAAGAGTGAAGGTGTAGTCGTCCTGTGATTTTATTGATTTTTTTTTTGGTAGCATATTGGAAAAACGCTAGAGCCACCCTCATGTAGACAACATGCAAGATCATACAAATGGCTTCTGAATCTAATCTAATTTTGAATTTGTTCTTGATTCTTCATCAACATTGGACTTTTAAGGAAGGATCATATTCTCATTGCAGCGCTGTTAGCATTGCAGAAAATGAATAATGATCGTCGTTATGCCAAAGAATGGCATAAATTTGTTTAAAGTGAAGAAATATAGAGATGAAGATTAGCATGGTGATTGTTAATCTCCTAAAACATTGTTGAAGTTCAATGTAATTTTGTAATGAGTGCAAAACTCAAAGGAGAGTTCATGTTATTCTTTCAAAAAAAAAAAAAAAAAAAAATGCATTTCACAAGTTATATCTTTTGTGTTTTTGTGTATTTCGTAAGGACTTTGCTTCATATTCATAAATTCATATTAAAATTATGAAGAGTCAGTAATCAAGAGAGATTTCAGTCATTGTTTTCATAAAATGCAATGCAACTACAATGAGCAAAAAATCTACTGTTGACTGAAAATGTTGATCAAACACCAAGCGCTTTTATTACACGAAATTAAGGTAAAAACATGAATTTGTATGTTTTTCAATGGAGAATAAAAAGGTCAAAACATGACTATAAAGAACTCAACAAGGAAGAGGTGAATCTTTTATCAGACCAATTCACATACAAATACAGCAGTCTCCAAAACACATGGCTATGTAAACATAGTCATAGGTAAACACACCCCTAGGAATCAAGAGGGGAAAAAAACAATCACCCACCCACATATAGCCCATGTTTGAAAATTAATTGTGACAAAATGGGGCAAAACACCCTTCCAATTTTTTTATATAAGTTAAACAATAATTTGATCTGTCAAAAACAAAAAAAGGGACCTGATCCATTAACTCAGTTTTTTTAAATATGGCTCTGAATTTGGGCACAAATGTGTTTTTCCCCGTATTTGAGGCATAATACTTGTGGATCCATTCATCTTAGAGTGACCATGTTTTGTAGAGTGTTTGACCTGTTGCCAGATATACTTCCTGTTAAATATAAGTCTTCTATGTCCAAAACTGGGGCCTTGACAACTCTTCAAAGTTACCATCTCATTTTGCCAAGCCATACTTTGGTAGAAGTTTGAGCGCCTGTATCCTAAGTTATGCTTGAGCTACAATCCTGATATTCCATGTCTGGAGGCTAGAACTACCATATATTGACAGTAGAAAATTTGAAGGCTATAGGTGAGACAGTTTTCCAGATATTGCTGTTTAAAACAGCCTTTAGATTATGATGCCAAAAAATGCCCGAAATGCATTCCAAATGAAATATTTCTTATTAAAAAACTATTGAGGTTATGAACCTAATATTTTGGATTATTACTATTAAAAATGGTATCTTTTTAGTAGAATTTTTTCAGTAAATTCTGAGATGGTCAAGCGGGGAATTTTCCAGAATTTGGGTGAATTGACATGAAATGACCCATTTGACATACGGGCCATTCCGTGTGAAATCAACAAATGCATTCCGCCTGACCCTCTTGGATTTTCTTCAAACTTTAGGTGCCTAATGCCATCATACCCATCAGCAATTGTGCAAAATATTAACCTTGTATCTACTTTACTTTCTGAGATATTGGCCCTTAAAAAACAGGGTCTAGATCAGGGAAAAATTCATTTTTTTAACTTTGTTAAGTTCTGTTGGCCATTACTTACACATACTTCATGTTAAAAAATTGAAAATTTCAGGCGTTGTTGCATACATGTAGACGTTCTGAACTGTCAAATATTTTAGCTTAGAGTAAGACAATTGCCAAGTTATGGATTCCTGAAAATGGTATGAGCACAAAATGATGGCCACTTTTGATGACAATATTTCCACACTGAAGCATATGAGATCTCCGATAATTAAATATGTATGTATGTGTTCAGTAGTCATGTTTTATTGAACTGGAGGAATAATTCGGAAATAATTCAAACTTATTGATTTATGGCACTTCAAAATTGACAAAGATAATATTGGATCCAACTTTTAAGTGCATTTACAATTTTACTGGTAGAGTCAACCATAAAAACAAAAACATCAACTTAAAGAAAAGTTTCTAGACTCTGAATGCACCGAATTTCAAAGTGGTACCCAAAAGAAAAGTACATAAAAGAGTCTGTCAAAGACAGCTTTCAAGGCATGGGGTGATTGATTTATTTCTGCCTTTCTAACCATGTTCTGTTTTGTTTATGTAGCCATGTGCTTTTGGTACCTTTGCCACAGTCCCTCCCCTCACAGAACTGTCTCCACCCTTTACCCAATTTTAGCAGCACTGACATCAACTATCAACTCTAATAACAAGAACAACATTATTTTTTATATACTACTACTACTACTACTACTACTACTACTAATGATAATAATAAAATAAAATGATTATTATTATTATTATTATTATTATTATTATTATTACTGATAATAGTAATAACCTCTTCTAGTACCCCAGGGAAAAGTGGAATAATCAGTGTATTTAGTTGTCTAAAGCAATTTCTTTAGAATTTATTTTCATTTTATTTTTATTTAATTTCCTCAGTAAACATATGAGGAGTGGGATACAGATGTGGAAGATCTAAACGTTTGTGAGCACACTTGCTTTGATTTATATGGAAAGCATTTTATCAGTGAGTAAGTCAAACAGATTGTAATAGGCCTAGTGTTCACAACTGCCAAGGTGGTCATGTATTTTTGCCAGCGTGTGTATATCTGTGTACAAGACAACTCAAAATTATTCAGATTTGGATGATATTATTGGAACTATTCACATTCAGTTCAGATGTTAGTTGTAACATCGGATGCCTGAATAATCTGTAATCCATCACACGCACTAAAACTTATAAATTATATCTTCGACCCTTTTTAACCCAGAAGAAATCTGTATTTCTTGAGTAGTCTTCTAGTTTCGAGATTTAATTTATTCATTGAACGCTCAGTTGCTTTGTACTAGCAGCAATGCTGTTACAAAGCATGATCTTAATGTTGTCAAGAAAACGACTAGTTTATTTTGATATACTTCTCTATCATGGTGGCTGAGATTCTAGCCTGAACCCAATGGTGGCAGTAATCTAAGGGCCCCGCCCACAACCAACTCTAGTGCCCTTTGAAAAAAAGTCATTACCCATGAGCCCTAGCGCATGCTGAGACTTTCTTTTTTTCATTTCCATTGTTAAATCATGTGCTACAATTTTAACGTTTAAGCCAAGGCCTATTACTTAGAAGCTAGAATGTGGGTACAGCGAGAATGTATGTCACAATGCATGTATTTTGAACTTAGTTACCCCGATTAAGTCAAGGGTTTCATTATGTATGTTGGTTTGTGCTTTGCTGTCAGTGTTGTCAGGCATTGATTCATTTTTATTATCTACAATACCTAAAGTTGATAATGGATTGAGAAAATGATGTACCTGCTGACGTCCATAGTAATGACAGTTGGTTGGATGTGTATATTATACGTTAAGAGTCAGTTTCTGTAAGAATCATGCGGGTGGTGATACAAACCCTCTTCATATTCCCTTCAAATTTTGAATACCAGTAGACATGTGCCTAAGAAGGACAAAACTGTATTTTTAAACATTGAGAATGTTCCTAACAAAAGTTAGGGCTTCCCAAAATTTCAGCATAATTTTGAGGTACTGAAAATTCCAGTTTTTGCTTTCAAATATCTCATTGCGCCTTGATCTTACCATCCTGAAATTTTGGCACATAAATGTTGGGGAAATAAACCTTTGAGTAATGATGTCACTTCTGTGGCAAATTGAAGGCACTGTCCTTAAGGGCCTCTTCAAAATTGGACCTTTTACATTTTTGTACCATTTTTGTGTGCCTCTCACAGTTCATATGACACTCAAAACCTTATTAGTTTGTAATATATATTCACTTTGGAACCTCCTCTTTTAGAATTTGAATAAAATATATGGGCATGAATTGGTGATGTTAAGCTAGAGGCAATTATTTTAGGGAAATATGAAATGAAGTGCCATTTTAGGTGCTCATAGCTCTGTGCGCCATCACTCAAAACAGTTGAAATTTGCCTTACTTTGTTCGTCTGCACTCATATTATCTGTGGTCCAAATATCTAGGTGGCTTTTTGTTCTATCGGCGAGTAAATTAATTTTATTTACAGCAGATTTGCACCTATGATAACTTCTATGGAGGGTTGTGCTGACTAACCAGAGACGCCAAAGCTCTAACCCTGTTTGAGCCATTATCAGACTGTAGATGTGGTGGCACAGTGGTTATGTCACAGACTACCAATCAGCAGACCAGGGTTCAATTCCCAAGCATCACATTATTTATTTATTGCTTTGAGTAAGCAAATTATTAGGCAACATTACTTGATTAGATAAAGAAGGCTACCACTCAAATATATTGCAAACAATACAAAAGTATTAACATTAAGTGTCTTGCTCAGGGGAGTAAGAGGACAGTCAAGTACAGAACCACCAGCTTATCAGCTTACAAGTGTGCTAGGCTGTTTCTTTACACGTTGTGCTATCAACACTCAATTGATGCTGCATATACTTTTATTCTTTGAAGATGTAGTCTTTAAATCCAAAATTTTGATTTGAAATATGAAAAGACACTTGTGCGCTTTTATAAAATCACTTGTGTGTCTTTATAACTGTTTGCTAAATCTATTATTCTTGGGAATGGTCTCCTTTGGGGCATTACTAAAGGTAATTGACCAATATCAAATCAATTGTCTGTAAATGTATCACTTTGTTTGAAACAAAAAAAGTTGAATACACCCGTCAGACAGTCTAACTATTCAGCTTGGACATTGCTCACAGAATCTATTTCAAGACTCAGAACATGAGAATAACTCATCCCTCTTCAGATCTAATGACTGTAAACTTACATCAAATTTTTCTTAAACGTCTCATTACTCACACTTGTGCAGGAGTGTTCCTTCCTACTACAAGGGGTGTTTTTGACAAGTTTAAGAGGAGCCAGAGTTAAGGCCATGGTGAATGTCAAGTACATAAGAGCATTGTCTGTGCTACCAATCAATTAGCAGACACACCCCACAGTGAAGGGTGAGTCTGATCATGTGTGTAGAACTACACTTCTCTGTAATGGTGACTCAAAATGTCAATTACCCATAACCACCAGTGGCATCAAGGTAACCCTTATTGAGTTGCTTAGAGTGAGACATAGTGTTCAGACATCAACTATGCCAAGTGTTTGCAAATCAGCAGCTTCCTCTATTGTGCAATTGGTAGCAGAAACAATCCTATTGTTGAGCATAATCATTTGGCAGTTAGATATCATTATTGTCTTGTCACACATCTATACCTACCAATCTGTGAGAAATTTCATCTGATTTCAGTACATGGCAGATAATGCTGGCGGTTTCCCCCCATTATTTAGATTCAGTGTTCATTAGCAAGTCATGTAATTTCTCACTCTTTCCTGGACATTATACACTGGCAGTTCTTTAGGGTTAGACATTGCATTTTACAGAGAACTGTGTGTTTTACTAGATCACAATAAAAATGCACATGATGAAAAGACTATGCAGAGTGTATGTCATTCAATTTGGTCTATTTGTGAGTGACTTTTTGGCACCTATTCTGACTCAAAAATATGTTATAGCAATTTGGCCCAAAATAGATGAATGTCTTTCCTAAATGTGCACTTTTGATTATGTAGCCACACATCCCAAGGGAAGGTGTGCAAAATTATACCTCAATATCTCAAATATTTCTAAGAAAACTATGCCTTCGAATGAACCCACTCCCTATTCCAAAAAAATATTTGGAAACTTCAAACTATAATACCACCAAAACACTTGGAGACTCAAGCATGCCTTTGTATGTTTGTCAGGTGCCTCCAACATGGCTTCAATACTGCCGTTTTTTTTTTTTTTTTTTTTTTTCCCAGCTTTGTCCACATGATGGTGCTGTTTTCAATTTCACGTATTTCTAGAGGGCCTATCGATGTATGTAATTTATGCAGTTAATAAATGGCATTTAATGGTTAATAAAGCAAAATGCCTCCAATATATTTAGAATACAAATAGATTAGATACATGTCAACATAATAAAAATTGTTTCAACCCTTTTTACTGATGGCGCACAAAGATATGGACGTCTAATTTCAATTTCAATTTCATATTTGCCAAATGAAACATCCTCTCTATCAGTACTTGAAAATTTTGCAATCTTCAACCAATTATATTTCAAAACAGGACCTCCCAATGTGCTCATATCTTTATGAATGAGCAAGGTTACGTGTTTGCACAAGCAGTGAGAGGCCCCAAAACAAGGCTCCAAAACTGAAAAGTTGAGTTTTCAATGGCCACCTAACGGCTGTAAGTTGAACTAGTGACCATCATAAAAATATGTTTCAAAACTGTTGGACCCATGCTCTGATTTTGCCAAATGTCAGAGTGCTGTCTTGAAAGCCCACTGAAATATGGACAGGCAAAGTTGTGCATTTTGAAAAGCATCAAATTTCCACCTTTGCCATGTGTCATTTCAAAAGTCCCTAGTTTTTTTTAGGAAAGGTCCAAAACATTTAAATTGTTATTTTTAAATATCTATCCCATATAAGTATCTATGAGAATTTTTTCATTGAGATCTGAAGAGGGTTTGTATCAGCCCCTATGGAAATCCGCATGAGTCTTACAGAAACTGACTCTTAAAACTTTAATGTGTTCAGAAGTTGAATCACTATAGTATATGTCCTGGTCTAAGCTTTCACAATTACAACCTTACAAACATTGGGTTATTCTTTACCGAAAATGCTCAACTTTCGAAACAATTTGAACAGGTGTCGCTTCCACTGACAATTGTAGTTATAACATTAATTTGGATTTGAATAGAATTAACATTGCTGATAAGTCAATTCACTATACTAAACTGCAAAGGCAGTAATGCTACAAAAAGTTGCAAAATACTTTGATAAAATATCTAGGTTATCATTTATTAATCATCTATCAATTAAACTATCTATCAATCAATTTGCAAATATTTGAAGAGATTGCAATGCTGGTCCTTTTATGCCCGTGACAATAAATCTGAATTTTCTGTCACCTGCCGATTTATGCTCCATTTTAGTGATCAGTCATAAAAAGTCTTAGTTTCTTACAATTATAAGCCATCTCATATTAATTCTCAGGATCACAGACTGCATTACCTTTGAGCATATTAAAGTTACAGCTATACATTCAATGTATGGTAATATGGTATTTGAAGTAGCCTATCTTTAGAGATTGTGCACAAAAAGCAATTTGTGATAATCCACCATGAAGCCGTGATGACTAGGAAACCAACAATAATCATGATCAACAATAGCAGGCAAAATGCTCATTAATAATAAAAAGAAGCCTTTAAAAGAAGAAACCTCATTGGCTAAACATACAAGGAATAGGCAGACACCAAACACCCAATGAAAAGCCTAATTGATGAATAAAGGGAGGGGCAGAACCTAGGCCCAGAAGCACATGGCTATGTGGGCAAAGTAGTCCATAGCAACCAAGGGACCAAATAAACAAACACACCTAGCAACGAAGGCAGAAAAACCAATCACCAAGACTGTGAAAGCCATCTTTGATATAGTAATTTATGTGGTTTGGCTAAAGGTACCATTTCAATATCTTGAGCATTTGCAAAATAAAACATGGGCTTTGTGGTGGTAACTTTGATTTTAAGGTACACTCAACCAGTAATTTGGAAAATATGCTTAAACTATAGGTCTTAATTCATTTATATCATCTTTAATGTCTCAAAACTCAAAAGCTGTTATTAATATCAAATATTTACCTACTTGAAGATAATGTACAATAACTTGTGTGAACTACATAGAAATACTAAAGATCTGATGTCATTCATGTACAAGATACAGTACTTTGAAATAGATAGGAAAAAATGAACATGTAATTTTTTTGCCATTTTCAGCAAAGCATTACTCAACAAATGTGCTACTGTGAAAGGTGTACTTCACAGTGTAAAGACACAAACTACTTTAGAATATGTCCTGAAAGTTTCATAAATGTAGCATGAACACTCCAAGAGTAACGCTTTGTGGAACATGGATATTTTCTCAGAGCTCCACTTTCATGACACACGACCCCCTTTTTTAAGACCCCATATCTCAACAACTATACAAGATACAATGGTAATATTTCACATAATAGGTCCTGGGTATGGTAACATTATTCACATAAAGTTTGAAGCAAATCCAAGATGGTCAGGCGGAATTTTTGTCTCAGATTTGTTGATTTGGCACGGAATGACCCATACCCCACTGCCTCGTTTTTCTCATTGTGAACGTGCTCAAAATGTTTCCACACCTCCGACCTCGCATTTACTGGCTCGACCAACATGAATTCGCCAAGGGCTAATCTCCGTTTAACTTCTTCTACATCCATTTTGCATCTACTAACGCATGCCTGTAGATCGAACGTTAGGCGTATCATTTGATCGCATATTTGCCGCGCATTGGCTTTCAGCCCGAGCCCGAGCCGGGCCCGCTTGGAATATTGAAATTAGACCCCGAACCGGCCCGAACCCGGCAGGTCCTGTTGGGCCCCGTCGGGTTCGGGCAAATATTTCCAGCTCTACCCAGAAGCACATGGCTATGTGGGCAAAGTAGTCCATAGCAACCAAGGGACCAAATAAACAAACACACCTAGCAACGAAGGCAGAAAAAACAATCACCAAGACTGTGAAAGCCATCTTTGATATAGTAATTTATGTGGTTTGGCTAAAGGTACCATTTCAATATCTTGAGCATTTGCAAAATAAAACATGGGCTTTGTGGTGGTAACTTTGATTTTAAGGTACACTCAACCAGTAATTTGGAAAATATGCTTAAACTATAGGTCTTAATTCATTTATATCATCTTTAATGTCTCAAAACTCAAAAGCTGTTATTAATATCAAATATTTACCTACTTGAAGATAATGTACAATAACTTGTGTGAACTACATAGAAATACTAAAGATCTGATGTCATTCATGTACAAGATACAGTACTTTGAAATAGATAGGAAAAAATGAACATGTAATTTTTTTGCCATTTTCAGCAAAGCATTACTCAGCAAATGTGCTACCGTGAAAGGTGTACTTCACAGTGTAAAGAGAGGAATTTTTGTTTCAGATTTGTTGATTTGGCACGGAATGACCCAGTATCGATGGGGGTCATTCCGTGCCAAATCAACAAATCTGAGACAAAAATTCCGCCTGACCATCTTGGATTTGCTTCAAACTTTATGTGAATAATGTTACCATACCCAGGACCTATTATGTGAAATATTACCATTGTATCTTGTATAGTTGTTGAGATATGGGGTTTTAAAAAGGGGGTCGTGTGTCAAGAAAGTGGAGCTCTGAGAAAATATCCATGTTCCACAAAGCGTTACTCTTGGAGTTTTCATGCTACATTTATGAAACTTTCAGGACATATTTTGAAGTAGTTTGTGTCTTTACACTGTGAAGTACACCTTTCACGGTAGCACATTTGCTGAGTAATGCTTTGCTGAAAATGGCAAAAAAATTGCATGTTCATTTTTTCCTATCTATTTCAAAGTACTGTATCTTGTACATGAATGACATCAGATCTTTAGTATTTCTATGTAGTTCACACAAGTTATTGTACATTATCTTCAAGTAGGTAAATATTTGATATTAATAACAGCTTTTGAGTTTTGAGACATTAAAGATGATATAAATGAATTAAGACCTATAGTTTAAGCATATTTTCCAAATTACTGGTTGAGTGTACCTTAAAATCAAAGTTACCACCACAAAGCCCATGTTTTATTTTGCAAATGCTCAAGATATTGAAATGGTACCTTTAGCCAAACCACATAAATTACTATATCAAAGATGGCTTTCACAGTCTTGGTGATTGGTTTTTCTGCCTTCGTTGCTAGGTGTGTTTGTTTATTTGGTCCCTTGGTTGCTATGGACTACTTTGCCCACATAGCCATGTGCTTCTGGGCCTAGGTTCTGCCCCTCCCTTTATTCGTCAATTAGGCTTTTCATTGGGTGTTTGGTGTCTGCCTATTCCTTGTATGTTTAGCCAATGAGGTTTCTTCTTTTAAAGGCTTCTTTTTATTATTAATGAGCATTTTGCCTGCTATTGTTGATCATGATTATTGTTGGTTTCCTGGTCATCACGGCTTCATGGTGGATTATCACAAATTGCTTTTTGTGCACAATCTCTAAAGATAGGCTACTTCAAATACCACATTACCATACATTGAATGTATAGCAGTAACTTTAATATGCTCAAAGGAAATGCAGTCTGTGATCCTGAGAATTAAGAGTCAGTTTCTGTAAGAATCATGCGGGTGGTGATACAAACCCTCTTCATATTCACTTCAAATTTTGAATACCAGTAGACATGTGCCTAAAAAGGACAAAACTGTATTTTTAAACATTGAGAATGTTCCTAACAAAAGTTAGGGCTTCCCAAAATTTCAGCATAATTTTGAGGTACTGAAAATTCCAGTTTTTGCCTTCAAATATCTCATTGCGCCTTGATCTTACCATCCTGAAATTTTGGCACATAAATGTTGGGGAAATAAACCTTTGAGTAATGATGTCACTTCTGTGGCAAATTGAAGGCACTGTCCTTAAGGGCCTCTTCAAAATTGGACCTTCTACATTTTTGTACCATTTTCGTGTGCCTCTCACAGTTCATATGACACTCAAAACCTTATTAGTTTGTTATATATATTCACTTTGGAACCTCCTCTTTTAGAATTTGAATAAAATGTATGGGCATGAATTGGTGATGTTAAGCTAGAGGCAATTATTTTAGGGAAATATGAAATGAAGTGCCATTTTAGGTGCTCATAGCTCTGTGCGCCATCACTCAAAACAGTTGAAATTTGCCTTACTTTGTTCGTCTGCACTCATATTATCTGTGGTCCAAATATCTAGGTGGCTTTTTGTTCTATCACCGAGTAAATTAATTTCATTTACAGCAGATTTGCACCTATGATAACTTCTATGGAGGGTTGTGCTGACTAACCAGAGACGCCAAGGCTCTAACCCTGTTTGAGCCATTAGCAGACTGCAGATGTGGTGGCACAGTGGTTATGTCACAGACTACCAATCAGCAGACCAGGGTTCAATTCCCAAGCATCACATTATTTATTTATTGCTTTGAGTAAGCAAATTATTGGGCAACATTACTTGATTAGATAAAGAAGGCTACCACTCAAATATATTGCAAACAATACAAAAGTATCAACATTAAGTGTCTTGCTCAGGGGAGTAAGAGGACAGTCAAGTATAGAACCACCAGCTTACAAGTGTGCTAGGCTGTTTCTTTACACGTTGTGCTATCAACACTCAATTGATGCTGCGTATACTTTTATTCTTTGAAGATGTAGTCTTTAAATCCAAAATTTTGATTTGAAATATGAAAAGACACTTGTGCGCTTTTATAAAATCACTTGTGTGTCTTTATAACTGTTTGCTAAACCTATTATTCTTGGGAATGGTCTCCTTTGGGGCATTACTAAAGGTAATTGACCAATATCAAATCGATTGTCTGTAAATGTATCACTTTGTTTGAAACAAAAAAAGTTGAATACACCCGTCAGACAATCTAACTATTCAGCTTGGACATTGCTCACAGAATCTATTTCAAGACTCAGAACATGAGAATAACACATCCCTCTTCAGATCTAATGACTGTAAACTTAGATCAAAACTTTCTTGAACATCACATTAGACTCAGAACACTTGTGCAGAAGTGTTCCTTCCTGCTACAAGGGGTGCTTTTGACAAGTTTAAGAGGAGCCAGAGTTAAGGCCATGGTAAAAGTCAAGTATACAAGAACATTGTCTGTGCTGCCAGTCAATTAGCAGACACACCCTACACTGAAGGGTGAGTCTGACCATGTGTGTAGAACTACACTTCTCTGTAATGGTGACTCAAAATGTCAATTACCCATAACCACCAGTGGCATCATGGTAACCCTTACTGAGTTGCTTAGAGTGAGATATAGTGTTCAGACATCAACTATGCTAACTGTTTGTAAACCAGAAACCTCCATTCTTGTGCAATTGAAAACAGCAACAATCCTGTTGTTGAACACAATCACTTGGCAGTTAGAATTCGTTATTGTCTTGTCTCACATCTAATCCTATCAATCTGTGGGAAAATTCAAAATTCATCTGATTTCAGTATATGGCAGATAATGCTGGTGGTTTATCCCCATTATTTAGATTCAGTGTTTATTAGCAAGTCCTGTAATTTCTCACTCTTTCCGGGACATTATACACTGGCAGTTCTTTAGGGTTAGACATTGCATTTTACAGAGCACTGTGTTTTACTAGATCACAATAAAAATAAATACACATGATGAAAAGACTAAGCAGAGTGTATGTCATTCAATTTGGTCTATTTGTGAGTGACTTTTTGGCACCTATTCTGACTCAAAAAATATTTGTCATAGCAATTTGGCCCAAAATAGATGAATGTCTTTCCTAAATGTGCACTTTGGATTATGTAGCCACACATCTCAAGGGAAGGTGTGCAAAATTATACCCTCAATATTTCAAATATTTCTAAGAAAACTATGCCTTCGAATGAACTCCACTCCCTATTCCAAGAAAATATTTGGAAACTTCAAACTATAATACCACCAAAACTCTTGGAGACTCAAGCATGCCTTTGTATGTTTGTCAGGTGCCTCCAACATGGCTTCAATACTGCCGTTTTTTTTTTTTTTTTTTTTTTTTCAGCTTTGTCCACATGATGGTGCTGTTTTCAATTTCACGTATTTCTAGAGGGCCTATTGATGTATGTAATTTATGCAGTTAATAAATGGCATTTAATGGTTAATAAAGCAAAATGCCTCCAAGATATTTAGAATACAAATAGATTAGATACATGTCAACATAATAAAAATTGTTTCAACCTTTTTTACTGATGGCGCACAAAGATATGGTCGTCTAATTTCAATTTCAATTTCATATTTGCCAAATGAAACATCCTCTCTATCAGTACTTGAAAATTTTGCAATCTTCAACCAATTATATTTCAAAACAGGACCTCCCAATGTGCTCATATCTTTATGAATGAGCAAGGTTACGTGTTTGCACAAGCAGTGAGAGGCCCCAAAACAAGGCTCCAAAACTTAAAAGTTGAGTTTTCAATGGCCACCTAATGGCTGTAAGTTGACCTAGTGACCATCATAAAAATATGTTTCAAAACTGTTGGACCCATGCTCTGATTTTGCCAAATGTCAGAGTGCTGTCTTAAAAGCCCACTGAAATATGGACAGGCAAAGTTGTGCATTTTGAAAAGCATCAAATTTCCACCTTTGTCATGAGTCATTTCAAAAGGCCCTAGTTTTTTTTAGGAAAGGTCCAAAACATTTAAATTGTTATTTTTAAATATCTATCCCATATATGATAATCTATGAGAATTTTGAGATCTGAGGAGGGTTTGTATCAGCCCCTATGGAAATCCGCATGAGTCTTACAGAAACTGACTCTTAATATGAGATGGCTTATAATTGTAAGAAACTAGACTTCTTATGACTGATCACTAAAATGGAGCATAAATCAGCAGGTGACAGAAAATTCAGATTTATTGTCACGGGCCTAAAAGGACCAGCATTGCAATCTCTTCAAATATTTGCAAATTGATTGATAGATAGTTTAATTGATAGATGATTAATAAATGGTAGATATTTTATCAAAGTATTTTGCAACTTTTTGTAGCATTACTGCCTTTGCAGTTTAGTATAGTGAATTGACTTATCAGCAATGTTAATAATTTTAATCTATTCAAATCCAAATTAATGTTATAACTACAACTGTCAGTGGAAGCGACACCTGTTCAAATTGTTTCTAAAATTGAGCACTTTAGGTAAAGAATAACCCAATGTCTGTAAAGTTGTACTTGTGAAAGTTCAGACCAGGATATATATTATAGTGATTCAACTTCTGAACACATTTGAGTTTTAACGTATGATATTCACATCTAACCTAACTGCTATTATTAGTAGTTATCAGAAAGGAAAACAATTATTCCAATCCATTACTAAATTTAAATAGTTTAGGTAGTAAGAATGAACCAATGCCTGACAAACCTGACTTCAAAGCACAAACCAACATACATAATGAAACCCTTGACTTAATCGGGGTAACTAAGTTCAAAATACATGCATTGTGACATACATTCTCGCTGTACCCACATTCTAGGTTCTAAGTAATAGGCCTTGGCTTAAACGTTAAAATTGTAGCACATGATTTAACAATGGAAATGAAAAAAAGAAAGTCTCAGCAGGCGCTAGGGCTCATGGGTAATGACTTTTTTTCAAAGGGCACTAGAGTTGGTTGTGGGCAGGGCCCTTAGATTACTGCCACCATTGGGTTCACGCTAGAATCTCAGCCACCATGATAGAGAAGTATATCAAAATAAACTAGTCATTTTCTTGACAACATTGAAACCATACTTTGTAACAGCACTGCTGTTAGCACAAAGTCACTTGAGCAATCAATGAACAAATTAAATCTCTAAGCCAGAAGAGTACTCAAGAAGTGCAGAATTCTTCTAGAGTAAAGGAGCTTGAAGACATATTTTATACTGGCTAGTTCGATGTGCTGGATCACAGATCATTCAGGCATCATCTGATTCAACCGTCTTCTAAGCTGAATGTGAATAGTTCCAATAATATTATCCAAATCTGTGCAGTTTTGAGTTGTTTTGTACACAAACATACACACGTTGGTAAAAAAACATGATCTCCTTGGCAGTTGTGAACACTAGGCCTATTACATCTGTTTGACTTACTCACTGATAAAATGCTTTCCATATAAATCAAAGCAAGTGTGCTCACAAACGTTTAGATCTTCCACATCTGTATCCCACTCCTCATATGTTTATTGAGGAAATAAAATAAAAATAAAATGAAAATAAATTCTAAAGAAATTGCTTTAGACAACTAAATACACTGATTATTCCACTTTTCCCTGGGGTACTAGAAGAGGTTATTACTATTATCAGTAATAATAATAATAATAATAATAATTTTATTTTATTCTTCTTCTTATTATTATTATTATTATTAGTAGTAGTAGTAGTATATAAAAAATAATGTTGTTCTTGTTATTACAGTCGATAGTTGATGTCAGTGCTGCTAGAATTGGGTAAAGGGTGGAGACTTAGTTCTGTGAGGGGGAGGGACTGTGGCAAAGGTACCAAAAGCACATGGCTACATAAACAAAACAGAACATGGTTAGAAAGGCAGAAATAAATCAATCACCCCATGCCTTGAAAGCTGTCTTTGACAGACTCTTTTATGTACTTTTATTTTGGGTACCACTTTGAAATTCGGTGCATTCAGAGTCTACAAACTTTTCTTTAAGTTGATGTTTTTGTTTTTATGGTTGACTCTACCAGTAAAATTGTAAATGCACTTAAAAGTTGGATCCAATATTATCTTTGTCAATTTTGAAGTGCCATAAATCAATAAGTTTGAATTATTTCCGAATTATTCCTCCAGTTCAATAAAACATGACTACTGAAGTGATACATATTTAATTATCGGAGATCTCATATGCTTCAGTGTGGAAATATTGTCATCAAAAGTGGCCATCATTTTGTGTTCATACCATTTTCAGGAATCCATAACTTGGCAATTGTCTTACTCTAAGCTGAAATATTTGACAATTCAGAACGTCTACATGTATGCAACAACGCCTGAAATTTTCAATTTTTTAACATGAAGTATGTGTAAGTAATGGCCAACAGAACTTAACAAAGTTAAAAAAATGAATTTTTCCCTGATCAAGACCCTGTTTTTTAAGGGCCAATATCTCAGAAAGTAAAGTAGATACAAGGTTAATATTTTGCACAATTGCTGATGGGTATGATGGCACTAGGCACCTAAAGTTTGAAGAAAATCCAAGAGGGTCAGGCGGAATGCATTTGTTGATTTCACACGGAATGGCCCATGGATAGGGGGTGGCCCTATCATATGGAGTTTGGGAAGTGGGTGGGTCATCCAATTGTTTGGATCTTCACTTCACTTACACACTTGCCATTGAGATAAAAAGATACTACATTATTACCCTCACAAAGCAAATTCACTTTTACTTCTACACTGTTGATGGCAAGAAGCAATGTAGTGATGAAGTTAAACCAGTAACTAAAGCTGCTACATTCAACATTTTCTGTGGGATTCATATGTAAAGCCAGCAGCGTGAACCTAAACATGGTGGTGTATTCCAATGATTCCCTTCCATAAAATCTATTACAGGCTACCTTAGACATACAGTATCCAGAGGATGAATAGCCAAGTCTCATAAAAATGTGGAATATTAATCAGTTCATATTTAATGTGTGTTTTGTGGGCTACCACATTCTCTTTTTTTCCTCTACCAACAGCACACAGTCAGCTTGAACAGGGATATTTTCGGAAGCACTGATTATCAGTACGTAATCAGTAAGTAATAAGTATACATAATCAAATTCAAGACACTGAAACATGGATAAAGAAAAACATGCACACGTGGAAACACACTCACTTGTGTTGTGGTCCACTACTGAACCGTGGAGGATCAGGCATGGACCTGTCACTCTTCATAGAGAGATAGTTGGGCTTCGGAGGTGGAGTTGGTCTAGTATTAAAAATAATTTTCATTACTGTAAACTTATACAATTATTAGGGAATACAACAAGTCATATTCCTAATGGATTTAATTCTAAACACACACACACACACACACACACACACTCACACTCACACACACAAACACATACATTGATAGACAAGAGTCAAGAAATCACTTTGGTCTAGAGCAATGTTTCTAAAACTTTTCCTGCCAACCACCTGCCCTCGCGCCCCCTTGCCAAGTCACATGGTGCTACCCTTGTCATTTATAGAGTAGGCACTTAAAATGCTTTATTAAACAGTGTATTACTGGTCTGCCTCTTATATTCAGTGAACAACTAATGTTCAAATAATGACACAGGCTAAATTCACATATTTTTATGGTAATCAAGTCACGGACCACTTGAGCTTGCTCGCGGACCACCAGCGGTTCCCGGACCACACTTTGAGAACCACTGGTCAAGAGTGAGGTGGTTCACTACTGAATCTTGGAGGGTCAGGCATGGACCTGTCACTCTTTATAGAAACACAGCTAGGCACTGGATATGGAGATCTGACTCAAATCAATACAGAATTACAAATTACTAATTTAGTAGTAAAATGCCCATCCAAGTCATCATGGACAACATTTGAAGCATGCACCACGTGAAGCACAGGCTGCATAATGTTATAATGTTAAAATTCAAAATGTAAAATGTTAAATTTAAAATGTTAAAATGATTTTTCCATTACCTTCCCTGACCAAACAGCAGAATTTCCATGACCTCTTGTAAAAGAAATAATTGGGCGCCGAGCAGAAAAGGCCATTTAAAACAACCTAACTCGTCCTAATGTCCTCCCTTGAGTCTCCTTCCTAACTTAAATGGCATGAAACAGCCAATCAGAGTTTAGGTTCATTCTAGTTAAATTGGGAACCCTGTTAGACACAACACATGAAAACAAACTCACTTTGGTCTAGAGTGAGGTGGTTCACTACTGAATCTTGGAGGGTCAGGCATGGACCTGTCACTCTTCATAGAAACACAGCTAGGCACTGGAGATGGAGATCTGATAATCAAAGACAATCAATATAAATGTTATTGTAAACATTACTCTTTTTGTAGCCTCCATCAAATATTGTGATGACAATTTACTTATGAAGCATTCAAACACACACAGAGAAAAATTGAGAGAAGAAGAGAAACTCACTTTGTTCTAGAGTGAGGTGGTTCACTACTGAATCTTGGAGGGTCAGGCATGGACCTGTCACTCTTCATAGAAACACAGCTAGGCACTGGAGATGGAGGTCTGATGCAAATCAACACAGAATTATTATAATTAATGATTTAGTAGGATGCTGGCTACAAAATTGGTGAATTGTTTTGGTTCATTTTGATATGTAAGTCGAACCTAAAAGTCAAATATTATAGGCTATATTAACATAATTCTCTTATCTATCAAGCACCCTAAGTGATCTCAAAGATCCATTTTTACTGACCAAAAGATAGAGCAACATAATATGGTCCACTTGTGAGGCATTCTTTTCAGCTGCGTCATAAGATTATAACGTTAAACCATGAGGGGGGACAAGAAAGTCGCAGGCTCATGGCTGAATTAAAATAACCTTTTGGGTTTTGTGTCATCACATATGCATGCAAGACCAAAGCTATGAGTTTGCTCCTAATCAAATTGGAGTCCTTTTAATTCGCGCAGTGCACGCAACCTCAGAACGCCTTTTACATGGACGGCTCATAAGTGACTCAAATATAGTCCTTCTCCTCACTCCCTGCAGCTTTTAATAGAAGGGGGAGTGATTCGTCACGTCATGATTCGTATGTGCAAGCAGGCTACTCCATCTGAATTTGCTCCGCAAGAGATTTGTTTCAAAAGACTGGAAGTCATCAAAGAATCTTGCATATAATTGGACAAACCACTTGTCTGTCATCTTACTTTGTACTTCATCCACTTACAACAAAACCTACTGCAACATGATTTTTTGATTCTCATCTGTTCCAAACAGACATAAACGCCAGTATCTGTGGCATAATTGTCACAATAATCAATTTAACTTGCATAATGTAGATGTCTCTTTCATAGATAACTTTCATATATGACTATTCAAAGTTATACAATATTCAATGTGTGTTTTGCACTCCTTTTTTCTTCTACCAACAGCATACATTTAGCTTGAACAGGGCTATATTTCCAAGCACTGACTATCAGTGCAAATAAGTAATAAGTAGGCCTATACATAATCAAAGCACTGAAACATGGACAAAGAAAAACATGCACACGTGAAAACACACTCACTTGTGTTGTGGTCCACTACTGAACCGTGGAGGATCAGGCATGGACCTGTCACTCTTCATAGAGAGATAGTTGGGCTTCGGAGGTGGAGTTGGTCTAGTATTAAAAATAATTTTCATTACTGTAAACTTATACAATTATTAGGGAATACAACAAGTCATATTCCTAATGGATTTAATTCTAAACACACACACACACACTCACACTCACACACACACACACACACACACACACACACACACACACACACACACACTCACACACACAAACACATACATTGATAGACAAGAGTCAAGAAATCACTTTGGTCTAGAGCAATGTTTCTAAAACTTTTCCTGCCAACCACCTGCCCTCGCGCCCCCTTGCCAAGTCACATGGTGCTACCCTTGTCATTTATAGAGTAGGCACTTAAAAATGCTTTATTAAACAGTGTATTACTGGTCTGCCTCTTATATTCAGTGAACAACTAATGTTCAAATAATGACACAGGCTAAATTCACATATTTTTATGGTAATCAAGTCACAGACACCAGCGGTCCCCGGACCACACTTTGAGAACCACTGGTCAAGAGTGAGGTGGTTCACTACTGAATCTTGGAGGGTCAGGCATGGACCTGTCACTCTTTATAGAAACACAGCTAGGCACTGGAGATGGAGATCTGACTCAAATCAATACAGAATTACAAATTACTAATTTAGTAGTAAAATGCCCATCCAAGTCATCATGGACAACATTTGAAGCATGCACCACGTGAAGCACAGGCTGCATAATGTTATAATGTTAAAATTCAAAATGTAAAATGTTAAATTTAAAATGTTAAAATGATTTTTCCATTACCTTCCCTGACCAAACAGCAGAATTTCCATGACCTCTTGAAAAAGAAATAATTGGGCGCCGAGCAGAAAAGGCCATTTAAAACAACCAAACTAGTCCTAATATCCTCCCTTGAGTCTCCTTCCTAACTTAAATGGCATGAAACAGCCAATCAGAGTTTAGGTTCATTCTAGTTAAATTGGGAACCCTGTTAGACACAACACATGAAAACAAACTCACTTTGGTCTAGAGTGAGGTGGTTCACTACTGAATCTTGGAGGGTCAGGCATGGACCTGTCACTCTTCATAGAAACACAGCTAGGCACTGGAGATGGAGATCTGATAATCAAAGACAATCAATATAAATGTTATTGTAAACATTACTCTTTTTTGTAGCCTCCATCAAATATTGTGATGACAATTTACTTATGAAGCATTCAAACACACACAGAGAAAAATTGAGAGAAGAACAGATAAACTCACTTTGTTCTAGAGTGAGGTGGTTCACTACTGAATCTTGGAGGGTCAGGCATGGACCTGTCACTCTTCATAGAAACACAGCTAGGCACTGGAGATGGAGGTCTGATGCAAATCAATACAGAATTATTATAATTAATGATTTAGTAGGATGCTGGCTACAAAATTGGTGAATTGTTTTGGTTCATTTTGATATGTAAGTCGAACCTAAAAGTCAAATATTATAGGCTATATTAACATAATTCTCTTATCTATCAAGCACCCTAAGTAATCTCAAAGATCCATTTTTACTGACCAAAAGATAGAGCAACATAATATGGTCCACTTGTGAGGCATTCTTTTCAGCAGCGTCATAAGATTATAACGTTAAACCATGAGGGGGGACAAGAAAGTCGCAGGCTCATGGCTGAATTAAAATAACCTTTTGGGTTTTGTGTCATCACATATGCATGCAAGACCAAAGCTATGAGTTTGCTCCTAATCAAATTGGAGTCCTTTTAATTCGCGCAGTGCACGCAACCTCAGAACGCCTTTTACATGGACGGCTCATAAGTGACTCAAATATAGTCCTTCTCCTCACTCCCTGCAGCTTTTAATAGAAGGGGGGAGTGATTCGTCACGTCATGATTCGTATGTGCAAGCAGGCTACTCCATCTGAATTTGCTCCGTAAGAGATTTGTTTCAGAAGACTGGAAGTCATCAAAGAATCTTGCATATAATTGGACAAACCACTTGTCTGTCATCTTACTTTGTACTTCATCCACTTACAACAAAACCTACTGCAACATGATTTTTTGATTCTCATCTGTTCCAAACAGACATAAACGCCAGTATCTGTGGCATAATTGTCACAATAATCAATTTAACTTGCATAATGTAGATGTCTCTTTCATAGATAACTTTCATATATGACTATTCAAAGTTATACAATATTCAATGTGTGTTTTGCACTCCTTTTTTCTTCTACCAACAGCATACATTTAGCTTAAACAGGGCTATATTTCCAAGCACTGACTATCAGTGCAAATAAGTAATAAGTAGGCCTATACATAATCAAAGCACTGAAACATGGACAAAGAAAAACATGCACACGTGAAAACACACTCACTTGTGTTGTGGTCCACTACTGAACCGTGGAGGATCAGGCATGGACCTGTCAGTCTTCATAGACAGATAGTTGGGCTTCGGAGGTGGAGTTGGTCTAGTATTAAAAACAATTTTCATTACTGTAAACTTTTACAATTATTAGGGAATACAACAAGTCATATTCCTAATGGATTTAATTCTAAACACACACACACACACACACACACACACACACACACAGAGAGAGAGAGAGAGAGAGAGAGAGAGAGAGTGATAGACAAGAGACAAGAACTCACTTTGGTCTAGAGTGAGGTGGTTCACTACTGAATCTTGGAGGATCAGGCATGGACCTGTCACTCTTCATAGAAACACAGCTAGGCACTGGAGATGATCTGATAATCAAAGACAATCAATATAATGTTAACCCTATAAATGTTATTGTAAACATTACTCTTTTTTTTTAGCCTCCATCAAATCTTGTGATGGCAATTTACTTATGAAGCATTCAAACACTTGCACACACACTCACACACAGAAATTGAGAGAGGAATGGGATAAACTCACTTTGGTCTAGAGCAGTGTTTCTCAAACTGTGGGGCGGGCCCCACTAGTGGGGCGCAGGCACTTGACAGGTGGGGCGCAAGACATCTCCTTGCAATTGTCCAATGGCCACACCATGCCCCCCGAATTCACAGCTATCGATAGATATCCACATATGACAGTAAATTGTTGCTGTGAAGAGGGGTTCGAGAGAAATCTGGCTCTGAATAAGTAACATTAAAAATTCTAACATTGACAAAAATCCCAAAGTATTCCTCACAGAGATATTATGCGCAAATTGAGCCTTCCAGGTGGGGCGTGAAAATTCTCTGCCCTCCAAAGTGGGGAATGACAGAAAAAGTTTGAGAAACACTGATCTAGAGTGAGGTGGTTCACAACTGAATCTTGGAGGGTCAGGCATGGACCTGTCCGTCTTCATAGAAACACAGCTAGGCACTGGAGATGGAGGTCTGATGCAAATTAACACAGAATTACAAATTAAAGATTTAGTAGGCTAGTGGCTACAGAATTTACAATGGTGAATTGTTTTGGTTACTTTTAATATATACTAACATGATAGTATAATACTATATAATAATAATATTCCCAACTCATTCACACAAAAATGACATAGGCTACATTTCAGAGCCAACAGTATCGTAAGCAACATGTAGTCTTGTCATACAAACAAAAGATAGACCAACATGATATGGTTCACTTTTGAGATGTTTTTCTCGGCAGTGCCATACGCTTGTAAACCAAGAGGGGGGAAGAAAGTACATGGCTTAACTAAAATAGCCTTTTATGATTTGTGTCATCGCATAGGCATGCACGACCAAAGCTTTGAACTTCGAGTCGAATTGGAAGACCTTTTGATTCATGCAGTGCTCTGAAACACTGGTCTTGCCTTATTGATTGTCAGAGTTTATTTTGTCCATTTGGTCCACAGAACGTCTGTTACATGGACGGCTCATAAGTGAGTCAAATACACAGGCGTGAAACAATATCAGATGGAAGGGAGGATTTGAACAAATGAGAACAGACGTGAGCATTAGGCCATACCAGCTCCAAAATCTTCCATTTTATTCTGTGATTGGATCCCGACAGCAGGCGAGAAAATCGGCCATGGTCACCATGCTGCTTTGCAGAGTGAAATGAAATAAGCGCGCAAAGGAGCTTGGGGACTTCCAGGCTACTCTGTGGCAGCATATTTGCAGGACTGTGGAAGTGCAATTTCACAAAAGGCAGAGGCTTGATATTGCACATGCCCCTTCCCATTCTGTATATGTGTTTTTACTACTTTGTAGCCTAAAACCTATCTATTTTTAACATATCCAAAATTTGTGATGGTGTTTTGCCTGATTTTTGCATAATTATTTTTTGAAGATGGGGTGTCCGCATGTACACACAGTACTCATGGCCTATGAAGGCATTTTCAAATGCTAACAAAATACCCTGAATTAATGACGCACAACTCAACAAAATGCTTATTGACACTGCTATCTAATTTATTATCTATCATCTATTACTTCACTGTCAACGTCCCATGTGGGAACACTATGTGAAAGGTACAATGTAACCATTCCATTATGTTAGAGTTTTAGACACAGCTATTCTCCAAAATATGCACTTTTTTGCCTGTTGCAAGGGGGAAAAAAACTTAGTTTAGAAGATTAGGTTATACTGTGGTATTCATAATAATATAATAAATGCATTGTTTTATAAAGGATCTGTAGGCAGGGCAGAACTCCCAATTGCCACCTGGTGTTTGTTTGGGTATATTGCAGCTTAATTAGGATGTGCTTAAAGCGTCAGCCCACCATTCGTGAAAATAAGTTCATTTTGCACCTCCCCTCGAGTTAAGAAATTGAGTTTTACCTTTTTTCTGTTCATCAAGCCGTTCTCCGAGCCTGGTGATACGACTTGCCGCTCTAGCCTAGCATAGTTGCTTGAATCATATTTGAACAGCTAGCATCGCGCCCGCTAGCATCTCGCTTAAAAGTAATAAATATTTCCGGTGATTTTCCCATTTAAATCTCTTCTCATCTGTAGTTGAAAAATGTAATAATACTAGACTTGTAGTCAAGACCGCTTAGACCAAGACAATACCAAGACCAGAGGCTAACGAGACCAAGACAAGACCAAGACCAGAGGCTAACGAGACCGAGACGAGACCAGGAAAAATTGAGGTCGAGACCAAGACCGAGACCGAGACCGGGAAAAAAAGTAGACTAGGCTATGTTGGAAGTTATAACTTGATTTGAAAAACAACCTTGGTTAACATTCATATCATATTAGAGAGTATTATTTCAACTGCTGACAACTATGTGGATAGGGATAGCAATGTGGTCAGAAGATAAAAACAGCTTTGATATCTTTTTTGATAGCTGTTGAACCAATAATTAAAAAAAAAAAAAAAAAAAGACCCTGCTTTTACCAGCATGACACGCCTACTGAACTCATGATGACAAAAATGAGTGTCAGGCCTACTCTATAGCAATATTAGGCTAATTAAATAGCCTAATAGGGATATCGCCTAGTCACCCACTATGATGAGTTGAGGTCTACCAGCGAGATGTCTCCCTGCAACCAGTAGAAAATCATTTCTGGGTAGCTGGGAGAATGGCAAAGTCAACTCCATTACATTCAATTCTACTCTATGTTGGCCTTGCTTCTACTGGTAAAAGTAGGCTAAGTCTTTGAGAGCGGGTTTCTCAAGCCAGGTGGCACATTAGACATTTTTGGATGTCTTTTTTTTTATTATTTTTTTTTTATTTATTTATTTTTTGTGCATTTTAGATAGCTAGCTCCTTTAAACTTTTAGAACATTTAAACCTACTGCTATAAACTTTTGGAGCATTTAAACCTACTGCTATAATGAGATAAATGTGGCACAATAGGCCAACTTGATGGGTGCATTCTACTTTTTATTTTGTTTCCTTTAGTTTTAGATGTAACACAACATGCAGTGTGCCAACGGTAATTAAAAATAAGAAATAAGCCAAGCCATGGCACTATGCAGCCTTCATAACACAAAAAGAAATACTGACTTTTAAAGTAGAATAGGTTGAGTACAAGATTAAGCCCCTGTACTTTTCTGAGATGCATTTCATTCATATATGCCCATAACTGCTTATTTTGATTTCTGAAAGTTGGCAACCCAACAGGCCTACCAGCATACTCTGTCTCTACCAAAGACTCTATACTAGGCTTACTTCTAATTGAATATTAATTTAACATGGCCTGAGTTAATTTTGAGAACAGACAACAAGGATACGGTTTTAGCAGAAGCTAGCTACCCTTTGTGAGATGATAATAGGGCTGGTGCAGCCGGCACTTTTACTGCTTGATGATTCTCATCACGACATGCGGCGACTGAGTTGGTAATGCAAAACGGAGCGGATTATCAGCGGGATACATTCACTATTGCATCAAGTGGAATGGATTATTTCGGGATGTAATAGAGATAAGTTTGAGAATACATCAACAGTGTTCATTTATCGCCTGATAGGAGTCACTCGCAGGAGATTCATTCACACAAGTGTCCATGAACCTAAATACGGGAGTTTTTACAATGTCAGTGTCTCGGTAGCCTATACTAAATTTACGAAGATGAAAGATTTAATTTCCATAAATACATTAGAAATCACATTAACTAGCATGACATCTTGCTCAGCCATCATAACACATGCCTATGAATACACAAACATTTCATAATTAAATTGCCTACATTTTGCAAATGGAAAGTAAACTCTTAGAGTTGCGTCCAACTGAACGTGCGCGGCTCTCTGTCACTGCGAGACCGGCCCATAAATGCATTTGAGAGCCTTGCTCTGTTGCAGCAAGGGGTGTCTTTTGCGCGCACTCACTTTCGTTTTGGTGCATTTCATTGTTTAGGCTGTCATTTAAACCGGCAACTTGATATTGTTAAAATTTATCGCATTTATTTATCTTGTCTTGGTGTCTTGGTCTTGCAAGACACCAAGACAAGACCAAGAGATCCAAGACCAAGACAATACACTGTCAAGACCAAGACGAGACCGAGACCACGTAAAATTGGTCTCGAGACCAGTCTCGAGACATACAACTCTAAATAATACTTGCAGAAAATGAAACGTGGCGATTTCTTTGGACGAATTGGTTTGGAACTATATCTCATTTCTGCGTAATGATCAATGCGCGTGGCGTAGCAGCACACTCATATCAAAGCAGCCCCCGAAAATAGTCCCAACAAACACAACACAAGTTCATGTTACATTCACTACGTGTGTTGATTATTACGCCGAACTGGATTATAGTTCCAAGATAATTAAACCGAGGAAATTGCCACGTTTCATTTTCTGCGTTTATTCCATTTTCCAACTAGACATGAGAGGACATTTAAATGGGAAAATTACCGGAAATATTTATTACATTTAAGCGTGATGCTAGCAGGTGCGATGCTAGCTGTTCAAATCAGATTCAAGAAACTATGCTAGGCTAGAGTTGCAAGTCGTATCGCCAGGCTCGGAGAACGGCTTGATGAACAGAAAAAAGGTAAAACTCAATTTCTTAACTCGAGGGGAGGTGCAAAATGAACTTATTTCCATGAATGGTGGCCTGACGCTTTAAACTTACATGCTTTAAAGGAATTAAGGTAAGGAAAGGTAAGATAAGGTAAGGTAAGGTATGGTAAGGTAAATCTATCTAGGAATCTAGAAATCTAGGAATGAATCAACACATAGCCTTGATGTTTTACAGTGCTAAGCGCAATTGATAGCCACCTAAAACCCGCGAATTGTGTGCAACGCACACGGGTCATTTCATGTCAATTCACCCAAATTCTGGAAAATTCCCCGCTTGACCATCTCAGAATTTACTGAAAAAATTCTACTAAAAAGATACCATTTTTAATAGTAATAATCCAAAATATTAGGTTCATAACCTCAATAGTTTTTTAATAAGAAATATTTCATTTGGAATGCATTTCGGGCATTTTTTTGGCCTCATATTCTGACAGGCAGTTTTTAAATAGCAATATCTGGAAAAACTCTCACCTGTAGCCTTCAAATTTTCTACTGTCAATATATGGTAGTTATAGCCTCCGGACATGGAATATCAGGATTGTAGCTCAAGCATAATTTAGGACACAGGCGCTCAAACTTCTACCAAAGTATGGCTTGGCAAAATGAGATGGTAACTTTGAAGAGTTGTCAAGGCCCCAGTTTTGGACAAAGAAGACTTATATTTTACAGAAAGTATATCTGGCAACAGGTCAAACTCTCTACAAAACATGGTCACTCTAAGATGAATGGATCCACAAGTATTATGCCTCAAATATGGGGGAAAACACATTTGTGCCCAAATTCAGAGCCATATTCCAAAAAACTGAGTTAATGGATCAGGTCCATTTTTTTGTTTTTGAAAGATCAAATTATTGTTAAACTTATATAAAAAAATTGGGAGGGTGTTTTGCCCCATTTTGTCACAATTAATTTTCAAACATGGGCTGTATGTGGGTGGGTGATTGTTTTTTCCTCTTGATTCCTAGGGGTGCGTCCACCCAATTTTAGAGCCATATTCCAAGAAACTGAGTTAATGGATCAGGTCCAATTGTTTGTTTTTGAAAGATAAAATTATTGTTAAACTTATATAAAAAAGATTGGGAGGGTGTTTTGCCCCATTTTGTCACAATTAATTTTCAAACATGGGCTGTATGTGGGTGGGTGATTGTTTTTTCCTCTTGATTCCTAGGGGTGCGTCCACCCAATTTTAGAGCCATATTCCAAGAAACTGAGTTAATGGATCAGGTCCAATTGTTTGTTTTTGAAAGATAAAATTATTGTTAAACTTATATAAAAAAGATTGGGAGGGTGTTTTGCCCCATTTTATCACAATTAATTTTCAAACATGGGCTATATGTGGGGGGGCGATTGTTTTTTTTCCTCTTGATTCCTAGGGGTGTGTTTACCTATGACTATGTTTACATAGCCATGTGTTTTGGAGACTGCTGTATTTGTATCCAACCATTTACTAAATATGTGAATTGATCTGATAAAAGATTCACCTCTCCCTTGTTGAGTTCTTTATAGTCATGTTTTGACCTTTTTATTCTCCATTGAAGAACATACAAATTCATGTTTTTACCTTATTTTCGTGTAATAAAAGTGCTTGGTGTTTGATCAACATTTTCAGAGTCAACAGTAGAATTTATGCTCATTGTAGTTGCATTGCATTAATGAAAACAATGACTGAAATCTCTCTTGATTACTGACTCTTCATAATTTGAAGTGAAATGTTTTTTTTTTGAGAGAGAGAGAATAAAATGAACTCTCCTTTGAGTGATGCGCTCATTAAGAAATGACATTTAACTTCAACAATGTTTTAGGAGATTAACAGTCACCATGCTAATCTTCACCTCTACAAATCTGCACCTTAAACAAGTCTATGCCATTCTTTGGCATAGAGATGATCATTATTCATTTTCTGCAATGTTAACAGCACTGTAAAGTGAATATGATCCTTCCTTAAAAGTTCAATGTTGTCCAAGAACAAATTCAAACTTGGATGAGATTCAAAAGCCATTTGTATGATCTTCCATGTTGTCTACATGAGGGTGGCTCTAGCGTTTTTCCAATATGCTACCAAAAAAAAAAAATCAATAAAATCACAGGACGACTACACCTTCACTCTTTTTGCTTGTAGAGCTTCAAAAGGCTAATTACTAGCACAAACATGAAAATAAAATTTAAAAAATCATAAATGTAAGTCGACTGGTTATGGTGGTGGGGTATGGGTAATCACGGTTTGATTGCGCACATGCTGTATCTGTGGGTGTGTCTGTCAACCACCATGATGTAGAAGCCATGTCTGTTTGGTTGGGCTGGATGAATTTAAAAATGCTATGTCTGAAATCTTTTCTGTCTAAACCAGGCAAGCAAATGTTTAAGATAACTAAGTCTTACATTTGAATCTGGAAAATAAAAAAATGCATAGGTGTGAAATGTAATACTGTATTGCTGCTGCATTTGGTTGTGTTTGCTTCTTTCAGATGCAGCATGCAGATATTACTTCACATAGAAGCGTCTGTATTTGAAATGATAACAGAAACATGTAGGGAAGGGCGGAAGATCCAAGGTAAAAGCAAAGGAGGAGTATCTAAAACATGTCTCAAATAAAGTTGATTGACTTTGACATGGCAATGTAAATATAGTCACACGTGGTAAAGGTAAACATTGTCATAAGACAAAAGTCAATGTTTGCAATATGGCTCTGGAGTTGGGTGGACACACCCCTAGGGATCAAGAGGAAAACCCCAACATATACCCCATGTTTGAAAATTAATTGTGACAAAATGGGGCATAACACCCTCTCAAATGTTTTATGTAAGTTTAACAATAGTTTGATCTTTCAAAGTAAAAAAAAATGGACCTGGTCCATTAACTCAGTTTTTTTGGAATATGGCTCTGAAATAGGGTGGACACACCCCTAGGAATCAAGAGGAAAAAAACAATCACCCACCCACATATAGCCCACGTTTGAAAATTAATTGTGATGAAATGGGGCAAAACACCCTCCCAATTTTTTCTTATAAGTTTAACAATAATTTGATCTTTCAAAAATAAAAAAATGGACCTGATCCATTAACTCAGTTTTTTGGAATATGGCTCTGGAGTTGGGCAAAAATGTGTTTTTCCCCATATTTTAGGCCTAATACCTGTGGATCTATTTATCTTAGAGTGACCATTTTTTTGTAGATTGTTTAACCCGTTACGTGAGATACTTCCTGTAAAATATGGGTCTTCTATCTCTAAAACGTGGGTCTTGACAACTCTTCAAAGTTGCCATTTCATATTGCCAAACCATACTTTGGTAGAAGTTTGAGTGCCTATATCATGAGCTACAATCCTGATATTCCATGTATGGAGGCTATAACTACCACATATTGACAGTAGAAAATTTGAAGGCTATAGGTGAGATGGTTTTCCAGATATTGCTGTTTAAAGATGGCCTTAGATTATGGTGACCAAAAAGCATGTCATTTGAAATATTTTTTATAAAAAAAACTATTGACCGTATGAAGCTAATATTTTGGATTCTTACTATTAAAAATGCTATCTTTTTACTAGAATTTTTTCAGGAAATTCTGAGATGGTCAAGCAGGAGGCATTGGGTGAAATGACATGAAATTACCCACACAGAGATTTCCAAACAGCAGCTAACGCTAACAGAATGGGGTATGTCAAAACGAAACCTAATCAATTTGAAGCCTAATTAATAAATACAGGGAGGGGGAGAACCTATGCTTAGAAGCACATGACTATGTTAGCAAAGCAGGCCATAGCATTGCTTTAGAATATGTCCTGAAAGTTGCAGACATTTAGCATGAAAACTCCCAAGATTAACACTTTGTTGAGCATGGACATTTTCTTAGAGCTCCATTTTCTTGACACACCACCCCCTTCTTTAACCTTCCTGTGATCCTTGTGGTCAATTTGACCCCAAAGCAATGTTAACATCATAAAATATATGTTTAACGTTTTTCTTTTGGTCTCATATTTCATGACTTTTTCTCATTTGATGGGGACAGTAAACCAAACATGAAATTTGCACAATAAATATGTTTTGAGTGTCCTGTACAAAAAATGTATACACGGATGATCCTTTGGGGTCAATTTGACCCCAGATTGATTTAGCTACCTAGCTAACTGAGAAACTTAAGCTACTGTTACCAATGTTGTCAGATTGGTCCCACACCCCATGAGATATGCTGCTAGCTATATTCAAGACATAAAAACAATATTTGAGCTTTGAAAAACTGTCTTTGTTTATTGGTATCGTTGGTTTGGAAATGACCATGCTTGTGACTTTTTTTCAAAGTAATGCTAATAACAGAAAAAGTTTTTGTGTTATACAGATAAACCTAATATTTGCTAAGAAGTTTTATAAAGCCATTTTAACAGTAAAAATAACCCCTAATTCTCTCACATTTTGAAGCAGTTTGGTGATTTTTAGACCATATTTAGACGCACCAGGTATTCTGGGTTCATAATGAGGTATGTGTGAAGATGGGTTTCTATTGTAGGGCATTAAGTTATGTTTATTAGACATCAAACTAAGTGCCTGTCACAAAAAAATCTGGTAAGATTTGAGGGACGCAGGAGGAACACATGCAATAAGACCAAAATGCTCTTACCCACATATGTAACTCCCAGGGCCGGCCCGAGGCATTCGCGAGTTATGCCGTCGCTTAGGGCCCCGACAGCCCACGAGCGCTCGAGAAATCACGTTTTGAAAATATTATTTTAATGATGAGGATTTATCAAATTATCGTAATATCCTTGTGATACCTACCCATTAATATTATCATTTCCGAATTCAGGAATCGATTAAATTTATATCACTTACTAATCTCAGTCATGGTGAGTTCTCTGACTTCTCCCAACAATCTAGCGAAGTTGATGTAGCATTTGTATTTTTATTTCATTCTTGTTATTCTGACATCATAAAACGTTTATGTTTACCACAGAAAAACTATAACAACAACCTGCAATATGATTAGAACAAAGCCTCCTGGGAATGGTAAAGCACAGCCATAGCGCAGTTTCTAATCCACCGCGGAAGAATCCATTCTACTTGTTTGAATAGAGTAGCTACGCATAGCGCTGTAAATCGACTCCGCGTTTACCAACATCTCACCGCTTGCAATCGTCAGTCCATTCCACGTGACCAAGTAGGTAAAATGCATACCGCTGAAAGTCCACACTCCATGTTTTGCATCTGGAACAAAATAAGTCAGTAAGTGAAATGAATCCTGTGAGCAGGAAAGGAACAGATTCCCGAGGAGGTAATACGTCAGCTCTGTTAATTGCCACCTCACAACGTAGCTTTGGCTGAAACCTTATTCTTTTGTTGTATGTCCTCAAAATTAACTCAAGGCCACATCAAATGAATGTTCAACTAAACATTCAAGTAGGCTATAGGCTTAGGTTAAGGATAGCCTATTTTTGGTTGATGAATATTTGCTGCCTGCACAGACATTGGACATGAGGAAGTTCTTGTATAGGCAAAATCCTAGTTAGTCTTAGGAGATGTATCAAGCTATCTTAATGTAGGACTATCTAATTATTTAATTCAAACCTAGCTCTTTATTGTCAAGAATGGCAAGAATCACTCTTCTCTGATGATATAGGTTAGGCCTATTATTGATGCTTGAAATAGCAAACATAGTGAGTGAATCAGGGCTATTTCTGTTATCATAAGCTGCTTATTGCATAGAGTAGCCTACCAATGTCTGTGATATCAGCAATAATGTTCACATAAAATGTATTGTGAGTGTTGTATAAAACCATAGCATCCTAAACTTTTGTTGTCTAATATTTTTCAGTATTTTCAAAAAATGGTGTAAAATTCAGATGATGACAAGAACACTGGGTGAATTTAAACAATTAATGAAACAAGCAATATGTTGTTGTTGATAGGTAGAACAAGGAATAGTTAATCCATCTCAATATCTCTTGAGAGTGAGTCAAAGGCAGGGTCAACATTGCAACCCCCCTGAGAAGCACAAGGAGAGACACACACACACACACACACACACACACACACACACACACACACACACACACACACACACACACTGAATTCAAACTATTTAGGATTGACTTAGGCATATATGTAATATTACAGTTTTTTTCTGATCAATCAGGCAGAATTTTTTTTTCTGAAAGCATACAGTTAACACTTTCAATGACTATTACGACACAATTTCTGAAACTACCAATACTGTAGGCCCCTTGTAGACAATTTATTCACTTAACCTGTCAAGAATGATAGCAAACACTGTGTTGCAAAATGTAAAGCATGAATTGAGCTTTTTTGTTGAACAGAATATGTAAACTGACTGATTGGCTACAAGTGTTTGTAGTTTCAGAAGCTGTGCCAAAATTTTCGTTGGTAATGTGCAATCACAGAAAACTAGATTGTCAACAACAGGAAGTAATGTCCAGATAACTTAAAGGGGAAATCCTGTCAAATTTCAACAAGAGCTCTATTGCTCAAGCTACTTGAGATTAGTCAATACTGAAGACGCAAGACATTTTGGTCCAACCATATAGGTTTCCTTGAACAGAGAATAAGCCCTGACAGTTAACCCAATGGGGCAAGTTTTCAAAACTGTGTTTACAGCATTTAAACATGCTCCAAATATCACCCCAAAAGTTATACAACATCATCAGACACATTACACCACATAACTGTATTGTGTATGGCAACAAATGGCTGGGAAAGTGGTTAAAACTGTGAGCTTATGCAAGCAGCCCAATATTGTTTGTTTACAAAACGGTTTTGTAAACACTGCATAAAAACACAATTTTAAGCACTTTGTTAGACATTTGTAGTCAAAAACACTACAGAGGTGTGTTGTAATGTGTCTGATGATGTTACAAAGCTTTTGGGGTGACATTTGGTGTATGTTTAGATGCTGAAAACAGTTTTGAAAACTTGCCCCATTGGGTGAACTGTCAGGGCTTACTCTCTGTTCAAGGAAACCTATATGGTTGGACTAAAATGTCTTGCGTCTTCAGTATTTGCTAATCTCAAGTAGCTTGAGCAATAGAGCTCTTGTTGAAATTTGACAGGATTTCCCTTTAACAAGTTAAAAGCCAATTGTGTTTAAACCACGGCTGAAAAGTCAAGTTGAAAATGAAAAACATGTTAACATGCAGAGAATAATAAAGGAACTCTCAGCTCACCCTCCATCACTTTGTGATGTTGACACAGGTTCATCCATGTCATCTTTTGTAATGGTTTTCACCGTTAGACCTTATTTTCGCAAGATATAATTCAGGAATCCATTGTGAGAAATCTGAGTGAACATTAATTGTATGAGATGTTATCCTACAAAGAAATAGGGCGCCGTTAAGTCAGCTACATATGCAAGCTGCAATATGAAGGTCAGCAGTGTAGCTGGGCAATGCTGCCAAAAGTCATCTTCAATGACAATGACACGTGCTCAAGTTTTGTGGACATTGGCCAAAATACAATACTCTATGTTATTTCAGAATTGGTTTTCAGCCCAGTTTCTGAGACTTCACTTGGGTAGGTTATCCATGGCCTCACTGTTTAGGGATTCAGACATGAAACGGGTCTTACTCTTATTCTGAATCTGCCATTGTAGCAGCCAGATCACTGGTCTGGGTTAAAGTGTTCTTCACTAATTAATCACTAATTAAAATGGTCAATAGAGTTGTATATTCTGTTCTGCAGCAACAGTCATTAGAAAACGAAAGCCTCACTGGGCTTATTTCACAACATTCTGAGATTCTAAAACCATTCCATGATAGTAAACTGAACATATTATCATTGAAATGCATTGAATTTATCCCTTTTTCTGACTTAGAACAAAATATATAGCTAATTTCACTTTCTTTGAAATAATGCACATCTGAAGCACACAAATTGGGAAGACCTGAAGAGATAAAAGTGGTTTTACATGCTTGTGCATGAATATTCTAAAAGCTTCTATCTATCTATCAACTTCAAAGACAGAGGCTTGATATTCTTGATATGTTCAAATTTTGAAAAATTTCTGACTTTCTGACCGGCAACAGATGTTCCCGCGAGAGATCACATGACCTCACGGAGATCACATGACCTCACGTTCAAAATTGAACTGTGGCGTTTTCAAGACGTTACAAAACGTTCCCTACGTCACCCATAGGGATGAATGGGAACTGTTACGTTACGTTACAAAACGTTACGCTTGTTGAATTCGCCACTGGCTTGGGTTATGGTCTTAGGCTGTCATGTTTCCATTCAATTTAAACCTTACACATGAAATGTTTTCCTATAAAATGCTTTGAAATCACACATTTCCAGCAAGATGAGTCTGCACTCAGCACTCAATTTTTTGGACTCACGTTATCCTGAAGATGGCGCAGGAGAAGAACAATTTCATGTAAGGCACAGACTTTACAATCTGGTGGGTTACCTAATCTAAACCACCTGAGAACTGCTATCACGGCTGGACCATCAGAAAACAATCAGAGACACTGGGGAGTGTGAACGGCTCACTCCCCTCTCTGACCAATTGCTTTGCTTGAATCTCGGTGGGCGGTCTCAGCCGGGTGTAATCAGTGTAGGTGTGAACAGCTGCACTCAATTCTGACAAAATCACATCAATAGAGGGTTCAGCTAACGCGTCAGCAGTAGCGTCAGCCTTTGTGTTCAGCCGTTCTCGGGTAAAGACGTGCATGTCTACTTGCGCGTGTCCACTGAACAGGGCAAACTTGTCCAACTTGCTAAATTTCTCTCCTCAAAATGTGCTTCCAACAAATTCCTGTTATCTCCGGCTCACGCAGAAGGTTTCATGTAATCAAACGACATCGTAACCTCTGTAACCTCCGTACATTAAAGCAAACCTCAGACAGTCCCTCTACCCACTCTCTATCTATAGGGTTATGGAACTGTCAATCTGCTGTGAACAAAGCAGACTTCATCACTGCCTACACTAACCTCCTAGCACTTGCCATCCTCGCTCTGACTGAGACTTAGATTAAACCTGAAAACAATGCTACCCCGGCTGCACTCTCAACAAATTACACATTCTCCCATACCCCTCGTTCCTCTGGACGAGGAGGTGGGACTGGTCTGTTAATTTCCAACCCATGGAAATACAACCAACTGGTACCCTCGGTTAAATACAGCTCCTTCGAATATCATGCTATTCTGGTGACAGCTCCAGTCAAAATCTACCTCATTGTTATCTACCGTCCTCCAGGTCAGATGGGCGACTTTCTAGATGAACTAGATACACTGCTATCCTCGATTCCAGAGCACGACTGTCCGCTGCTTGTCCTCGGTGATATGAACATACACCTGGACAACCCAAACTCAACAGAATTCATGTCTTTAATGCACTCATTTGAACTACAACAGGTTCCCAGCCCTCCTACTCATACAGCTGGGAAAGAGCTTGATCTTGTTTTCACCAGAGGTTGTGCCACAGATACCCTCGTGGTTACTCTTCTACACCTGTCTGACCACTATTTTGTTCAGTTCAAAGTTTCCCTACCTGAACCTACATTCACCACAGACCCTATGGTTTCTTTTCTTTGCAACCTCCGCAATTTCTCTCCAACGCACTTTTCCTCTCTTGTGGCCTCTGCTCTTCCGACATCCAGCACTTTCTCCTCACTTGAGTTTAATGATGCCACTGAGGCTTTGTGCTCTACACTAAGCTCTTGTCTGGATAGGTTGTGTCCCCTATCCACCAAACCTGCTCGTTCCAGCCAGTCCCAACCCTGGCTCAATGATACCCTCCGGTCGCTGCGCACCAACCTCAGGGCCGCTGAGAGAAAGTGGCACAAAACAAAAGGGCTCTCTGACTTGGATACATTCCAGTCGTTACTAACATCCTTCTCATGCAGCATCACTGCTGCCAAGAAGGCATTCTACATTGACAAAATTGGCAATGCCACTGACACCAGGAAACTAGGGATGCAACGGTTATTGAATTTTACGGTTACCGAACGATACGCCCTCTACGGTTCAATAAACTTTCGTAAACCGCAATATTTCGGTTTATTAATAAAATGTGAATCTATTGAAGCTCCCTGAAATTTGCTTATGCAGCCAGCATTCACGAGCTCTACATGCAGAGCTGTAGAACCCTCAACCAATCAGCGTGGTTTTATGCTCATTAGCTCCGCCTGTCAAATATGTGAAACTTTTCACTCACTGCACGTTAGACGGAGAGAGATGAGCTAAAAGCTCCACTCGGAAAGTAGGCAACATTAAGCCAGAAGAATTGCTGCTGTGGTAGATTTTGTGCTAACTGATGACCGTTTACACAAACAAAGCACTTAATAACGTAAAATGCGTCTAATAGCCTACAACACATGCTACTAAACCGGTTGTCAGAAAATAGCGCTTACCACTCGCCCAAATTCGCCTAGACTAGGCTACCGCAAATATAGCCTACCTTGCCTAATGTAAAATATTACGCAAGGATGTCTAAGGGCTGTAATGCTTAGTTTATCTTGCGATGAGTTAGATCAAATGTCGAGTACGGTGAGACTGGGCTTGGATGCAACAAGTGAAAAAAAAACGTCCTCTCCCCAGGCTCAGCTATTGTAACATTAACATAAAGGCAAGCTTCTTTGCAGCACAGTGTTGTAAAGACACTGATAGTAGACTCAGAAATTAATTTCTGAAGTTTGGGATGTCATGCAATCCATTGTCACGCAGACCGTTTCCCTTAAGTACTAGGAATGAAAGGCCTCTCATAAAATAGGCCAAACAATAAAATAGGCCTAGGCTACTGGAGGATATTTACTAGTTTAGGACATTTCATAGCATTTCAAGAATATTAACAATGATGTCCTACCGTAATTGTTGGTTTTATTTTATTCTGTCTACCCCTCTAGTAGCCTATCTACTAGGCAATTTATGAAAGAAATCAAATGAAAATTGCAGATAGACTGATAGATAGGCTGATGGTTGATAAGGAATGTAGCCATTAAAAGAACAATTTTACAACCCCTTTTTTGTTGGAAAATACCGAAACCGTACCGTCACCGTGGCCCCAAAACCGTGATACATACCGAACCGTGGGCACACTGTACCGTTGCATCCCTACAGGAAACTATTCTCTACCTTCAAAACTCTACTTAACCCTCCACCACCACCACCTGCTACAAACCTAACAGCTGATACTTTTGCTTCATTTTTTACTGACAAAGTAGCCAGCATCAGCAGTCACGGATCCACCGGGCGATCAGACATGCAGAAGTCCTACTGCATCTTTCGATTCATTCAGACCTCTCAGCGAGAGCGATGTGTCCAGACTCCTTACATGTAGCCGTCCTACTACATGTCCACTGGACCCTATTCCAACCAACCTGCTGCAATCCATAGCTCCGACGGTTACAACTGCAATCACACATGTGATTAATGCTTCACTAACATCAGGAACGTTTCCTACTGCATTTAAACAGGCTCGGGTAACACCATTACTCAAAAAATCGTCTCTTGCTCCCACTCAGGTGGAGAACTACCGGCCGGTCTCTCTCCTCCCTTTCTTGTCTAAAACAATTGAAAGGGCAGTTTTCAAACAACTTACAGAATTTCTGTCTCTGCACAACCTCCTTGACTCCAACCAATCGGGTTTCAAAAGTGGTCACTCCACTGAAACGGCTCTGTTGTCTGTGACTGAAGCCTTAAAAGAAGCCAGGGCGGCAATGAATTCCTCGGTACTCATTCTGCTTGACTTATCAGCAGCATTTGACACGGTCAATCATAACATTCTGCTAAATATACTCTCAAACTTGGGCATCACAGGCAAAGCACATTCATGGATTGAATCCTATCTCACTGAGCGCACATTCAAAGTGTCCTGGTTAGGGCACACATCTGCAACGCACCACCTTGTCACAGGGGTACCCCAAGGGTCAGTGCTGGGGCCCCTCCTGTTTGCCATATACACCACCTCATTGGGGCAAATTATCAACTCTCATGGCTTTTCTTATCACTGCTATGCTGATGATACCCAGCTGTGTCTGTCATTTCCACCTGATGACAACACGGTCTCAACAAGAATTTCAGGCTGCCTCTCAGATATATCTGCATGGATGAAAGATCACCTACAGCTAAACCTCTCAAAAACTGAACTATTGGTTTTCCCTGCAGAAGCCAACCATACATCCTAACATTTGCATCAAAACTGACTCCCTAGCTCTTGCTCCTGCTAAAGTAGCAAGGAACTTGGGTGTCATAATTGATGATCAGCTGACTTTTAAAGATCACGTTGCCTCCGTAGCCCGGTCTTGCCGCTTTGCACTATTCAACGCAAGGAGAATTAGACCATATCTGACCCAGCAGGCCACCCAGCTGCTGGTTCAGACCATGGTCATCTCCCGCCTTGACTACTGCAATGCCCTTCTAACAGGTCTCCCAGCCTGTGTGGTGAAACCACTACAAATGGTCCAGAACGCAGCAGCACGCTTGGTTTTCAATCAGCCCAAAAGGGCACATGTGACGCCTCTACTCATTGAACTACACTCGTTACCCCTGGCTGCACGCATCAAATTCAAATCACTACTACTGGCGTACAAAGTACTCAATGGATCTGCACCTACCTATCTGAGTACGATGATAAAGGCGAAGGTCACTCTTCGCCAACTACAGATATCAAAGGAACGCCTTCTGGCTGTCCCAGCACCTCGCACAAGACAATCCAGACTCTTTTCTTGTGTTGTTCCACGCTGGTGGAATGACTTACCGAGCACAATCAGAGCAGGGGCGTCCCTCTCTGTATTCAAGAAACTCTTGAAGACCCAGCGCTTCAGAGAACACCTCTTATCCTAGCAGTACCTCACTCTAAAGACCCATGTGATAATTTCTTTCTAGCACTTCTATGTAGCTCAATTGTTAATCCTCTTGTGTAAGTCGCTTTGGATAAAAGCGTCTGCTAAATGCATAAATGTAAATGTAAATGTATATTTACTCTGCACACTCTGTCAGTGCACTTGCAGAGCTAGCAAAACTTGGTTTTTGGTGTACGGTCCCTGTACTCACTACTACAAAAGTTTCATTTTATTTGGAGCTTTCTAAGGGTTTATAAACTAGCGTTTTGTTTTTCGAGAAAACGGCATGCCCCTATCTCGGTGCGTTAGCTGCTTCGGCTAAAATAGCAAAACACAAATTTTCTCAAAACACATCCGATTGACGTGATTGTCATTCCAACTCAATGTATGCACTCCCTATGTTGCCAATATAGACCTAGGAACCTTGTATCACCGTCATTTTCCTTTAACATATCCAAAATTGGTGATGGTGTTTTGCCTTATTTTTGTAAAATAATGTTAGATTTTTTGAAAATGGGGTGTTCGCATGCACACACAGCACTCATGGCCTATGAAGGCAGTTTGTATGATATGCCCTGAACAGTCACATGACACAGGTTTATAGTTCTGCGTCTGCAGCTGCGGTATCAAAGGTTAATTACAGTAACTTGAGTAACTTATGAGGCATGGAAATGTAAGTGGCTGATTGAACCAAGGGGCCTAGATATTATATATGAATTTGATCATGCTGTTGCCAGCTAGCAGCTATCTCTTCTCTGTTATCAGAACAACCACAGAATACGTTGGCAGGATTCACATATACCAGAGATGCATGAATCTCCATGCTGATCTGTAGTCAGTCTGTATTCACTACTAGATAAATTCCCAGACACACTGCACTGACAGTATGGGCTCCCAGACCAGATCTAGTAGATAGTGCAGTCCTCGTATCACTCTGACAGGAGAAACATCATTGTAGGCCTACCCTGTTTCTACTGCTGAGATTATTTATGATTCTGTGTCTGTATTTTGGAGATTTGAGATGAAACACTGAGGGGTTGAAACTGGTGAAGTATTGACTATTTCACAGACCATACTGTGTCGTACAGTACATTCAACCCTTCAGCATTAAATATGGATTCCTTTCCCTAGATCAGATACAATGAAACACTGAGGGGTTTTGGAAACTATTTCACAGACCATAACTAAGACCATAACACATCTTTGACACTGCACACTCTACTATATACACTCAACTAGACACCATAATGTCTTCTGCACATTCACTTTTTGTTTGTTTTTATTTTTGGTTGCTTTTGAATAACTTCTTATACTTTCACAATTTCAAATTTACCTTGACAATGTTAATGTATAATTATGAAAACTATCAACTACACATCAATATGTCTTCTTCTACACGCTTCGACGTACTCTACCATGTAAACTCAGATAGACACCATCATGTCTTCTACGCATTTCCTGGACACATTTTGTTTGTTTTTGTTTTTGGTTGCTTTTACATGACTCTGATTCTTACATTTCACAATTCCTTATATTTACCTTAACAATATTATTGTATATTGAATTATGAAAAAGTAAATGCACTTACCTGAAGATTGTTTCAACCACCTACAGCATATTCCCGTAGTGGGCGATCACTGTTTCGGACTGAACTTTGAGCTCCTGTAACAGGCGGCTATTGAAAACAAGTTTTACAGCTTAGATAACACTGTACATCCAACAGCACTAAAGTCTGTCCTTTCACCTTCAGATGAAAATCTTAAAGAAACAGTAACATGGCATATGAGTGTTTGAGACTGAGGTTTTGGGTCTTTTCGGTGCTCAGCCAAAGACTTTATTTAAAATATTAATTTCGTACCACTGCAGCCCATCCTTCAGTCTGGAGTTGTTTTCCTTAAAGAAACAGGTTTATGCTGTCAGTGTTTGGGACTGAAGGGAACTGCTGTATATTCTGTGTTCAGCGTACAGTCATTGACAAGGAGTGAAAATTTACTACCTGTTCCCACTCACGCCCATGCACGCATGCACGCACACACACACACACACACAAGCTACATTCAGTGTAGATACTCCAACTCTATTTCTCTCTCTTCCTCTGTCCTCAGGCGCAGTGAAGCTGATCCACACTATCTGGAGCCCCCCTCCTCTGCTCGGCAAACATCACCACCATCTTCCTCTTCCTCATCATCTTCCTCCTTCCCCTGGACGTTGCCTTCCTCTCCTCCCTCCAGCATCTCCATTCATCCCCCCATCCCTGAACCTGGAGCCAAGCAGTTTAGTTTAGTTTTACCCCTTTTTATATCGGAGGGAAACACACCCTCTTCTTCACTGTTGTTTTTGCCTTTTTAAAACAGACCCTGGTTAACCCCAGCCATCCTAAGTAATGTGAGAACTGTAAAGAGACGGCAAAGCTCTTTGTTTGTCTTTGTTTTGATTTTTAGTTATTTGTTTTCCCCTTTGGGGCACAAACTTTGGGGGTTGAGATGTTGATCAAAACAAGTGGTTGGAAATGCCAGCGCTTCAAAAAGGGAACTTCCTGGAAAAAATAAAATAAATATCTTCATTGCCAGTTACTGACTCCTCTCAGTCCACCTTTAGAATGAACGTTCTGGAAATCACCTCGACCATAACCATCCTATGCTAGAACATTCTGGAATACTGCTTTCCCAACCCCTACCCCCCGACCCCCCCCCCCCCAGCCTGACATAGCCCGGCCATAATACGAATGTTCATACGTATCCATGGTCTGGGAACGGTCCTCTTGGGCGTGTTTATATCGGTAGAGAGTCTACCGGCCAATAAGCGACGCTGATTAGACGAGCTGTCCAATTGTTTCAAACCAAAAGTGAATGCCCTCCCCCCCGCAGTATAATCGCGCCAGGTTAAAGAACCTCCAGACCATGAATACGGATGAACAGCAGTATTATGGTCGGGCTATGTCAGGCTACCCCCGACCCCCCAAAGGAACTCTCTGGAAATCAACCACCCTCACGCCCCTCTGCCTCCAATTGTGGCTATTATGATGATGATGATTATTACTGTTTTCCTTCTCAACTGTTGTAAAAAAAATTGCTTCCTTGTCTTCTTACATCTACATGTTTGAATTAACAACTCTTTTCACCCCCCCCCCTCCTCTTTCTACATACAGTCTATTTTCAGCACTCTCCAATCTGATTCTACTACTGCATAGAACAAATACTACTCCTTTGTACAAAAAAAATCTCAGTTTTTGTTTTTATAAGTGAATTGATTTCTCATTTTTTTTTTCATATGCTTTTAGTTGTTTTATTTTGTTTTTAAATGAAATGAAATCTCTAGTTTTGAGTTGGAACATTCCTAGTGTTGAAGTAGCTTACTTCTCATTCTCTGCCTGTCTTTTTGTTCTCACAACTAGTAGTGTGGGCTTGACTGTGTGTGTGTGTGTGTGTGTGTGTGTGTGTGTGTGTGTGTGGTGATGGTACGTAAAAGAAGCCCATCTCTCCTGCGGTGTCGATTCCCTCCTTTCCTTTCAAACGGATCTGTCTCATTTGACCTTTGGTGTTCCGTTTCTTCCCCTTTGAGTTCCAAGAAGTCATGCTGTTATATAAATATATGGGCAATTCCACGAAAAAGTAAACCTCAACTTAAAACTTTAAGTCTCACCTACATGGACATACAAATTCGTTCAGAAAACTTCCAATACAAAAAAGTATTGTCTCGATGTAAATATTCAACTGAGCAAGTTTCGAAAGGATATCTGTTTGTTAAAATTTTTACCCTATTCAGCTATAATGTAAGTCTATGGAGGGGCTTATAATGGGCATAAGTGGGTGATAACACACACAAAGCTGCAATACTATCAGTTATTTTTCATTGTTATATTACTATTTCTCTTGTTACAGGTTAAAATCCACCGTTCACAATTGTTTTGTATCGTTTTGGAGGGTTTTTCCAGACGTCACGTCCATAACGTCACATCCATAACGCCATGTCTCCCAATGAAAACCAACTTTTTTTACATTTACATTTGAAATGAAGTCTTTCCCTGTCTTTACTGAGGTGTCCTGTTTGGTATGAATGTAGTAATATTTACATTTCTCTAGAAATTTCACACACTTCACAGCAAAAACTACGCTCTCTCAAAAGTTTGTCCGTTTTTCGTCACGTCCATAACGCAAATTGAAAGGCTCATATTCTTATGATGCAAATCATGATATTATTTTTTTCTGTTTGCCTGTATTCAGCCATGGAGTTTGCAGAAGAATATGAAAAAAAATTGTGAAATACTGCTAGGTTTGCGGAGGTTATGTGGCCTTTTGTTCATCAATAATGCACAAAAATGTCACGTCCATAACGCTGGAATTGCCCATATATGTATATTGTACGCTTGGTTTTTTACTTTTTACTGCTTGTTTTTAAGAACTTCACAATAAAAGAGGATATACAGACTTCTCATCAGACACATTTGTGCACTGGCTCTCTATACTTTTTTAAAATTGCATTTGTGTGAATTGCGGAAGTTTTTGATTGTGGATTTTGTGGGTGTGTGTGTGTATTTTATCGTCATACTGTACATTCAATATCCACCTTCCATACGTTTAAACACTGTTTCAAATAAGATCATCGCCAACATGAATTTAATAATTTACATACCATGATCTTACAACTAAGCTTGACATTGTCACACACAAATTACATACATACATACAGAGTCAATTCTCTGTATGTAACCTGCTTCCAGACACAATAAGCCCTGTGTCAAACTGGAGAGATCACATGACCTGGTATTTTAAGATTCATGTATGGAGCTGGTGATCTATAGTATAACACACCCGGAGGTGCTGTAGTGAAACGGTGTGTGTGTGTGTCTAAGTGGCCGGAGGTGTATTCCGCTAGAATAGAGTAGAATGCTAATCATCCAGAGGAAGAAAACTGCTGACAGAATGAGAAACGTCGTTACTGGACATTTAGGTATTTGTATCTTCACTTGTAATTTAACTTTTGATCCATCATCCATTTCGAGGTTGCTAAAGATAAATTGCAGTCAGAGAGGGTTGAAGCGCAGCTCAGTATTCCATGATCTTCGATACAGTCTTTGATATGTTGTCCATAAATATGTGAAAATGATGCATTTAGCCTGAAGTTCAATAGGAGCCCATTGTTTTCCCACTTAATCATGATCGCCCCCTAGTGGAACTGCAATTAGAACTGCATGTTGGGTGGAATTACAGTAACAGTAACAGGGAGTGAAACATGCAGGCAGCATTTATTTGTCAGTGTTTTTTATTTATAATTTATTTATTTTATATATTTTTGAGTGTTTATTTGTCAGTGATTTATTGAGTGTTTATTTGTCAGTGATTTATTGAGTGTTTATTTGTCAGTGGTTTATTGAGTGTTTATTTGTCACACAAAGGGAGATGAGGAGCAGAGGAAGATTTCAGCTGGTTACGGAGTCTAGACTTTGGTCAGATTTCTCTCAATAAGGTGTCTTCTAAATTAGACCCACTGGCCTTACATCTTTATTCACTATCATTTTTACTGCGTCTATCTTACCTAAGTTGTAACATGTTTGGTAAAAGGCTTCATATTGGCTTCAATGCTCACAAAATGAACACAAATAAATTAAATATTGAAATTGAAATACACCTTTCATACCACACCGAAGGGCTGCCAAAACTGTATAAGAGCATTTGAGGCAATCAGATAATAAATGCAACATACAGTATATACACTGATTGGCACAGAAACTATTCTGCTGAAAACTGAAGTAGATACAATAGGTGAGTTTACATGGACACTTCTAATCTGATTAGAAAGATTCCATGTGCATTCTATAGAACAGTATCCAAGGAGATGCATTCATGAATGCAATCTAAAATGGAATATTGGGTTAAATAATCAGATTAGAAGTGTCCATGTAAACGGGGCTATTATCTAATCTGTAACCATGCAATGTCCAAGGGCCAAGACTTGACACTGACAACAAAACCAAAAATAGTGGTTGAATTTATTTTATTATTTACAATTTTATTCAAGGTAGAGGATGATGATTACAATCTGTAGACTAATGTGTAATATCAATACAATCTTTACTTAGATGTATAAAAAGAGAAAACAATATGGACAAAAAATAAACCTTTTTTTTTTCAAATGTGTCCATAACGTGTGTGTGTGTGTGTGTGTGTGTGTGTGTGTGAGAGAGAGAGAGAGAGAGAGAGAGAGAGAGAGAGAGAGTTTTATTTTCCACCCATAATTTCATCCAGTGGCCTGAACACACTCACAGCTCAACTAGGTGTGTGTGTGTGTGTGTGTGCACTGCTGGAGTGTGTGTGTGGGCAACGCTGGAGTGTGGGTGGGTGCACTGCTGGAGTGTGTGTGTGTGTGTGTGTGAGAGGGCACTGCTGGAGTGTGTGTGTGTATGTGTGTGCACTGCAGGAGTGTGTGTGTGTGTGTGTGTGTGTGTGTGTGTGTGTGTGTGTGTGTGTGTGTGTGCACACTGCTGGAGTGCAGGGGCGCTGCTAGAAATTTTGGGCCCTATGACAAAAAATTATTTTGGGCCCCTCAAATATTGATTTTAATATTAAAAATTTCTCTGGGCCCCCCTGTCAGTGCTGGGCCCTTAGAATCATCCTAACTTTTCCCCCCCTCGCGGCGCCCCTGCTGGAGTGTGTGTGTGTATGGCTCTGCTGGAGTGTGTGTGTGTTTGTGTGTGTGTGTGGGCACTGTTGGAGTGTGTGTGGGCACTGTTGGAGTGTGTGCGCGCGCACTGTTGGAGTGTGTGTGTGTGGGCGCTGCTGGAGTGTGTGTGTGTGTCTGTGTGTCTGTGCGCTGCTGGAGTGTTTGTGTGGGTGTTGCTTTCCCAACAGAGGGGGGATAGAGAGAGAAATGTTAGACACACACACACACACGGACGTGGACGTGAGGAGCTCATGTGATCTGGCACAGGGACACTGAGGGACTTTCACCGCCAAACCCAAACCCTGGATAGAGGGGCTCAGTGAATGTGGAGTGGAACGTGTGCAGGTGTGTGAGTGTGTCAGAAGAGACACTGTAGAAGGACAGAGTGCCGGCCGGCCAGTCCAGGTAAACTCCTACTCTTCTGGAGCCGGAGGAGGGGGCAGATATGGCAGTCTGTTTATTATTGTGCCAGGCAGTGTAACTAAAGTCCTTTGTGCACCACAGTTCCCAGGACTGGGCATTCCGTCCCAAACAGGTTTCATCATCCGTCCCCTTCCTCTTGATGCTTCTATAGGCCACAACTATACCAACCGCCTCCCCACTCCATTCAGCCTCCCAGTAGCAGCGTCCAGACAGACCCTCTCTACACAACACCTGAACCCATCTCTCAAATCTCTCTGGGTGGTCAGGATACGGCTGCCTCTCACCCACATCAGTCGCCTTTCTGTTCCCCTCAGAGAGAGAGAGATTTGTGCATGCTGTGTTTGGGTCCAGTGTGAGATTACAGGCATCTGCAGACAAGAGGAGAGAAACATCCTCATCGGAATATGGGGAGGGACAACTGACACACACACACACACACACACACACCAGCAGGATCCACACATGCACTCCAATGGTGCACAGATACACCCCCCCACACACACACTCCAGTAGTGCCCACACACACACACACACACACACACACACACACTCCAGTAGTGCACCCCCCCCCCCCACATACACACACACACACACACACACACACACACACACACGCACACACACACACTCCAGTAGTGTGAACACACACACACACACACACACACACACACACACACACACACACACACACACACACTCCAGTAGTGCCCCCCCAACACACACCCCATTAGTGCCCACACACACACACTCCAGTAGTGCCCACACACACACACTCCAGTAGTGCCTCCCCACACACACATACACACAATCCAGCTGTGCACACATCACACACACTCCAGCAGACAGACACAGTACACACAAGCACACACTCCAGCAATGTCCACACACACACACACACACACACATACAAACACATACACACACACTTCAGCAATGTCCACACACACACACACTCCAGCTGTGCCCACACCCACCCACACTCCAACAGTGCCCCCCCCCACACACACACACACACTCCAGCTGTGCCGCCACACACACACACACACACACACACACACACACACACACACACACACACACACACACACACACTCCAAAAGTGCCCACACACACCCCCACACACTCCAACACACAGGTGTTGCCAAAGAGTGCATGAGTGCAGTATCAGAAACATTACTTGAAAGGAAACAAAAAGAACAGAATTGTGGCATGTCACTGTCATTATGGGGCGAAACATATGTGTTAGAAAAGTTCTTCAATATAACACATTGCCAGGCAAATACCTGCTGTGTGTATAGGTCAGCATCATCAGCCATAAGGAAAAGTGAAATATTAGCCTATGATGTGCTAGTCCAACTGGATGAAGACACTCATAAGACACCACGTGTTGTGTTGTGTAGGCTTGGATGGAGATGAGTCCACTGATGTATGGTAATATCTCACCATTGGATTATTCATCAATCTGTCCTCTGCTCTACCCTGTCAGATGAGTACGCTGAGGTGATCATCACAATGATGAAAATGATGCTTTTTCTCAGGGCATCTTCTTCTTGTCAGCACCACATGCTCAGGGAATTCCTCAGAGAAGCTGATGCAAACGCTGATGATCTTTGGATTCATGTGAGATGCTCAGTAAAGGCAGGGTGTTGAGAGATTTTAGTCCTTAAGGAGGGAATCAGGTGTGCGTGTGTGTGTGTGTGTGTGTGTGGGCACTGCTGGAGTGTGTGTGTGTGTGTGGGCGCGGCTGGTATGTGTGTGTGTGCAGAGTTTTTAAATGGTGTGGGACATGAATATTGTGGACTTCGTTGATGAACTGATTGGACACTTCAGCATATTTAATGACAGCTTCAGCTTTGGACAGCAGCTCAGCATGTTCATTCCAGAACCCATTTCTCATCACTGATGTCAGATGATTCTCAGAGGAAGTCACACAGCACTTCAAGTGCGCAAATGCTGGACTTCTCCAGATAGAACTGGTTGATCTCCAAGCAGATGTGGCCCTGACAGAGCAGTTTGGAGGAACTGATTCTGACACTTTCTGGCTCCAAATGGTCTCAGAGAGTGCAGTCCCAGGTGGGTCATTCCGTGCCAAATCAACAAATCTGAGACAAAAATTCCGCCTGACCATCTTGGATTTGCTTCAAACTTTATGTGAATAATGTTACCATACCCAGGACCTATTATGTGAAATATTACCATTGTATCTTGTATAGTTGTTGAGATATGGGGTCTTAAAAAAGGGGGTCGTGTGTCAAGAAAGTGGAGCTCTGAGAAAATATCCATGTTCCACAAAGCGTTACTCTTGGAGTTTTCATGCTACATTTATGAAACTTTCAGGACATATTCTAAAGTAGTTTGTGTCTTTACACTGTGAAGTACACCTTTCACGGTAGCACATTTGCTGAGTAATGCTTTGCTGAAAATGGCAAAAAAATTACATGTTCATTTTTTCCTATCTATTTCAAAGTACTGTATCTTGTACACGGATGACATCAGATCTTTAATATTTCTATGTAGTTCACACAAGTTATTGTACATTATCTTCAAGTAGGTAAATATTTGATATTAATAACAGCTTTTGAGTTTTGAGACATTAAAGATGATATAAATGAATTAAGACCTATAGTTTAAGCATGTTTTCCAAATTACTGGTTGAGTGTACCTTAAAATCAAAGTTACCACCACAAAGCCCATGTTTTATTTTGCAAATGCTCAAGATATTGAAATGGTACCTTTAGCCAAACCACATAAATTACTATATCAAAGATGGCTTTCACAGTCTTGGTGATTGGTTTTTCTGCCTTCGTTGCTAGGTGTGTTTGTTTATTTGGTCCCTTGGTTGCTATGGACTACTTTGCCCACATAGCCATGTGCTTCTGGGCCTAGGTTCTGCCCCTCCCTTTATTCGTCAATTAGGCTTTTCATTGGGTGTTTGGTGTCTGCCTATTCCTTGTATGTTTAGCCAATGAGGTTTCTTCTTTTAAAGGCTTCTTTTTATTATTAATGAGCATTTTGCCTGCTATTGTTGATCATGATTATTGTTGGTTTCCTGGTCATCACGGCTTCATGGTGGATTATCGCAAATTGCTTTTTGTGCACAATCTCTAAAGATAGGCTACTTCAAATACCACATTACCATACATTGAATGTATAGCTGTAACTTTAATATGCTCAAAGGAAATGCAGTCTGTGATCCTGAGAATTAATATGAGATGCCTTATAATTGTAAGAAACTAGACTTCTTATGACTGATCACTAAAATGAAGCATAAATCGGCAGGTGACAGAAAATTCAGATTTATTGTCACGGGCCTAAAAGGACCAGCATTGCAATCTCTTCAAATATTTGCAAATTGATTGATAGATAGTTTAATTGATAGATGATTAATAAATGGTAGATATTTTATCAAAGTATTTTGCAACTTTTTGTAGCATTACTGCCTTTGCAGTTTAGTATAGTGAATTGACTTATCAGCAATATTAATAATTTTAATCTATTCAAATCCAAATTAATGTTATAACTACAATTGTCAGTGGAAGCAACACCTGTTCAAATTATTTCTAAATTGAGCACTTTAGGTAAAGGATAATCTAATGTCTGCAAAGTTATACTTGTGAAAGATCAGACCAAGATATATACTATAGTGATTCAACTTCTGAACACATTAAAGATGTAATGTGTGATATACACAGCCAACAATCTGCCATTATTATGGTTGTCAGCGGGAAAAACATTTTTTCAATTCATTATTAACTTTAGATAGTATAGGTAATAAGAATGAACCAATGCCTGACAATCCTGATTGCTAAGCACAAACCAACATACATAATGAAACCCTTGACTTAATCGGGGTAACTAAGTTCAAAATACATGCATTGTGACATACATTCTCGCTGTACCCACATTCTAGCTTCTAAGTAATAGGCCTTGGCTTAAACGTTAAAATTGTAGCACATGATTTAACAATGGAAATGAAAAAAAGAAAGTCTCAGCAGGCGCTAGGGCTCATGGGTAATGACTCTTTTTTCAAAGGGCACTAGAGTTGGTTGTGGGCGGGGCCCTTAGATTACTGCCACCATTGGGTTCAGGCTAGAATCTCAGCCACCATGATAGAGAAGTATATCAAAATAAACTAGTCATTTTCTTGACAACATTAAGACCAAGCTTTGTAGCAGCATTGCTACTAGTACAAAGCAACTGAGCATTCAATGAATAAATTAAATCTCTAAACTAGAAGAGTACTCAAGAAGTGCAGATTTCATCTAGAATAAAGGGGTTGAAGATGTATTTTATACTTGCTAGTTCATGTACTGGATCACAGATCTTTCAGGCATCATCTGATGCATCTTTCATCTAAACTGAATGTGAATAGTTCCAATAATATCATCCAAATCTGTGTAGTTTTGGGTTGTTTTGTACACAGACATACACACGCTGGCAAAAAACATGACCTCCTTGGCAGTTGTGAACACTAGGCCTATTACATCTGTCTGACTTACTCACTGATAAAATGCTTTCCATATAAATCAAAGCAAGTGTGCTCACAAACGTTTAGATCTTCCACATCTGTATCCCACTCCTCATATGTTTATTGAGGAAATAAAATAAAAATAAAATGAAAATAAATTCTAAAGAAATTGCTTTAGACAACTAAATACACTGATTATTCCACTTTTCCCTGGGGTACTAGAAGAGGTTATTACTATTATCAGTAATAATAATAATAATAATAATAATAATAATAATAATAATTTTATTTTATTATTATTATTAGTAGTAGTAGTAGTAGTATATAAAAAATAATGTTGTTCTTGTTATTAGAGTCGATAGTTGATGTCAGTGCTGCTAGAATTGGGTAAAGGGTGGAGACTTAGTTCTGTGAGGGGGAGGGACTGTGGCAAAGGTACCAAAAGCACATGGCTACATAAACAAAACAGAACATGGTTAGAAAGGCAGAAATCAATCAATCACCCCATGCCTTGAAAGCTGTCTTTGACAGACTCTTTTATGTACTTTTCTTTTGGGTACCACTTTGAAATTCGGTGCATTCAGAGTCTAGAAACTTTTCTTTAAGTTGATGTTTTTGTTTTTATGGTTGACTCTACCAGTAAAATTGTAAATGCACTTAAAAGTTGGATCCAATATTATCTTTGTCAATTTTGAAGTGCCATAAATCAATAAGTTTGAATTATTTCCGAATTATTCCTCCAGTTCAATAAAACATGACTACTGAAGTGATACATATTTAATTATCGGAGATCTCATATGCTTCAGTGTGGAAATATTGTCATCAAAAGTGGCCATCATTTTGTGTTCATACCATTTTCAGGAATCCATAACTTGGCAATTGTCTTACTCTAAGCTGAAATATTTGACAATTCAGAACGTCTACATGTATGCAACAACGCCTGAAATTTTCAATTTTTTAACATGAAGTATGTGTAAGTAATGGCCAACAGAACTTAACAAAGTTAAAAAAATGAATTTTTCCCTGATCAAGACCCTGTTTTTTAAGGGCCAATATCTCAGAAAGTAAAGTAGATACAAGGTTAATATTTTGCACAATCGCTGATGGGTATGATGGCATTAGGCACCTAAAGTTTGAAGAAAATCCAAGAGGGTCAGGCGGAATGCATTTGTTGATTTCACACGGAATGGCCCAGGTCTGAGGGAAGTAGCCACATGTACATCTGGACCATGCTTGGCTCCACATACAGCTGTGAGGACTCAGCTTTCTCCGCCATGAACAGAATGTAAATGACCACCTACACATGTGTATGAGAGGCATCTCCACCTGCTGCCACACACACACACACACACACACACACACACACACACACACACAATCCTTGTGTCTTCTTCTGTCTTTGCTCTTCCTCCAATATTCCTTCACCACTTATCTCCTCCATGCTCGTCCTCCACTACTGATCTCACTTCACTACTACATGCACTGTTGGGCTCCAGACCATTTCATTGTTTAATAACACATATAATATAATATGGAACTGTTACTGATTTGATCATGATTCACCACATCAAGTCATAGCATCACATGGGTTGGGGGAGAAGAGAGTTGGGAGCACATGCCTGGCTCTGCTGCGCGCACGCGCACACGCACGCACACACACACGCGCACACACACACACACACACACACAAGCACACACACAATCGTTGTGTCTTCAGTCTTGGCTGCTTCTTTAACATTCCTTCACCTGTTGAATGATTTCAAATATCATTTTATAATGTCCAACTTCAAGCCCAGGAGGTGCTAGTCCAGCTGGATAAAGACATTCATAAGAAAGACACCATTTGTAGTGTAGGCTTGGCTGGAGATGAGTCCACTGATGTGTCTCACAATGCTCAGCTGGTAGTTTAATGCAAGGCTCTTCAACAAAGATACGAAAGAGTTCTGTGGAGACATGTCAGGTGTAACTTCCCTTCAGACCACTACAAGAGGAGGGGACATCTACCTGGCCATTGAGGAGATGTGAACAAAGTCAGGAATAAAGCCAAACCAAGTGGTATCAGTGTGACAGAGCGGACTCCGTCGACTCCGTCTGTCACATGAACTTGGCGTATTCCCGCCAGTTACGAACAATGGGTTTTATGAATGAACTGAATTAAAACGGACTGAGACATTGTAAACCATACATGAACTCATAATAATGCATATTGCAAATGGCTATATAATCTGTCCGGTATGGGTTTTGGGTTATTGTATTAATGTGGGTTTAGTTTGGAGAGACGCTGGTTAGGCCGCGTCTGAGTTAAGTGTTGCGCTAAAGCAACTGTTATATGTGTGCCGACATGTCGGAGCAGTTTGGTTCTCTATGTGCGCGCGAGTTAACATCTTTATTAGAAAACCTTAACTGTGTATGAATGTTGTGCAATGTCTGAATGTATGTTTGTTTGTTACCTGTGGTTGATCTTCCGGGATTTGGGGATCAAACCGGAGTACAGGTGGGACAACCCTTTTTCTAGGTTGGGAGCGCGCTCCAGATAGGAAGCGCTCATTGAGAGAGGGGAGTTTGCGTTATAGTTTAGATACTTTGATTATTGATTATGTTTAGCGTTATTTTCAGTATACACATGAAAGATGAGTAGTAGTGTGATACTTGAATGTTATTCATATGATGTTTAGTTAAGTTACTGAGTTAATTGATTTGAGTTAATTTGGTATGTGCCTAGTGATAAAAGACGGGCGTGTGTTTCCGTTGGGAGCGATTGCGGGGATAATTGCTTAGTCAAGATACGTCTCTGATGTGAGAGTACGTTACGTTGTAGAACAGACAACGGGAGCCTAGCTGTGTGGGCATTGACTAGTTTATTTGTTTTCCGTTTTGAATCAGTTATTTGTTTTTCGTTTGTTTGTTTAATTGTCTGTCTATTACCTGCCGGTGGCCTACATGTAAATGCAATAAAATTGCGCTTAAAAAGAACTTGGATTTCAAGCCTGTGCCTCGCCTCCAACCGCCCGACACTCACTCCTTCACATTTGGTGGCAGCGGAAACTACCAGCGTCGGAGGCCGGGCTGAAAGGCCAAGCAGCGAGGAGTTCAAGGCGCAAATAGATATGCGGTTAGACCCTTCATTCTTCTACAAAGGAAGTTCCGGTTGGAGAAGCAACAAGTGGAAACGTTCAGTGTCTGCGCCGATGCCAGCGTGCGTAATGAGGGGTGATGCTTGGTGTGAGGTGACCATCTCCAGGTGGGCCGGTGGGCCCAAGAGGAGCGGCGGGGGCGGTAGCCCCGAGAACATCAGCCTCATCAACGGCGGCTACGAGAGCACCGGTGAGAGCGGTTGCCTGGAAAACATCACCAGCCTCAACAGCGACTATAGGAGCACCGGTG
>JAODXP020000035.1:11411221-11456221 GCA_027497455.2 Sardinella longiceps | reverse complement strand
TAAACATAGGAATTTGTAGTCTATCCGGATTTGATGTGACTAGTGTTATTAGGCCATACAATATGCAGTTTTGGTGGGGCGCACAGAGCTGTTAGAAAGTCCCCCTGCGCCGCCTTTTTTTCCCCGCACCGAAGCGATGCATCCTCTGCGCTCCGGGACCTCCCAAATTAAGCACTGACTTAAACTGTAATCATAGGCTTATTTTTTACTGATCTGACCAGCCCTGCGGCCTGATTGCTGGCTAAACAATGATCAGTGCGGGCCCTTATCCATCCCTTATCCATCTGAAAGTTATGGTGTTGTCACCCCCCACACACTCATTAGTCATTTTCTATCTTTCAAAGTTTGTATTTCAGCACTTTGTCCGGAATAATCACAATTACTAATAGTATTTGTTTGTCCCATGGCCTGCTGGGAAATGCGTTTGTAATCATTTCACGTCACTATGGCTTGCTCAAAATGCTAGTATTCATTCCTGAGTCTGTCACAGCTAACATGTTTGCTAAGCGTTCTCCAGCTATATTTCAACTTAGAAAGCCCCAATGTAGTTCTCAGAGAAGAGAAAGCTTGATGTATGCAAAAAGGCACAATTGGTATTTTCAAAACCTGTCCAGCTCTAGTAATGCCAACAATATGCTAACATTACTGCCATCAAAGGAAGGCTGAAGTTAGGATAATCTTATGAACGGGTGAGTGCAGCTTTCATCTATATTTGCAACTGATCAGCTTATCAGTTTGTGAAGAATTGGCCACTATGCCAAGTGTTTTATTGTGTTGGATTTTGCCATTGTTGCGTGCTGTGGTAAAGTATAAAAACATCATTGAAATAGGCTTCATCTTGTCTAGGTTGTGCTTGAAGGCAATACACAGCGGTGTGCACATCTGCTATGGCCATCATGCACTGGATATACAGTAGGATCAGGAACTGTTTGGGATATGCCTTCACATTCAGACATATCGAAAAATACCTCAAATATGGTGGGCTGGTCTTGTTTGTGAAAGTGAAAGGACATCAGCTGCGCTCTACAGAATGTTTCAAGTTCAAGTTGCTTTGCGAACTATTTGTTGATCCGCAGAAGCCATGAAATTATTTAAAAGACATTTCTGTGAACTATTATCTCATCGTGATAATGTATTGTCCGCCGGTCATTATCAAAATATATTTCCCTTGAGGATGAATCAGAGACCTCCGGCGGTTCTTGCTCTCGGGAAATATTTTTCCATAATGACCGGCGGACCATACATTATCCCTTGCTTAACATAGTGACCCATTCATTTCTCTCAACTGGTAACTGTGATTATAACTCCGCTGTCTTACTACCGCCATCTATCTTGTGTTATATTGTGTAAAGTCTCTGAACATACTTAAGTGTCTCCAGTTTACAGTGAGGATCCTGCAGTCTATCAGATAATGTCTTCAGTCCTGATTCTCCAGGATGATTGTAGCTCAGATCCAGGTCTTTTAAATGGGATGGATTTGCAGCCAACGCTGAAGCGAGAAATCCACAGCCTTCCTCTGAGATAACACAAAATGACAACCTGAGAGAGAGAGAGGGAGAGAGAGAGAGGTACATAGACAGAGAGAGCGAGAGAGAGAGAGAGAGAGAGAGAGAGAGAGAGAGAGAGAGAGAGAGAGAGAGAGAGAGAGCAAGTAAGTTATAGTGAGAACATAGTATGGAACATAGTGGACATGCACAGATACAATCCTGATTTCTTTCCCAGTTGGATATAAAGTTTTCATTTTATTGTTTCTATTGATTATGCATAGTGTTTTAGTGCCATCAACAGGCCACTAGTGGTACTTGACTGGTCAATGTTTTCTATCCAGAACAAAAGAGACTTCACGAGAAACAAGGAAGCTGTTTTCTGTTTCATAGTATAAGTTACTGTACATGCTACATTTTGGGAAGTTCCCTTTTACAGCCAGAATATTTGTTGATGTTGAGCGTAAAATAACGGAAAGGAACAAAATACTTGAAGACCTTGTGGCGAAGATTGTCTTTGTTCACCTTGCCTAGCTGGATAATAAAGCACCCACTTAATGAGGCCAGGACAGTAAAATGACAGATCATGGTATGTCAACTACAAGACAGAACTTCACCTCTAACCAAATCACACCAATGATGATATTCAACATAACAGCAGAACCTCAAGTGAAACAATGCTTTCATACAACAGTTCCATAGCCAACTGAGTTTTAATGTGCCAGATTGTATTTCACCATAACGTTTTCATTTCTGCTCATCGGAAATGTGGAGTGAAACTGTGAAGATTCCCAGAGCTGTTGTACTCTATATCAACACTCATGGAATGTATCTTGTCCAATCAAATTACTTGGTCAGAACATTATATAAAGACTTGCAATATGATTTTACAACCCAAAACTAGGAAATTTGTTATGATCATAAAACGAGCATACCAACCTTACTGTCTGCAGTTTGCAGTGGGTACTAGACAGCCCTTCAGAGAGAATCTGAACTCCAGAATCTCCCAGGTCATTGTAACTGAGGTCCAGTTCTATCAGGGAGTTTGGTGACTGTAGAACATTGGCTACAAACTCACAGGATTTAGGACTTTTACAGCCAGCAAGTCTATAATGAAAAACACGCAGAGAACAGATCATATTCAGTTTAAACATTTCAAAATAACAATAGTAATTGTATTCTACATTCTCAGGTCCTTTAAATTTGACATTTTATTCACTGTGACAAAACATGGATGCTGCATGTCAATTAAATCTTCTGCTTTTCCTTCCATGTGACCCAACCTAACTTACTACTTGTGTTGCTATGGGACAGCACAGCAATACAAGTAGTGATATGAAATTTCACCAACCTTACTGTCTGCAGTTTGCAGTGGGTACTAGACAGCCCTTTAGAGAGAACCTGAACTCCAGAATCTCCCAGGTCATTGTGACTCAGGTCCAGTTCTATCAGGGAGTTTGGTGACTGTAGAACACTGGCTATAATCTCACAGGATTTAGCACTGAGTTTAGAGCCAGATAGCCTGTATAGGAGTAAATAACAGACAGAATAACAGATCACACTAATAATCAGCACTTTCTATAATGAGGCAACATTTATGCCTGGGTGTCCTTTCAGTGAGCATTTGTTTTCTGTTCATCTTCCAAATGAATTCAAAGGTGTCCCCAAACTATTTTTTGTGCAAAAACAGTGTAAAACACTGTGTGTGTAAAACAGTTTTATACCACTACTCAGTTCTATACTACTATGTAAAACAGTTTTATACTACTACTCAAATACATATAATCTCTCCAAATCTAATAACAAATGTTTGACCAGACAGATCTAGAAAATGATGTATACACTAGTCTATAGAAATTTTTTAATGTAAATAAAGGAAAGCAATGACAGGATTTTATTTTAAAGAAAAGGCCCACATACTGAAGTGCATTGACTTTACGGTGAGGATCCTTCAGTGTAGCAGATAACAGCTTCTGTGCTGATTCTCCAGGATGATTGTTGCTCACATCCAGCTCTTTCACACAAGAGGGGTTTAACATCAGACTGAGAGCCAGAAACACATAACCTTCATCTGTGATACCACAGTCATTAAGCCTATGAGAGAGAGAGAGAGAGAGAGAGAGAGAGAGAGAGAGAGAGAGAGAGAGAGAGAGAGTTATCACAGATATGACCCATAAACTTACACAACATGGGGCCTCGTTTATAAATTTTGTGCAGGATTTACACCAGAAAACAGCTCAGAATGTGTGTGCACTCAGAAATATTTTGATTTATGAAGCCATGCACACACATGTTCCAGGCCAATTTCCCTTTATACATCGCGATTCACTCTAAAGTCTGGGGGTTATTTTCCTAAGTAAATGGCAGTATTATAGCCATTGGTTTGATGTAGTGTTGTCAATTTTTCTTAATTTTGGGATTTATTGTAATGAGGAGGGTGGGGCATACCTCAATGTAAAATCATACCATATCCTGAGGGTGTTTGCTTTCAGAAAATGTATGGGATATACAGTATGGTGAAATTAGTTTCTCAGGCTTCATGCTTCAGGCCAAAAAGCATTAGTAGTGCACATTTTCCTCGAGTCCCATTCATTTCAATGGGAAATTTACTTTCCTCCACTATTTTGTAAATTTCTGCAATTAGGATTTTTTAGGACTTTTAGTTTGTTGTTCTGATCATCTCATAGAAATGATCGAAGCTGAGAAAAATTCTTCTACAATTAGTCTATGCTATTTTGCCTGGACAAGGAGCCGTACTGTATATGAAGGGCCCCGGCTACAGCAATTTGTCTGGTTGGAAGTCATTTGCATGCACTGGGACTCTGGGAATATTGGCAGACATATTTGTGTATTTGAGTAATATTTAAGTCAGACTGAAGGCTTTGATAAGTTAGTTACAAGGTGAACCTCTCTGTGAGTGAAACTCTTGTCTTTCCCGGCTCTGTAAAAGCTAATAAACCAGCATGTTTAATGATTCCTAAACTGATGACGCGGTTATTCATCTGATTGTGACCAAAAATTACCATCTGCGTATAAAAATGTAATTTATCTAGATTAATCGTGATTAATTATGTGATTAATCGTGATTAAAAATGTAATCGTTGCCCAGCCCTAGTATTTCTTATAGTTATACAACAACAGATCCAGCACTGTAAGAAATAACTCTTGAGTAGATATGTTTAGAAATAATTTTAGAATACTTATGCCCTGTCCCATTACTACCTCGACCCCTTCAAGGCCTTGAAGTTGAAGTGAAGATGAAATTACCCACGATTCTTTGCAAACTCAATCAGCTATACAAAAAGATTGCGTGTCAGTACCCGATCTGTGTCTGAATGCACAAGCTGTGTCCCTGGATAAGAACTTCAAAAATATAGCTACTATCGTAATTAAGCATTTATATTTTTAATGTCGGGATATCTTAGTTGGATGTAAATTCAGTTGAATCCTGCACTGGTGTGTTAAAACATGACTATTAAAAAGATTGATATTTTTCAAATTGCGCAAATTTTTCACCAGAATTACCAGATCCTCTCATGTGGGTGATATTCTCAATGATAGTTTGTGGATGGCAGCTTTTGAACAGTTTACCCCGCCTTATATCCGTTCAGTCTTAACGATAGACGCGTAAAGCAGGTGAAGACGTCCCTTGCTTAACATAGTGACCCATTCATTTCTCTCAACTGGTAACTGTGATTATAACTCCGCTGTCTTACTACCGCCATCTATCTTGTGTTATATTGTGTAAAGTCTCTGAACATACTTAAGTGTCTCCAGTTTACAGTGAGGATCCTGCAGTCTATCAGATAATGTCTTCAGTCCTGATTCTCCAGGATGATTGTAGCTCAGATCCAGGTCTTTTAAATGGGATGGATTTGCAGCCAACGCTGAAGCGAGAAATCCACAGCCTTCCTCTGAGATAACACAAAATGACAACCTGAGAGAGAGAGAGGGAGAGAGAGAGAGGTACATAGACAGAGAGAGCGAGAGAGCGAGAGAGAGAGAGAGAGAGAGAGAGAGAGCAAGTAAGTTATAGTGAGAACATAGTATGGAACATAGTGGACATGCACAGATACAATCCTGATTTCTTTCCCAGTTGGATATAAAGTTTTCATTTTATTGAGCTGTGGAGAGGAGGAGACTACTCGTGCACAGGTGTCTCACTGACCGTGAATTTATTTTGTGTTCCTGTATTGTTTCTATTGATTATGCATAGTGTTTTAGTGCCATCAACAGGCCACTAGTGGTACTTGACTGGTCAATGTTTTCTATCCAGAACAAAAGAGACTTCACGAGAAACAAGGAAGCTGTTTCCTGTTTCATAGTATAAGTTACTGTACATGCTACATTTTGGGAAGTTCCCTTTTGCAGCCAGAATATTTGTTGATGTTGAGCGTAAAATAACGGAAAGGAACAAAATACTTGAAGACCTTGTGGCGAAGATTGTCTTTGTTCACCTTGCCTAGCTGGATAATAAAGCACCCACTTAATGAGGCCAGGACAGTAAAATGACAGATCATGGTATGTCAACTACAAGACAGAACTTCACCTCTAACCAAATCACACCAATGATGATATTCAACATAACAGCAGAACCTCAAGTGAAACAATGCTTTCATACAACAGTTCCATAGCCAACTGAGTTTTAATGTGCCAGATTGTATTTCACCATAACGTTTTCATTTCTGCTCATCGGAAATGTGGAGTGAAACTGTGAAGATTCCCAGAGCTGTTGTAATTAACACTCATGGAATGTATCTTGTCCAATCAAATTACTTGGTCAGAACATTATATAAAGACTTGCAATATGATTTTACAACCCAAAACTAGGAAATTTGTTATGATCATAAAACGAGCATACCAACCTTACTGTCTGCAGTTTGCAGTGGGTACAAGACAGCCCTTCAGAGAGAATCTGAACTCCAGAATCTCCCAGGTCATTGTAACTGAGGTCCAGTTCTATCAGGGAGTTTGGTGACTGTAGAACATTGGCTACAAACTCACAGGATTTAGGACTTTTACAGCCAGCAAGTCTATAATGAAAAACACGCAGAGAACAGATCATATTCAGTTTAAACATTTCAAAATAACAATAGTAATTGTATTCTACATTCTCAACTCCATTAAATTTGACATTTTATTCACTGTGACAAAACATGGATGCTGCATGTCAATTAAATCTTCTGCTTTTCCTTCCATGTGACCCAACCTAACTTACTACTTGTGTTGCTATGGGACAGCACAGCAATACAAGTAGCGATGTGAAATTTCACCAACCTTACTGTCTGCAGTTTGCAGTGGGTACTAGACAGCCCTTTAGAGAGAACCTGAACTCCAGAATCTCCCAGGTCATTGTGACTCAGGTCCAGTTCTATCAGGGAGTTTGGTGACTGTAGAACACTGGCTATAATCTCACAGGATTTAGCACTGAGTTTAGAGCCAGATAGCCTGTATAGGAATTAAATAACAGAAAGAATAGCATCAATTAACACAGCAGATGACTACATGACTATGACATGACTATGACTTTCAAGGAACAATTCTTATTGATTTCTGTTCATCATCTGGAAAAAGTATTCAATATAACACATTGGAAACTGCCCAAAAATCATGTCTGTCATTACACTGTTAACCTGGAAGTTCTGTTTACTTAAGTGAGTGTGCTGTACATGTGTATGTAAGTTTTCAAGTTTGGATGGATTTAACATCAGAGTGAGAGGATGGATTTAACATCAGAGTGAGAGCCAGAGAAACATAACCTTTGTTGTGTTGTTTATTTATTTATTTATTTACTGGATACTTTTATTGTGTGCCAATAAAAAACAGAATAGGTCTGAATATGGATTTTTCCCCCTTTAGTCTTATCAAAATAAAACTATATACACTGAAAGTACCCATGAAAAGCAGCATTTTTTGTACTACAAAATTTTCAGAAAAATCATATTGACATACAAATGAGCTATACACTTATCAAATTAGCCCCAAATACACCCATATACATGGATAGTGAAGAGGTGAAGAGGGTGGGACCTGTCTCAATTCATTTTGACACCCTGTGGGTGTAAGCATGCCTCAGGTCCAAATGCATTATCCCATGCAAAATCACCAATACCAGCTGATCTATAAATCGTTATCAAGGAGGGGGTGGGATGTGAATAAATGGGTGAAATACTGAGCATATAAGCTTCAGAAAATATATGGTTTATGTCGTCTAATATGCTTCACCTACATGCCACTGGCCTAAATCTCACCACAAATGGCCCATTTTGAAAATGCCAAATTTCTTAATTTTGGGATTTATTGTAATGAGGAGGGTGGAGCATACCTCAATGTCAAACCATACCATGCTATATGATATCCTGAGGGTGTTTGCTTTCAGAAAATGTATGGGATATACAGTATGGTGAAATTAGTTTCTCAGGCTTCATGCTTCAGGCCAAAAAGCATTAGTAGTGCACATTTTCCTCGAGTCCCATTCATTTCAATGGGAAATTTACTTTCCTCCACTATTTTGTAAATTTCTGCAATTAGGATTTTTTAGGACTTTTAGTTTGTTGTTCTGATCATCTCATAGAAATGATCGAAGCTGAGAAAAATTCTTCTACAATTAGTCTATGCTATTTTGCCTGGACAAGGAGCCGTACTGTATATGAAGGGCCCCGGCTACAGCCATTTGTCTGGTTGGAAGTCATTTGCATGCACTGGGACTCTGGGAATATTGGCAGACATATTTGTGTATTTGAGTAATATTTAAGTCAGACTGAAGGCTTTGATAAGTTAGTTACAAGGTGAACCTCTCTGTGAGTGAAACTCTTGTCTTTCCCGGCTCTGTAAAAGCTAATAAACCAGCATGTTTAATGATTCCTAAACTGATGACGCGGTTATTCATCTGATTGTGACCAAAAATTACCATCTGCATATAAAAATGTAATTTATCTAGATTAATCGTGATTAATTATGTGATTAATCGTGATTAAAAATGTAATCGATGCCCAGCCCTAGTATTTCTTATAGTTATACAACAACAGATCCAGCACTGTAAGAAATAACTCTTGAGTAGATATGTTTAGAAATAATTTTAGAATACTTATGCCCTGTCCCATTACTACCTCGACCCCTTCAAGGCCTTGAAGTTGAAGTGAAGATGAAATTACCCACGATTCTTTGCAAACTCAATCAGCTATACAAAAAGATTGCGTGTCAGTACCCGATCTGTGTCTGAATGCACAAGCTGTGTCCCTGGATAAGAACTTCAAAAATATAGCTACTATCGTAATTAAGCATTTATATTTTTAATGTCGGGATATCTTAGTTGGATGTAAATTCAGTTGAATCCTGCACTGGTGTGTTAAAACATGACTATTAAAAAGATTGATATTTTTCAAATTGCGCAAATTTTTCACCAAAATTACCAGATCCTCTCATGTGGGTGATTTTCTCAATGATAGTTTGTGGATGGCAGCTTTTGAACAGTTTACCCCGCCTTATATCCGTTCAGTCTTAACGATAGACGCGTAAAGCAGGTGAAGACGTTTTATGTGAAGTGATGTTCCATTTATTAGCGGAAGATCTGCACTTCTCACTACACAATCGAGGGGTGTCTCATCTTGGAGGGAAGTCGAAAATGAGTGCTAGTGTTAGGGAAGAGAAATGGGACTGGGCCTTAATTTTGTAACACCACCTGCATTATTCTTACAGAAACTGATTCTTAAAGGATAACTTGAGTCAATTTCAATTTGGAGAATGTTATGATGGTAAAAACACAGTTTCAACTTCTGCCCCCAAGGGTTAATGGTTGGTGCTAATTCAAACCAAGGTCTCGAGTAGCTTGATAAATAGAGCTTTTGTTGAAATTGACCAGTTATCCTTTACAAGTCTGCAAGATGTATTGACAGAATAAGAGCAAAATATGATCTGGTTCACTTTCTGTTATCTGTAATTTAAATACAATATGTAATTTAAATACAATATACTGTATAATGCTCTGTACCATGAACTGACTCACCGTGCTTTTCTGCAACATCTCACAGCTGGGATTAGTCTCCTGCGTCCCTCACCTGATGTGTTGTATTTCTTCAGATCAATCTCATCCAGCACCTCCACAGACATCAGAAGCATCTGGGCCAGGGCAGAACAGTGAGAGGGTAGAAGCGTTACTTCTCCTTGGCCATGTGACTGTAGATATCTCTGAAGTTCCTCATTAACCGAGTGATCATTCATTTCCATCAGACAAAAGGAAAGATTAATGTATCTTTCCAAAGAAATATCATCTCCTTTATAAGAGCCCTTATGGTGCTTGATGTATTTGATCATTTTTGTGATGGCAGGAGAGCTGTTCATTTTCTGTCTCAGCAGGCCTTGAAGGAGCTCTTGATTGGTTTCCAGTGAGATACCGATGAGGAAGCGAAGAAAAAGGTCCAAATGTCCATTCTCACTTTCAAGAGCTTTGTCAAGAACACTCTTTGTCAGAGTAAAAACATCACATTGGACTCTAAATGGTTCTTCCAGGAAGTACTCCAGAGCTTTCACCTCATTGATGGATTTTCTATCAGTTCTCATTTCACCCCGTCTTTTAGGCTGTAGATTGGCTTTCACAGCCTCAATATTCCTGTTCAAAAAGGATTGAAACAAGAAAAGTGCGGCAAGAAACTCTTGAATGGTCAAATGCACAAAACAAAACACTTTGCTCTGGCAAAACAGGGATTCTTCTCTGAAGATTTCTGAAAGCACCCCAGAGTAAACTGAAGCTTCTTTGACATCAATACCAAACTCAAGGAGATCTTCCTCATAAAACAACAAGTTTCCTTTCTGGAGATGTGTGAAAGCAAGTTCTGAAAGTTTGATCAGCATGTCCTTATTTGATCTAAGGATCTCCAGTCTTCCGGTCATATTTCCTCCATCAAACTTCTTAGTTTTCATCTCTGTTTGAATTAGGAGGAATTGGATGAACATTTCAGTCAGAGTTTTGGGAATTTTTTGATTGTTGTACAAATTCAGCAGAACAGAAGCTGTAATCCAACAGAATACTGGGATGTGACACATAATGTAGAGACTTCTGCATGATTTCAGGTGAGAGATAATTTTGTTGGCTTCGGTCTCATTAGTGATTTTTTTCTTGAAGTACTCCTCTTTCTGAGAATCATTAAATCCACGTATTTCTGTCATTTGGTGCACAAACTCAGCAGGAATCTGATGAGCTGCTGCTGGTCGTGTGGTGATCCAGATGAGAGCAGAGGGAAGGAGATTTCCTTGGATGAGATTTGTCACGAGGGAGCCAATGCGTGCATTCTCTTTGATGTCACACAAAATGCAGTCGTGGGCAAAGTTCAAGTTGAAACGACACTCATCTAAGCCATCAATGATAACAATTACCTTCAAGTTTTCATATAACTTTAAATCTTTTAGATCTCTAAATTCTGGATGGAATTCTACTAAAAGCTCATGGAGACTGTGCTCTCTGTCTTTGATCAAATTCAGTCTTCTGAAGGGTAACACAAGTAGACAGTGCACATCCTGATTTGCAATTCCTTCTGCCCAGTCAAGAATGAACTTCTGTACTGAGACCGTTTTCCCAATTCCAGCGATACCTTTAGTTAAAACAATCCGAATGTCTCTCCTTCTCCCAAGTAAAGGCTTGAAGATGTCATTGCAGTTGATTGTTGTGTCCTCATGTCCTGCCTGCTTGAATGCTGACTCTATTTGCCAAACTTCATGTTCCTTATTCACATTTTCACTGTCTCCCTCTGTGATGTAGAGTTCTGTAAATATTCTCTTCAAGGGTGTTGCAGTGCCAGGATTGCTGCTGCCTTCAGAAACCCACTCATACCTTTCCTTAAGGGCAGCTTTATGGATCTTCTGAAGACATTCAAAATTGTCACCTATTTCGAACAAGGACATACAACATCAGTACAATAACAACCAAAGCTGTAAATGTTGAAAAGGTAGAGTAGCTATCCAGGTGGGGGAAAGAACTAGAAAATCTGAAGAGATTTTAAAGCTTTCAGTCCTACAGATCTCAATTAGAGATATAACATGATTACATAATGATTTTGGTATGGATACTTTTTTTCACCCTGAGGAACTGAATTCATACCTTTTAATCTCCTTGTATCTGACATGTTTTTGCTCTGCAGGTATCTGTTTGTGTTTGCATGTTGATCCAGAGCAGGTTGGGTGCCATAAGACCTACACACAATGAAAAGACCCATATGTAAAATATTTATATGAAACTTACATTTTGTTGTACTTCTGTTGGAACAAATTGATTTTGTATGGATACGGACAGCAACAATCCTCTCGTGCTGAACAGGATTACCATTGTAACAAAACCTCATAATTAGGGTAAAACTAACCTGTCTACTGACAGTCTACTTGCAATTCGGTAGACATATTAGAGTGCTATGCGAATTACTTGCTCAACACACCATTATCTGAATCTATGCCTCTGCCAGGTCTTGTGGTATGAACACAGACGTCGCAGATCACCCCAATGCCCAAGCATGAGACTCCCAATAACAAAAACGCAAGTTACAGAATAGGAAAACTGGAGAGTTCACAACTCGGGCTAATATTGCAATGTCTGAACTTGGCATTACTGTATGAAATACAGTACATGTCCTGTCAAAACATATGTTTTACACTCATTAGTGACAGCAGGAAGTCTTATTCATCTGGTTACATCCAAGGGAGAGAGAATGTGAGGTGTGCAGTGGCACTTGAAACACCTTTACATCAAAACCGGTCAAACCGAAATGTACAGATCATGCATTTAAACCATTTTGTGCAAGTTGATATAGAGTTGATATCAACTTGCACAAAATGCATAATAATTTTTATATGGTTATTAACAGTTTCAACATTGGACAATTCATCATTTTATATTCAACACACACACACACACACACACACACACACACACACACACACACACACACACACACACACACATTAGATTTGATGGATCTGATTCTCTGCTACAATTGGGTCTATCAGGAAAGGACAAATCACTCTTCAGAGACACATTTGAAAGAATTTGGAACAGAATAGACTGAACGTGAATGCAGAAGAGAACAAGGACTTTACATTGAGTCAACCCATATGAAAAAGATTCATATGAAACTTATAAGAAGTGTCATATAAAAACATATAAAAACCTTTCCAGCCAGAAACATATATTACTATCCAAATCGTATATGGCACATACTACAAAAGTGGCCCGTTTCTCATTTAAGTCATATATGAATGAAGCTCACAATATATATTATTTGAATAAGTAAATTATAAGGAACATTAAGTTTCAGTATATGAGACATACAAATTACCTATAGGTTTGTGTATGAAACATACATGTAACATACATGAAATGTATATAAAACTATGCAGGCTTTATATTTTGATAAGAATATAATTAACCCACATGGAATTGGTGAGACTCAGCAGACAGTGAAATTACCTATTCTGACCTGGTACAGTGGGCTGCATGCTGGAGAGTAGGCCTACTGATATTTTAGACGTATTGAACGGGAATTGAACTGTCAACCTTATAGTTACAGGTCTTAAGCCCTAACCACTACACCACAGCTGTCTGACACAAAATGTGGCAACAACACCTACCATGGCATCCCCATGTATCAAGAATATGATATAAAACACATATGTTTTTTTTAAGATATTTCTTGGGCTTTTTATAAGATAGGACAGTGTAGAGATGACGGGAAGCAAGTGGGAAAGAGAGAGATGGGGTGGGATCGGGAAATGACCTCTGGTAGGAATCGAACTGGGGTCCCCAGGGTAATGGTCTGATGCTCTAGCCACTGAGCCACGGCGTCCTCACTCATATGTTTTTAATGTGAATTTGTGAATTATCAGTGGCCTAATATCTGATGTCAATATCCTATAAGAATCTTATATGTATTTTATGTTGTATAAGAATCTCAGATGGGGTTTGTACGACTGCCAAACCACATGCAAAATACATTGTATATATGAAGCTTATAACTTCTCATATGGAAAAGTTTTATTTAGCCTTTACAATGTTTCTATGTTTTATGTGATTCACACATTGGTGAAATTAAAGGGGGCCTAGAACACGTTTTTCTGACTATTGGAAACTGTTCCTTGACCCATTTTATACCACATAATTTTTTTCGGTGGCTGAAAATGACCTAGGAGCCATGCAAAGTGAATTACAAGAACCCTATGCATTAGGGCTGCACTGAAATGACTTGTTTTCCCCGCCCACTCGACGAATTCATGAATATGCAAATAGCTGCTCGCTGATTGGCCAGCTCCCCCCATGACGCTGAGAGCTGGACACAGCTGAAAACTCCGTGAAACAGCAGCGATAACTTTCGATATCGACAACAAAGGATCTGAGACGATTCGCACAACCTTACATGTTTGAACCTGAATCGACAGAAACTTCAGATGTTGAAGAGGAACCAGTTCGCCAGCGAGATTGAGGTTTGAGTGGTAAGTGTCACGAAGATTTTCTAGTTCAGTTAGTAGCCTAATAACGCTAGCATAGCTTTCCCCATCTGGAAACCAGCATAGCTTATGCTCCTAGCAACTATTCTTTATATATTTGTTATGCACACATAGGCCAATTTACAGCTGCCAACATGCCAATTTACTGCTGCCGACACATATCATACAAGTATTTTTGTATAACCAATTATGCGAGCGGTATGTTGGTTTCCAAGACTATATCCATCACAAGTTGCAATATCATTGTTTACAGTGCTATCGCTCTGTCCTAAGTAGTTACCATGGTGTAACACAAGCTCAGAGCAGATTACTCTATGCAGGAGTAGGAATAATTTCCTTACCAGTTTACCAACTTACTTTGCTAAGTACCTATGGTGTGGCTGTGGCTTACAAAATGCAATGGATATCTGCAAAGTGGACCGTAGCCCCATGACACAATTGGAGGAATGGAAAGTTATGTAACGTTACATGATATTTTAGACAAGTTTGTTATTAGTAAGATAGAATGGCAATAGAAATTGTACAATGTCTCAGGGCAAATAAACTTTATTTGTACAAATATACACACAATTGTGCTCAGAAAAAAATCGTTTCAACAGAAATGAAAAACTAATCCCGCTAATCCATCCCCACCCCCATGTTGCAACGTGTCATTTCTACAGACAATCTACAGACACTTGGCCTACAGATGGTTCGTCAATTGGTGCTAGGACTCTCGGCAGAAGTGGTGATGCCCTCCTGTGTCGTGCTACGCATACGGAGGGAGTTTCCTGAAGCTTCAGGGCAGTACACCGGCTTCAGACCTTCCCTTGAATGAAGCGGACACGTGTGCAGCTACAACTTCATCCAAGTCAGGTCTTCCATACTGGGCTGAGGTACAGGAATCTGCTTCAACACATCAACAAAAGGCTGGGGATCAAGGAGAACTTGATTGAAGACCAGATGAATGAAGACGTAGCCTGTGGAGTGCAAAAACAGAACATTACATATTTGCTTATTTTTTTCTTTGAACTTTTATAAAAAAATAAAAATAAACAATTGTTCCACAATCTATTACACTTACAAATTGTTGGCTCGGTCTTCACTTGTTTCACGGTGTGTCCTCCCCTCTTGGCCTTTGGGAACACAAGGCTATACACCAGCTTCCCCTTTGAAGTCTTCTTTTGCTGTTGATCTGCATTCTCATTGTAGTGCATTGCGGCAAGATAACCTGTAAAGGTAAAATGTGTGTGTGTGGGGGGTGTGGGGGGGGGGAGGGAGAAGAGAAAGACTTTCAAACAATGGGCACACAGTGATAATGCTGCAAATGACAAGCACATTTTTGGGTCAAACTTAGTCATGCTATTAGTGTTACAAAAATCTCTTCAGAGGAAAGTAACATGTTCAGGAAGTAGTTAGGGTATGTACATACCAGCAAAGCATTCCAATGAAGGGGAAAACGATGTTTTCAGGAGCAAAGTGCAAAATAACACTGCTACAGGGCAGACGACCGGTAATGAGGAGTTAGTTTTTCCACATCTGATAGGAGTCCGCTGTAAGCTTCTTGGTTGTAAAGACCCGCTCCAATCAGTTCATTGCAGGATTCCCTAAGAGGAGTGAATTAGAAGAGGATTTGTTATTACATATATGCAGTACAGTCAATATGTACAACTCACACCATGCTTATCCAGTAAATATTGTGGTTTAGGATACTGACCTGGTTTCAACCACTTGTTGGGGTCTTCTGATACCTAAACGTCTCAGCCCCAGAAGAACAACCAACAGCACACCAGTAAAGGTTGACTATGCTTCTATTCCACTTCAGTCTCTTTACAAAAATCCATCCAGCTTCTTAGTCAACCCTATGTAGCCCAGGGTTATTTAGTTCCCCTGATGCTTACTGATACGGGCTTATGCAATCTTTATGTTAGCTATAGCCCTTAGCTAGCTTTACACACAGTTTAGCTACAGCCCCCTGGCTAGTTTTACACAACACTACACTCAACCGTTAGAAGTTGTTACATTGTTTGTTTGTTGTTAACGTTATAACTTTTTAAGATAATAGTTATCATAGGTCCAGTTCATTGTCAATTTAGCTCTCCTCCTATCAGAGCACACAGTGGGTGGGATCTGGTGGGGGGAGAGGAGTAACGCACACACACACACACACGTCAGACGGCACCAGGGATCTGCGAGAGAGAGCTCGCGCAGGAGCGAGTTGTCGCCTCACGCGCAACTAGACTCCTTATTATATAGATATTGTTTATTTTAGTATACTATAGCTCAGAGTAATAGCGGCACCGACTTGTGTGCCACTTTTCTGTGTTTTCAGTGTTTTCTACTGTACCTTGGCTACCCTTTTTTTTTAACATATATATACACCGGGTAGCAAGCTAGCTACTGGTTCCTGGCTGTCCCCCCTTGCTGTGGGACTAGACAGTGAGTTTTAAACTTTTTTAGATATTGTTATACTTTTATAGAGTATTAGTATATTCATATTTATATAGTTATTCGCCTTGGGAGTTGTCTGATAGCGCCTCCAGCTACCGGAACGCTGGAGGTTCCTCAGACAGCCAGCGATGGACATCCTTCTACCTGATAGCTGCTACCTGCCAGCTAGGCTACCCGGTTAGCCGTTGAGGGAGCTGCCTTTGGGGAGAGCAATGCCCTGACTGACTTGACGTGACTGACTGACTGATCGTGAGTCTTTGGTGTTTCCACCTCTCAAGCGTCATCTTCTCTCGAACTGTGAGTAGTTTTTCTGCACGCATCCCTTCGTGACGTGCACGGAGCTAAACAGGCCTGCAACGGGGGTTTTCTTTTTCTTTCATTTTGTTTTGCCGGCTTTATGTGATCACATGTAATTTGAGTGACGTCACTTCAGTGTTTTTAAACATTCTGTCCTGAGTGTCATTTCACTGTGTTGATTATATTGGTGTAACCGAAAATCTCTGTTTATAGAATCCTAATTTTCACACGGAAGTTTTTGTAGAATTGTATATACCGTATAGTTATTTAGTGCAGTCTCTTTATAATAGTATTTTGCCATAGTCAATAATTTAATACATACGATCATATCCTATATCCTGGTCTTTATTGCACTATGTAGCCTAGCTTTCAATTATTGATTCAGTGTTCAGCTGTCTTTTAATATTGTACCTTTTATTGTTTCATATTTACATATCTACAACATTTTAACTATACAATTGCTAGTATATACATTTTTATTATACATCTATTTACACAGCACTGATTAGTCCTGTTCAGCTATTATTGCACTTGGTGCTTGTTGTTTGAATTCTTGAACACGTCAAATCACTTGCATTTTTATTTACTTAACACATCTTGATTAACTGCTCGAGCATTTCATTGTATTGTACCTTTTCAATTGTCTTTAGTGAATACATTTATTGATACACCTTTTTTATATACTGTGTCAGTCTCCACTCACTGGTTAGTGTAATAGTTTAGTCTGTTGAATTAAGTGTACGATATGGGAGGTTAAGTCTCATAGTTAAATAGGAGGCTTAACAGGTGAGAACCTAACCCACGGACCCAGGTAACACTTAGTACACTCACCCTCTGAGGGAAAAGAGGGCTACATAAATGGAGGCACCGCTGGGATTTATTATTTAGCTATTGCATTTGTCAAATGAGTGGATTTTTTTTTTTTCTCCCTTAGACCTGTTTCGGGAGTTTATTATTTGGAGAGATGTCACTGCTTAGGAGCTGGTGTAAAGGGGAGGGAGTAGATCCAAGGCATGCTGTATTGGTTAGTGGGGTTCCCGATGACATTGAGGTAGGAGAAATAGAGAGTACACTTCAGAATATAATAGGTTTGGGGTGTGTACGTGTACGTGGTCGTATGTTTGACCCCCAGACGCAGTGTCTTGTAGTGTTCTGTGAGTGCAAAGAGGTGGTTAGTGATGAGGCCCTGCCTAGTGAAGTGTGGCCGTCAGATGGTGGTAGCTCATGGGCTCTTAGTGGTTTTGATGGCGACACTACTGTGGTGTTCGAGACCAGGGGCACCAGCCCCACCACCCCGAAGCCATTGTCACCTCCCTCAAGATGTGACACTCGACGAGAGCCTCCTGATACACCAGTTTCCATACCAGTGGACATGGTCGTCAAGGTGATTGAGAACCTTATGGAGAAGACCTCAAGACCACATGAGGGCCATGCATTTAAACGGCTACGTGTGTTTTCCGGTGTTTTCCCCACACCTGCTGGAGAGGAGAGCCTGGACACCTGGTTGGCGCAGGCCCGTCTGATGATTGAGGAGAGTGAGCTTCCCCGCAGGGAGAAACGGAAGAGGATCATTGAGTGCTTGAGGGGTCCAGCTTTTGATATAGCGCAGGCGGTCCGTAGTGATGACCCGGACGCCACCCCTGATGACTTCCTCACTGCACTGGAACAGGCATTCGGTTCCACAGAATCTGGAGAAGATCTCTACATGGTGTTTAGATCCATGCAACAGCATTCTGGTGAGAAGCTGTCCGAATTCCTAAAACGCTTGGAACGTATGCTGACCAAGGTTGTTCGAAAGGGAGGACTTCATCCATCACGGAGGGACCAAGTTAGGGTGGAGCAGTTACTGCGTGGTGCTTTTGAGTCAGAGCTAATGCTGGTACAGCTGCGCCTTCGTGAGCGAAGACATGACCCTCCCACTTTCCTTGATCTGCTGACCGAGATTCGTGAAGAAGAAGACCATCAGCTATTGCGATACAAGCCAGCCCCCTGTGCACGCAAAGCTACTGTGCGCCAACTTAATGCCACAGAGGATGCATCCACCTCCTCTGAAGCAGCTTGTTTGCGTGCAGAGATTGAGGACTTAAAGGCGCAGCTCTCTAGGCTATCTTCTCTGAAGTCCAGCAAGCTGATAGACTCCATAGAGGAGCCCAAGCAGCCCAGAGGGGCAAGAGCTGAGAGAAGAAATGCTACTCCTGACCTTCAACAGCAGGTGACCTTGCTACAGCATCAAGTCCAGACCATGGCTGTCACCTTGAGAGACTGCGCTGTCCGAATAGACAGGAGTAGCACACAGAAAAGATCCAAGACCACCAGACAGAGCAGCAACCAGTTTTTCTGCTACCGCTGTGGAGAGGATGGCCACTTGTCAAAGCAGTGCTGTGCTGCCGAAGACCTCAACAAGGTCATCACAAAGTTGGTCGGCTCCTTGCAAAAGGCCCAACGATCTTCCCCTACCCCCAGAGTAGAAGCCACACAGAAGCCCTACCATGCTAAGACGGGTGCGGTGAGCGCCCCAGCGATTCCTTGCCTCCCTGACGGTCTAGTGGGAAGCCCCTCCACGAGGCGTGTGATCATTGAAGGAAGGAGCGGTATGGCACTGATGGATAGCGGCTCCACAGTTACAATCATCTTTGAGCGGTGGTATCAGAAGTATCTGAGCCACATTCCTCTCCACCCCGTCTCCAGTCTTGCCATTTGGGGGTTAGGGGAGTCGAGTTACCCTTGCCGAGGCTATGTGAAAGTCAACGTAGAATTCCTTGATGAGGGTGCAGTCCGACAGCCAAAGTCCATTCTGGCGCTGGTGTGCCCCGACCCGCCAGGCCCTGACCAAGTGCCTGTGATTGTCGGCACCAATGCGAGGTCGTTCCAGTTTGGGCCGAGCACTGAGAGACGCAACAAGGAATCAAGCCACACAGCGAAGGTCTGGAGAGTGAACCCCTTGCCCTGGAATGAGTGTGCTGGACGTGTGAATTTGACAGGACCAGGGTCACCCAACGTCCCTGGAGGGGAGCCTGTCTGCACCACGCCACCGAAGAGCCACACTGAGAATTCTGGCATGATTCAGATGCCAGATGAGCATGAGAGAGGGAGCAGCAGCAACACTCGTGGGCGTGGGCCAAGAAGACGTCGAAGCAAACAGAAAAGGAGAGCTGTAAGGAAGTCTCATCTCCTCTGCAACCAGGAAGCCACAGAGGTGGGCGAAGAAGGCGTGCCTTCCAACAGTTCCGAGGGTGAAGATGTCCCTGATCGTGGCGGCAGTGATGACCCTGGAGCTGAAGATGTGTCTTGGGCCACAGTGGTGCGTTGTCAGGTGGTGTCCTTGGTCAAGAGCTCACAGTTTAGTTTGCATGGTGATACAGAGAATTTTCCTTTGAAGGCAGGTACAGGTCAGAGGTTACAGTCGAGCAGGGGCCTTGGATAGGAACTCTCCGTTCTCTCAGTAGTCTGATGAGGACATCCAGACATTTTAGAAAGGGGGGGATGTAGCCCAGGGTTATTTTAGTACCCCTGATGCTTACTGATACGGGCTTATGCAATCTTTATGTTAGCTATAGCCCTTAGCTAGCTTTACACACAGTTTAGCTACAGCCCCCTGGCTAGTTTTACACAACACTACACTCAACCGTTAGAAGTTGTTACATTGTTTGTTTGTTGTTAACGTTATAACTTTTTAAGATAATAGTTATCATAGGTCCAGTTCATTGTCAATTTAGCTCTCCTCCTATCAGAGCACACAGTGGGTGGGATCTGGTGGGGGAAGAGGAGTAACGCACACACACACACACGTCAGACGGCACCAGGGATCTGCGAGAGAGAGCTCGCGCAGGAGCGAGTTGTCGCCTCACGCGCAACTAGACTCCTTATTATATAGATATTGTTTATTTTAGTATACTATAGCTCAGAGTAATAGCGGCACCGACTTGTGTGCCACTTTTCTGTGTTTTCAGTGTTTTCTACTGTACCTTGGCTACCCTTTTTTTTTAACATATATATACACTCGGCTAGCAAGCTAGCTACTGGTTCCTGGCTGTCCCCCCTTGCTGTGGGACTAGACAGTGAGTTTTAAACTTTTTTTAGATATTGTTATACTTTTATAGAGTATTAGTATATTCATATTTATATAGTTATTCGCCTTGGGAGTTGTCTGATAGCGCCTCCAGCTACCGGAACGCTGGAGGTTCCTCAGACAGCCAGCGATGGACATCCTTCTACCTGATAGCTGCTACCTGCCAGCTAGGCTACCCGGTTAGCCGTTGAGGGAGCTGCCTTTGGGGAGAGCAATGCCCTGACTGACTTGACGTGACTGACTGACTGATCGTGAGTCTTTGGTGTTTCCACCTCTCAAGCGTCATCTTCTCTCGAACTGTGAGTAGTTTTTCTGCACGCATCCCTTCGTGACGTGCACGGAGCTAAACAGGCCTGCAACGGGGGTTTTCTTTTTCTTTCATTTTGTTATGCCGGCTTTATGTGATCACATGTAATTTGAGTGACGTCACTTCAGTGTTTTTAAACATTCTGTCCTGAGTGTCATTTCACTGTGTTGATTATATTGGTGTAACCGAAAATCTCTGTTTATAGAATCCTAATTTTCACACGGAAGTTTTTGTAGAATTGTATATACCGTATAGTTATTTAGTGCAGTCTCTTTATAATAGTATTTTGCCATAGTCAATAATTTAATACATACGATCATATCCTATATCCTGGTCTTTATTGCACTATGTAGCCTAGCTTTCAATTATTGATTCAGTGTTCAGCTGTCTTTTAATATTGTACCTTTTATTGTTTCATATTTACATATCTACAACATTTTAACTATACAATTGCTAGTATATACATTTTTATTATACATCTATTTACACAGCACTGATTAGTCCTGTTCAGCTATTATTGCACTTGGTGCTTGTTGTTTGAATTCTTGAACACGTCCAATCACTTGCATTTTTATTTACTTAACACATCTTGATTAACTGCTCGAGCATTTCATTGTATTGTACCTTTTCAATTGTCTTTATTGAATACATTTATTGATACACCTTTTTTATATACTGTGTCAGTCTCCACTCACTGGTTAGTGTAATAGTTTAGTCTGTTGAATTAAGTGTACGATATGGGAGGTTAAGTCTCATAGTTAAATAGGAGGCTTAACAGGTGAGAACCTAACCCACGGACCCAGGTAACACTTAGTACACTCACCCTCTGAGGGAAAAGAGGGCTACACCTAGATAATGGCAAAAGACAATAGTTATTGGAGGTAACAAACATGGTAAACATATTCCAGATCTTTACATGCAAAAACTAACACCTTTTGCCATGTGCCACACATCATAGTGTGCGAGATTTCACTGGTGTAGATGTAAAAGGCAGAGAGACTGTGGTGCCAAAATCTACACTCTGGTTTGTCACTGTTGCCTGTATGCCTAAAAGATAATTATAATATTCTTTGAAAGTGTTGACTCTGTTGAATACCCTGTGTCAAGCAATATCTTCCAAGAGAAGCCATCTTACCATCAGTCACACGTTTAGGCTCATAGTAGCCTACATTTCACACACATTTCCAAAACAAAAAAATATTTACAGCTATGCAGCAAGCCTGCGAGCTAATAGCCATTTTTTTTGTAACTTCACAAGCAGGAGTCACGGCAAGGCTACTTGGGACAGAGTTCAAACCTACTGTATAATGCCAAAGATCAAGTTTACCTTTACTCCGAGGGTGAGATGCCAGTGTTCTTGAGGAGAGCTGCGTAGACACACATTTAGGGGCGTCTGAGGCTTCCACTGAGCCTGGCAGTAGCTGTGATGCACTCCTAAACGTATATAAAAACACACGCACACACACACACACACACACACACACACACACACACACACCACCAATTCAATAGCAAGCACCACAATAGCGCCATACCAATCGTGTAGATGTTAGCAAATGTTACATTCTGTCCGGGCCAGAGCAACTTCTCATTCTGCACCGTTATAAGGTTTATGCAAACATATGTGCCCATTTAGATCAACAGTTCACAGAAGGGTAAATGTCAGTAAACTACCAATTCGTTGTGCTAGGTATTCACACACAAAAATGATCTAAAACCATGCCATATACAGGTAGCTAACGTTAGCATAATACAAACACAGCTAACATGCTAACGACACGAATTACTCGCTTAGATAAGTAGATAAGAGGAAGACTAATTTACTTACGGTTGATGGTTGTGTTGGTAAAGTCGTCAGTACAGCTCATCTGTTGAGTGTCGTTGTGTAAAGCCGGCTTGATGATACTGTCCATGGTTTGAAATGGAGTTCGGAGTGAAATGAGTAAATAGCCAACCTCGGATTGAACTGTTTTTATAGATGAAAATCAACCACTGTCACCGACAACTCGCTTCTTGTGGAAACCTGTGCAAAGTCCTCACATTGCCATTACATCCTAGAACGTTGCATGCGTGCTCAGACATCCTTATAACTATATTTTTCTTGTCAAACGTAGTCGTTCGCCGTTTTCTCAAGCTAGCTGGCTACCGCTTCTGGCCTTATTTATATGCCTACCCCCAGAAAGGGGTTGGGTTATGCAAATTTAGTTGGTGGTCAGTGGGTGGATCCAAGAGGGTCAGAGCTCCTGTTACGTATTATCGCAGCCTTGTTCAGATTGGCCCGTTTTGCCACAGCAAAAACTAGTTCGAAAATTTGCATACAGGGGAGGGCGATGATACAGCTGAGGTTACGGTGACATGCCAGAGACGCGTCAAGGCGCCCATATTCAACAATGACTAGGTAAATGCGGTTTTGAATTCTACCACCTCTTTAAAGGAATATTTCACTTTTTTATGAAAATTAATCATTCATCCTCTTCCCTGAAGTTACATATGTGGGTAAAAGCATTTTGTCCCTAGTGCATGCGTTTTAGCTTAGCATAGGTGCTGGAATGTAAAGTAGCCAGATAGCAACTCTTTGGCTACATTACATTCCAGTGCCTATGCTAAGCTAAAGCTAAAATTTGGATTGCCAGACCAAAATGATTTTACCCACTTCAGGGAAGAGGATGACTGACAAATTTTCATAAAAAGTTAAAGTATTCCTTTAATTTCACCAATGTGTGAATCACATAAAACATAAACATATATAAACATTGCAAATGCATTTTGCATGTGGTTTGACTGCCCTACACACCCTGACATTCTTATACAACATATAGGCCTAAAACATTGCAAAGTTTATATAAATCTTTTTCACATGTGACGTGTCATATAATTCTTACATGGTGCAAATTTGTATAAGTTTCACATTATATGGATTTTATATGGATTTTGCATGTGACCTGAGTCCCCTATAAACCCCATATGAGACTCTTATACAACATAATAAAAACATTGTACAATGAAGTTTCACAGTATGTGCATTTCATATGGATTTTGTATGAGCTTTGAGTCCCCTATAAAATATATATAAGATTCTTATACAACTTATACAGATTCTTATACAACATGATGATAACTCACTTTACACCTGATGAGTCTCGTTCTCTGCTAAAATTGGGTCTATCAGGAAAGGACAAATCACTCTTCAGAGACACATCGCTGGACACTGGAGATGGAGGTCTGGGGGTCAGAGGGCTAGAGGGGTGTAGATAAAACAAAGACATTCATTTCTCCACTAAATAAACATGAACATGAACAATTACTAAACAGTAAGTAAAAGTTAGACATATACAGATGCATTAAAGTGTTTCTCCAGAGTGATTTCAAGCATAGCCCAGTTGAACGAGCCTGCTAAATGCACAAGTTAGCGACTGGAACAAAAGAATTTGGAACAGAATGCTGAACGTGAATGCGGAAGAGAACAAGGACTTTACATCGAGTCAAAGGAAACTTAGAAAAACCAAAAGCAAAAAGGTTCCTTCATGGCTCAATTTAAAGTGCTTGTTCGCCATTGTGTTCGCATTCGGCCTTTGCTGTTCCAAATTCTTTCACTCCATGCGCTATCTAGTGCTGTTAGAAGACTCGTGCAACAGGGCTATGCTTGAAATTACTCCGGAGCTACACTTTAAATGAGAGATGATAACCCACTTTACACCTGAAGAGTCTCGTTCTCTGCTAAAATTGGGTCTATCAGGAAAGGACAAATCACTCTTCAGAGACACATTGCTGGAAACTGGAGATGGAGGTCTGGGGGTCAGAGGGCTAGAGGAGTGTAGACAAAACAAAGACATTCATTTCTCCACAAAATACACACAATTACCAAACGGTAACTAAAAGTTAGACACAAACAAATGCATTAAATGAGAGATGATAACTCACTTTACAACTGATGACTCTCGTTCTCTGCTAAAATTGGGTCTATCAGGTAAGGACAAATGGCTATTCAGAGACACATTGCTGGACACTGGAGATGGAGGTCTGGGGGTCTGTGGGCTAGAGAAGTGCAGACACAGCAAAGGCACTGCTATGGAAATGCATGGATATACTCAGGTACACTTTTTTTCTCAAAACCTGCTGATGGTCCTTCAGTGGGGTGGGGCAATACCCTTAACTCATTGACTGCCAATGACGTCTTTAGACGTCAACTGAAATACTGCCGTTCACTGCCAATGACATCTTTAGACGTCAACTGCGTTTTTTAATGGGGAGGGCTGCAGAAAGACCTAGGGAACCTTGTCTGTAAATATCAGAATTCTCCGTCGAAAATTGTTGTTCCAAATTTATCCTGAGGGTGGCAGTGTGTCACTTTGGATGTGAGATGAGCATAGATTCATAGGTATGGCCAAGGGAGAAGTAGAGAAAGCTAATGACATGGCTAAATATGCCGCTAGCAAAGTGCAGACGTAAATCGGAGAAATTTAGGCAGTTCACACTCGATCAGAGTATGTGTCACTGCCATAGTAGTTCGAGTAGTGTTCCGATCGTGGGAGATGAAGGAGATCAACCTTGGGCAAACGGAAATAGCAGTTGTGACTTGTTTCAGTGCCCAGCTAGCTCACAGTTCCGGGTCAGGTAAGAATTTGCGAGCCAGTTGTTGATCACTGAGTTTTCGCTGTCACAGCCTGTAAATAGCATATATTTACCTTGTTACAACAATGTCTATTTTATTACCAAAAGCCCCCTGTTACTGTTGTTTTTGTGGTCTTATCAAAGGAAGACATTTTCCCGATGTTTGACGTGCTAATAGACCGAAAAAAAACGCGCATCCAAGACACTAACGTTGTCAAACAAAACGCTAATTTTCTCCCTTTTTTGATAAAAAACGGGTGTGTTTGGAGAAAGTAGCTTATGTTCGCCTGCTGATTTCTAAGCAATGGAAAGGGGTAGAAACGAACTTTTTTTTTCTGGTGAAAGACGAGAGTCTGTTCTTTCTTGTGGTAGTTTCATTGTTTATGTAGTCGTAACACATAATATTCTGTGGCTCTTTAAAAAACAGTCAAAATTCCCCAAAACCTCTGGCAGTATGGAACTCTCTATTCTGAAAACGGCTGGCAGTCAATGAGTTAATTGCAATGATGAGGGCACCTGTGCAAAATTTTGGGCACAGTTGTCAGTAGTAGTGTTTGGCTATGTTCAGACTGCACTCCAAATCTGATTTTTTGCATATCAGAGCAACATCAGATCTCTCTATCGACCGCGTTCACATTGCTTGTCATATCGGATCTCCATGTCCGCTAATCACCTGCCATATCCACATGGGTTACTATGGTACCCTAACGCATCATGCCCACAAATAATAAACAAAAGCGCGGAGGGTAGAATGTTGGTTGTTTCTCGGTCAGATGGTTAAGTGGGGCCGTAGCACACAGCTACAAGTGACAAGGAAGTATCAGAGATGGAAGAATAGTGTTAAGGTGGCAACATACTCGCCGTGTCTGCTGGTGCGCGCGCCATCGGTGACGTCACATGTTCGTACGAACTCTTTATACCCGCCGCACGACCAAATTCGACAGAAGCGCCTTTTTGGCATTATTCTCCCAAACAGCAGATGGCGCTGTACAGCGAAATCGCATAGGCTACAGTAACTTACAGGCAGTGAGTTAACCCTGTGCTTGCTTTGTTTGACTGTACTTAGTTGTGGATAAAATTTATGGATTAAATAAACATGATAAGTATCTCCAAGTTTCTGGTGAGTGTTTGCATACAACCCCTGATAGTATTGTAGGCATGTTTCAGTTTGTAAAGACGTTGTGAGGGATGTTAGGACGGACGGATGACTGGGCTAAATTTAGCTTAACAATCAAGGTTTTAAAAACGTTTTATCCATGATAAGTATTTCCAAGTTTCTGGTGAGTGTTTGCATACAACCCCTGGTAGTATTGTAGGCATGTTTCAGTTGGTAAAAACGTTTTGAGGGATGTTAGGACGGACGGATGACTGGGTTAAATTTAGCTTAACAATCAAGGTCTTAAAAACGTTTCATCCATGCTTTAAGATGTTCATGCATTAGCTGAAGATATGGTTATGTGTCAGATAGCAGGGTGATGAATGCTTCTTGGCAGAAGAGGGTGAAATAAGCTCTCATGCATCTTGGTGTAGTTGCCCAGCTGAGTGGCGCATACGGCTGGCGCGCGGCGAGTTACAAAATCTGTCGTGCGCACGACCTCGCGAAATTCCCCTGAAAAGCGTCGCGCGCCAAGGGGGTCCACGTCATTTTGACGTCACACAACGGCGCGCGACGCTTGCGCGCGACGGTGTAAATTCAGTTTTACTCATCTTTATTTCAGTGCATCACTGCAGTCCAGCACAGTTGTTAGTTGCCTTTCTGATGCGTGGTTGAAAACTTTTACTGACGTTGCTTTCCACACGCTAGGTAAACGTTGCTTTCCAAACGCGAGGTAAACTCCAGGTCATATGCAACTTGTGGCAAATCCATAACACGCACTGACACGTTGTTGTAGCAAACGATACCGTTTTTTAAAAGGATAATTAACATTAATTTCTCACTTCTGTCCATCTGCATTCCACGTGTTGATGTTTGTGTCACGTGACTAATGACGCAAGTGACAGCTTTTCCCATGTGGAAAAGCTGTTCAGTTTGCAGCATATCCGATGTGAATCGCAATTGACACCACATACGTAAGTGGGGCGTAACAGATTCGGAAAAATCCGAATTCATGTGGTTTTCTGCTGTTCAGACCACCTGAAATCAATTCTAGATACAATCGGGATATGCAAAAAAACGGATTTGGGATGCCAATCTGAACGAGGCCAAAGAAAGATTTCAGTGGACAGAGTTTTTAGAGTGCATTAGTGTTTTTGGCCTGGTCTGAGTCATACAGGGGGACTGTCAGGCGTTGTTAGCTGCCTTCTTTCACATACACACACACACACACACACACACACACACACACACACATACGTATTGGGGGTAAATGAGCTGGGAGGATTACAGGGTTGTAACAACAATTACTAAACAGTAACTTAAAATTGGACATATTCAAATGCCCTGGATGAAAGATGAAAACTCACATTAGACCTAATAAGTCTGGTTTCCTGTTAAAATTGGGTCTATCAGGCAAGGACAAATCACTCTTCAGAGAAACATCGCTGGACACTGGAGATGGAGGTCTGGCAGTCTTTGGACTGCAAAACATGCAGAGAAAAGGAACATAGCTTAATTTCAACAAAATTGTCATTAAATAAACAACTTCTATTATTATGTATGCTAATACATAATACATGCTAATACTTTATGGTGATATATTCATAAGATAATCACCACAAATTGTTTGTTTTTACTATAGTATAATTTATATTGTATTTTAGTAACTTTCATCAGTGTTATTGTATTGTTGTATTCTTAAACCTGACCATAGAAGAGCCTGTGTCCTCGTTTTCTTAAAGGAAAATACCAGAGTGAATTCAAGCATAGCCCTGTTGAAAGAGCTTGCTAAATGCGCTAGTTAGCGAGTGGAAAAAAATAATTTGGTACAGCACAGACCGAATGCGAACACAGAAGCGAACTGGCACTTTACACTGAATCAATGGGACCTCAAAGCCATCAGGCTCCTCTTTTAGAAGGATTGCCAAGTCTCTAGGTTAACTAAGCCAGGTTTATCACTTAACCACTATCTTGGAATTCTCAAGGACTACAGACAAGGCGACAGCAGCGTGTGTAAGTTGAGCACAACACACAGCCACACGCCTCCAGCTAACAAGCAAAATACCTCAAACTTGACTCCATTTCTGGAACACTGAATACTCTGGAAACTGCATGCATTGTATGTGCTCTATTATGTGATCTTTTGATTAGTTGTGTGTCAAATTCTTAAGACTGCAACTTTGGGGAAATGTAATATCCCGTTTTCTGTGTAATTGCTGTTACATGATCTTGATCTTAAAGAGGTGCTCCAGAGTGATTTCAAGCATAGCCCTGCCGAACTAACAGTGAAATGCACTAGTTAGCGAGTGGAGCAAAATGATTTGGAACAGCACAGACCGAACACGAACGCAGAAGTGAACAAGCATTTTACACTGAATCAATGGGTCCTGATTATTCGAAACCGAAAGTAAGATCTGAGCTACCTTTGACTCAATGTAAAGACAATTTCTATGCGTTCATGCTCGGTCGAAATTCCTTTATTCCATGCAAAATATGTTGCTGTCAGAAGCTATGCTTTAAGTCACCATTTTTAACAATGGGCCAGTGAAGCAAAACTGATTTTCAATGGTTTATGAATGAACATGCTGCATAAAACTTCTTTTAATGTGTCTATGGAGTATCTTACACAGCAGTAACAAAAAGAAGGAAATACGTGAAAGACTGGGAGGCTTACCCCCCATCCAATTTTGTTGGCAAAACAGGTTCCTGCATGTCTCCGTCAGTCTTCCTGGTCCCAAATTTCTCTGCTGCAGTTGTCTCTGGTCTGAGTGTCTTCCTACCCGCAGCCTCCTCTCTCTCCTGATAGACACTCATCCTAGCAGCAGGGAAAGATCCTGTCTGGAACTAAAGAGCATGGATATATGACCCATGTGACCCACAAGATCACATGGCTACAAATCACATTTCAACTACTTTCAGCAATATGCCACTCATTCAAATCAAGAAAGGTGAGCAGAAACACCTTGCCTATTCATGTATTAAACTAAAGAATTGACTAGAACTCAGATATTATGGGAAGGTGTGCAAAGTGCCTGTGAGCATTTTTGGCAACGTCAAACCCTAATACCACCAAAGCTTTTGGTGGCGCAAGCACACGCTTTTCAGGTACTAAACTCTGTCTGCAAACTATCAGAAGCTTGCCATTTGTCACACTGTGAAATTCTGATGCCCAGGGGTGATAGGAAAAAAAAATCCTGAGCCTGAACTTTTTTCGGGGGCAAGGGGCGGGGGCGGGGTCGGTTGGGGTCTGGCGATGACGTAACATAGGTTTAATTTTGACAAATTATTCAAACATTTAATAGTTTTTGTATGACCATTATAGATATGTTTTCATTTTTGCTTAATGGCTATAGTGTTATTCACAAAAACACAGATCATTTCCATCTTCGTATAGCACTTTAGATCGACTGGAACAAACTGGACACGTTGGGTTCTATGTAGAAATACATTCTAGGCTTGTGCTGTTGCAGTATAGTTATAATTGAGGTGGGAATTTAACCCCAATTCAACAATTCAACACTACAATGTATTCCTGAAAACATGGTGAATGCTTTACCAACTATAGGCTACAGCCTCCAATCAAATGAGTCATTGTATTATATATATATATATATATATATATATATATATATATATATATATATATATATATATATGGGCAATTCCAGCGTTATGGACGTGACATTTTCGTGCATTATTGATGAACAAAAGGCCACATAACCTCCGCAAACCAAGCAGTATTAAACAATTTTTTTCATATTCTTCTGCAAACTCCATGGCTGAATACAGGCAAACAGAAAAAATTAATATCATGATTTGCATCATAAGAATATGAGCCTTTCAATTTGCGTTATGGACGTGATGAAAAACGGACAAACTTTTGAGAGAGCGTAGTTTTTGCTGTGAAGTGTGTGAAATTTCTAGAGAAATGTAAATATTACAACATTCATACTAAACAGGACACTTCAGTAAAGACAGAGAAAGACTTAATTTCAAATGTAAATGTAAAAAAGTTGGTTTTCATTGGGAGAAATGGCGGAAAAACCCTCCAAAACGATACAAAACAATTGTGAACGGTGGATTTTAACCTGTAACGAGAGAAATAGTAATATAACAATGAAAAATAACTGATAGTATTGCAGCTTTGTGTGTGTTATCACCCACTTATGCCCATTATAAGCCCCTTCATAGACTTACATTATAGCTGAATAGGGTAAAAATTTTAACAAACAGATATCCTTTCTAAACTTGCTCAGTTGAATATTTACATCGAGACAATACTTTTTTGTATTGGAAGTTTTCTGAAAGAATTTGTATGTCCATGTAGGTGAGACTTGAAGTTTTAAGGTGAGGTTTACTTTTTCGTGGAATTGCTCCATATATATATATATATATATATATATATATATATATATATATATATATATATATATATATATATATATATATAATGTTATGGCCTATTGTTGTTTTTGATCTAACTGTGAAGCACGTTGAGCAGCAGTCTTGTGTGAATTGTGCTATTATAGGCTATACAAATGCAATAGGCCTAATAAAAATAATTAGAACAAAAAGACTAATAATAATAATAATAATAATAATAATAATAATAATCCTACGTTATTATGCGATATTTTTGTTAAGTTATTATTAGGCCTACTATGAATCATTATTATTACTGATGATTTAATAACAAGAACAGAAATAATAAACTAACCTTTTCCCCCTTGTCACAGCACAATTGTCAAGTAACATACTTGTCACTTGTCTCCAGTCGAGGCCGTATGTGCGCAGGACGTCATTTAACTCTGCTGTTAACGCTTCTGCATTTGCGATGTTAATTATCCTACTGGCAATATGCTGAGTCTTCACGCTCCCAGCATCCTCGTCAAAAAAACGGACAAGGACATTCATGATCTTGTCCATGTTTTTGTCTGTTGCCTCGTCAACATTAAGGGAAAACATACAATTCTTCAGTTTCTCAGACAGCTGGCGTTTAAATTCTGGGGCAATGCCGTGGGTGAGCAGATAGCTCGTATGCAGGGTTCGAGTTAGGTGGGAGCCAGTGGGAGCTGAGCTCCCATAGAGAGAGGTCTGGCTCCCATGAAAGCAGCAAACTCAAACATCTGTGGGGGCTCTGACAATACAATAGTATATAATATTTTACTGACAAATAAAGTTATCATAAGCGGGGATCAAACCGAGCTATGGGAGGTGGAACCTTTTTATGGAGTTGCGAGCGCGCTCCTGCTGGGAAGCCTTGTTACAGGGGTGTTTTTGATCATCTTTTCTTTTTGTGTTATTGCCTTATTGACATGCTGTTATTATGTTCTCTGATGATAAAGAGGTACTGTATGCTTGCGCAGTTGCAATGTATAGGTTGTAAACATAAGTCAATGTCTTAATTGATTGTAAACCATGATTTGGTTGTGACCGATAGTAGTTAGGGTAGACTGAGCACAGTTGAGACAGTTTTTGCTCTCTCCACTACGACTCAAATTTTCGTCACTAAAAACATATTGAAAACTAGTTATTTTTTAAATGGTGCATCCTATAAGTCTGCACTACAATAAAACAAAAAACTTATATCGCTATGTTGTTTATTTTTTTCACAATTAACTCTTAAAGACAAGGTGCATTTTATCTCAACTGTACCCATAGTTCTAAAGTATTGTGTACAGTTGAGACACAGCATGTTACAGTTGAGACACATTGAGAATGCTTTAGGGCTGACAAGCCAAGATGGCTCATTTATTAAAATATGTAATTTTAGAGTTTCTTTTTAGTTAAATCCATACTTTTTCCTCTAGATCAGCTTTAGAAAAAGAGATACAACAGGCACATCAAGTTTGAAGAGGAAAAAATATTTTTTCTTTGTTTTATCATCACTCATTTTATAAAATATTATGTTATCTTTACAGCCATCATGTTAGAAACGTATATCCCTTAATAATATGTAGTTTAAATATGAAAAATGTTTTATTCTATTGACATTTGTGTTGCATATTGCCTATATATGTTATCTTTACAGCCATCATGTTAGAAACGTATATCCTTTAATAATATGTAGTTTAAATATGAAAAATGTTTTATTCTATTGACATTTGTGTTGCATATTGCCTAAATTCTATCATAATATACACAGATAAACAACATGCAATCCAATGGGAATTCATCCAGGGGACAGTTGAATCGTCATGTCTCAACTCTGCTGACCATCTTGCACATTTTTCTAAATAATGCAACCAGCTTGCATAATATGATTATATGAAATATGTCAATTTATAGAGCAGAGAATTGCCTTTTAAATGGTGTAAGATAAGTTTAACAGTCTAGCAGGAGTATTAAGATATTCACTGTGGAAGGGACATGGTTAAGTGAAATTCTCACTATGGTAAAAATACTTTCCCCAATATCTTTGGACTGGAGGTATGCACAATATCCAAATTTTCCATGATTAAAGAAGGTACTAATTCCCATGTGTGTAGCAAAAATCATAGTTCTAGCTTGTTGTGCACGCAAGATATTAACAAGTCTCAACCGTACTCCTGTCTCAAATGTACTCAGTCTACCCTACAGTGCGTAACAGTCGGGGTTCGCCTCTGAGGCGAGAGGATATAATGATTGTATGTTATATTGCCTAGTTTGTGGGCCTTGCCCCTGATTATTTTCAGTTTGATCAGTGTTTTGTTTGTTTAGTTTGTTTGTTAATTTGTTATGTTATGCACCCCGCCGGTGGCCTAATATAAAATAAATGAAAGACGTCTGCATTATTCCGTTTCCATGCCTTGAGTCTACCACCCGCCGGACACACTCCGTTACAATGCCACTGAAAATGTGGGCGCTTGCTCGTTTCGGTTTTAGCCTACACATAGGCCTACTGTAGCTCCAGATAGTAAGATAATGCGCTGCTCTCCCTAGGTCAACCTCTCTCCTAGATATTGCTTTAACCAGGCTATTCCCATCATCCGATCATGCTGCGCATGATGTAAACTTTATTGAGAATTTCGTGCAAGTAGCATATTCACCGAAATTAATAAGTGCCAGTTCACCGTTGTGCATAGGCTAACATTCAGCCAGAGATCCGGGAGAGATAGAGAGAGACATTGTCAACTTCTCACATTGTAAGGTCAGTGCTTGCTTCCCATTACATTCAAAAGTCCGCAAAGCCTTTACTGAACTCCTGCGCCGTTGCGCAGACTGGAGAACGAAAAAAAAAAAAAAAAACATCCCATAAATTGCAAACTACCAAAGCAATAGCAAGGTCATTTTTTTTTCCTTCTAAACATCGGTTAACACTTACGACATTCTTCATATAACTTGTCTGCTTGCTGACATGTGTTAAGGTACTCATAAACAATGTTTAATAATGTATTACAATTAGAAAGCCGTGAGGCAATTTTAAGCTGCAACAGGACTGTCTCTGACCCAAACAGCTTTTCCCCCCAACTACATGCCAGGAGTACTACTCGAGTGGCCAAGACAACCAAGACCCGCCCCGTCCTATTTCTGATTGGATTGAAGGGTTGCGATGCGCTTTACATGGTCTGCAGCACACAGCAAATGGAGCGGGGAAAGGGACTTTTCGTAACGTGGATCTGCGTTCTTTGATGGGATGGGGAAAGCTTTTTTTTTTTTTTTTTTAACAGAGCCACGCTACGCTCGGATTTCCGGCGCGGCGCCGGACTGCTATCACCCCTGGATGCCTCAAACATGGGTTTGTTTCGAAAAAGTTTCAGTATTTTGAAGGCCCTGAGAAGTGTTGATTCAGGAATATGGTAGGATGCCTATTGTATATAATTAGGTGTCCTCACATTCTAGAATTTTGCGGTCCAGCGCCATCTTGAGGGTAGAGCGGGGGAAGAGCGCTACGAATTTCCCCCAGGCCAATGAGCTATGACCAACGCCGGGAATATTTAATACATTTAATGTCAAACTCCGGCGTTAAAACAGTCAAAGTTCTTTACAGATCATGTATACCAGTCAAACTTTCGTTAAAAATGAAAATTACGAAAGTAACTGCTTTTTAAGATCTGCCGCGATTACTTTACCCATACACAAAAAAATATATTTGAAATATATTTGAAATATATTTTTGGAATATATGTAAATATTTGATTTTGGCCCAATAAATATATTTCGCTGAAATATATGTAAATATATTTTACTCTTGAAAATATATTTCAGTCACAATATATGTCAATATATTTGCTATTATTTTAAAAGAGTCAGTTCCGAGGCACTCAAGATGCAGTATTAAAAGTATTTAGCCGAATAAATACTTTTTATACTGCATCTTGAGTGCCTCTGAACTGACTCTTTAAAACAATTTCTGAAATCCCTGCACCGAAGAGCACCAGGTGTCAGTTACATCCTGCAGCACTCCAGACATACCTTTTCCTATACAAGATATTTGCTATTGTGCTTTTATGTAGGCCTACATATATTAAACTTGTGCAAATTGTTTATATAAATATATTTTGACATTTAAAAAGTTAAAGGTAGTTAAACAACAAACACAACATTTTCGATTTATTTTTTATTTATTTCATTTTAAATCTTAGCTCTGCCACTTTTTAGTTGACCACTGTCCCCAGCTGTCCCCTGGTGGCCCCTGGGAACTGTTCTTCACCACTGCGTCTGGGGTAGGATAGACAGTTTGTTTAGGTTTCGCCATTATGTGATCAGCATTTCCCAAAAGCATACTTAGCAACGGCATTTATTCCCTAGATACAGTTTATCTAATAAACTGACAACTGGGTGTACACATGTATTGTGCATCACATTTCACATTGTAAAATTATCACCACCTGACTGAATGTAAATCAATTGCCATCTCACCAAAAATAACGCCAATGGTGTCTGCGTCCAGCGCGGCCCGCTGCTGGTCACACTCCTCCCTTTTGAACTATCTGCTCATTGTAAACAGAGAGAAGAGAGAAGTTAATATCTTCTTAATCAAGCTCATTCACTCAACTGCAACAGACTTCTTAGTTTCTTAAAATAACTGGTCATATAGTGACACTAACCTGTTGCACAGAAGAAGGGAGAACACAGCAGACTGGATTTATGGGAATGCTGAGCAATGCAGAGAAGGAGATAATGCCAGGAATCCAGGTGTTCCAATTCCTTAGAAAAATAACAGATACGTGGGAAATTAAAAAAATAAATATTGATAACCATTTAGAATAAATTGGAGTGGTAGGCTAAATGTCACATTGTTCTTTCATGCAATTATTGTCCATGTGGAAAAAGGAGGATACAAACATAATACATAGAACTACTGCAATTTAGTATCCAAAATGTTAGTTGTGCAGTTGGTATAAATGCAGGTTTTGTCTTGTCTTGTCCAAAATATAGGCCTACTCATTAATAAACAACAAGGATTTCATATTCAGTATATTGTAGAAAATATCTGCAGTTTTGGGATAATCGTAGGTAAAGGACAACCAGACACAATTGTAGAATATTCAATTATATAATTCATGTCAACCTAGTTATTACCTTCTGGCTTTGAATGAAAGCAGAAAGGACTCGATGAAAGTCGGACTGCCCTTCAGTAGGACCTGTACAAACAGTAAACATTAAAAGCACAAAATGAATTGCATATAATGCTTGGTAGCTAGTACTAGTAGCCATCTTGTTCGTATTTGATATAAGATACAATATTGTAAAAAAAATATCTGTAGTTTTGGATTGGGTTACCAAGCATTAATTGCCAACATGATACATGATAAACTGCAGCAATTGAATGTTTAGGGGCAACCTGATTCAGATATTCAATGATGTGGAAAATCAGACATTATTATTAATTCAATTAAATATTAGCCTAGTATAGTCCTTACTGTACCTTCAGGCTGTGAGTAAAAGCAGAAGGACCCCTATGAAAGTCTAACCACTCCCCAGGACCTGCACAAACAGTAAAAGAAATGAAAAGCACAAAATGAACAACATAACAGAAATGAAATGCCTGTTACCAACCAAAACAAGCTGAGATGTGATCCATCTTGTTAATATTTGATATAAGAGCCTAGCCTATATTCTAGAATATATCTGTAGTTTAGATTAGGGTATACAGCATTAATTGCAAACATGATGCATGATAAATGCAACAATTGTAAGACAACCTGTACAATTATAAGATATTCAATGATATAGAAAATCAAGTAACTCAATTAAATATTAAGTCCTTACCTTCAGGCTGTGAATGAAAACGGAAAGGTCCCTATGAAAGTCTAACCACCCTTCACTTAAGGCCTGTACAAACAGTAAATTAAAAGCACAAAATGAACAGCATATAATGCTAGGTAGCAATGAAATGCCTGCTACTGGCCAAAACGAAAGGAGATGCTAGCCATCTTGTTCATCTTTGATTATCTCTCAGATTGCTTTGTCTGATATAGTGCATGTTTGATAACCTTCTTGATACTTAACTGCTTTCATGTCAGGTTTATAGTGTGAAATACAAACCTGTATAAACTAAAACTAGCACAGAATCACCGTCAGAAAACTAGCGTTAGCACAACTTTTCTGACAGAAAACTAGCTGATGTTATAACTATTTCTCAATCGTTATTCATAGTAGAAAACATCCCTCTGTGTATCCTTCTGCTGAAATAAGATACTAACCTTAATTTCACTCGAAAACTGTTTCCATTTCCCATAAGATATTGAAGATTGACATGGAGGGGAGGCAGAGTAGTTGTGTGCAGACTCGTCTTCTCTTGATTTCTTCAGGGAAAGTTCCGTTACCTCTCGCGTTGCCGTGGCTGGACGGTTAGTTAGCTAGACGGTTAGTTAGCTAACGAGCTAACATTAGCTATTCGGCTGCTTGTAAAATATTTCGAAGATAGGGTTTTAGGTTGCAATAGCACAACTCTGTAATGTCTAGCTCGTTGTATTTTTCTATTCTAGGCTATCAAAGACTACAAACTCTTTAAATTTCATTCATGTCAAACACTTGCCAATTTCTCTGCACTTGCCAAACGTCCTCCTTCGTTTTTAAAATTCAAAAGTTGAAATTAGGGGCGGGGCTTCTAGAACACGTGATGTAAATATATTTCAAAATATATTTCGAAATGGTAAATATAAGTGAACAACAATGCAAAATATATTTCAATGTATTTGGAATATATGCCACATATATTTGTGACACTTTAAAATATATTTCAATATATTTCTTTTGTGTGTGGGTAAGTAGAATGGGTTCTAACTAGCCTGCATAGTTACATGTTGCCCTCTGCATCCAAATCGCTGTTTTTAAAATACTTAAAAGGCTCAACACAGCATGATACATCAGTCACAACATCATTACAGACCCTACACGTAGAATCAAGTATTTAAAACATCCGTAGTGTACGCATATGTTTGTTTCAAAGACTGAACTATGCAATTCATATAGTACTAACATGCTAGTTGCTAATACAACGTCAGGCTTATCCAGCAACTACCTTGTTACTACTGATGAATTGTAGTAGTAGTGCTGTAAATGTTAAGGATTACAAACAAATTGTTTGGGAAAGGGTACGAGAATTAGTGTCAAATGAGTTTGATAGAAAGAGCCTGGTGAAGGCTAAGGTAAACCAATAGTAGGCTACGTTAAAAGAAAAAGACTTGGGGTAACCTACCCAGGGGCTATCATTCCTCTCCCAGTTTTGAGCCACTGCTTGCGATCACTTGTGCCAGCTCGTAATGCCTGCTCCCACATTATGTATCTGAGAAAGTTAGGCTATGCACTGCCAAATATTACTAAATCTTAAGCCAGTCAACATGCTTACAACGTTTACTCCCAGTCGACATTCAAACATAGCGTTACTATTTCTCCGTAGCAAGCAGTCAGTGCGAGTTGCTACTAACGTCAGGTGGTTAATCTGGTAAGTGCCGTTCATAAACATTCTTTGAAACACACATATGCGTACACCAAGGATGTTTTTAATGCTCGATTCCACGTGTAGGGGCTCTGATAATGTTGTGACCGAAGTATCATGCTGTGTCGAGACTTTTAAATGTTTTACAAATAGCGATTTGAATGCGAGGGGCTACATTGCACTATGTAGTAAACATTGCTCTTGACGCTTAAAGTTAATCGCGGCAAATCTTAAAAAGCAGTTACTTTCGTAATTTTCATTTTGAACGAAAGTTTGACTGGTATACATGATCTATAAAGAGCTTTGGCTGCTTCAACGCCAGAGTTTGACATTAAATGTATTAAATATTGCCGGGGGTTATTGGTCATATACTCATAGCTGATAACCTGGGGGAAATTCGTAGCGCTCTTCCCCCGCTCTACCCTCAAGATGGCGCTGGACCGCAAAATTCTAGAATGTGAGGACACCTAATTGTTGTGCCCACTTCCAGCTTCAGTTTTCAGAAATTAAGCACTTTTGACAGTAGTTCTTATGTGATAATTATGAAGATTGCTAACCATATAACTACATCTGTGTCAAAGTGTTAATATCTTGAACATTTAATTGTAAAATGTCACCATTCATGTTGGTAGTTGAACGTCTGTGTGTTTCTGCCTTGTAAACGTGAAATGATGCTGGCACATTCTAAATTAGAATAGGAAGCATATGTCATAGGCCCACTGGGTAACTTAGGCTACATGGAGCAATCCCATTGTAATAGGGTTTAATTTAATTTTCTCCAAAACAAAGCTGTGAATTGCAGAAGTTATTTTGTTGGTCATTTCGTATCTGTAGTAGCCTAGCTATATTATTTCAAGAGTACTAGTACTCCTTAAATTACTTGGAATACACTGACCAAGCACTTCTAAACTCTTGCACTTGCTCTCCTATTAGCAAATGGCACTCCTAGTGGGCACTTACTTGTGTTGTGTTGCAACTTGATTGTTATTCCTCTTTTGTAAGTCGCTTTGGATAAAAGCGTCTGCTAAATGCATAAATGTAAATGTATGTGTAAATGTATGAAAGTGGACCGATGACGGCACATTTTATACAGCGCGAGTATAAGACCCCATTCTCCGCTATGCCGCAAAAGGCAAAAAACCTTCCAAAACTTGCCTTGAAATCAATGGGTGATGTAAATCTTAGAATATCAGCGCACAACAACAAATCGCCAAAGTAAGTTGCGGCTAGCTTGACGCCGGGCTCGCTAAGGTCATATTAACTGCGAAGGAAGCATAGTCTACTTGTCCAAACAAACGTACATTTAGTGGACTTTTTATTTTCCATTTAATGTAATTTAATTAATCCTAATCTATTTAAAATTATTGGTTGGCTATGGGCACTATTTCATGTTGCAACTGCAAATTGTCGGTAGCCTAGGCTACAGACGTAGGCTACGACAGGCAACACAAATCAGCTAATCTGGATTTAGGGTGCCACTGATGAGATGTCTGAAATATTTTTGGATTAACGACTCCTAGCCTGAATGTGAAAATAGGCAACCACAACCACAAACACATTAATTGTTGGTTTAACTAGTTTACTCACCAATGCAGAATTAATTCACTCATGCCAAGCTCACATTCTCTGAAGTTTATTCCACAGAACTATCTTTCTAAAATGGCGATGAGTTGACAAACGTTTTACTTTCGTTTTCATTTCGGTGAGTTACCTGTGTAGGTTACGATCTACCACTTGGGGGCAGTGTCTTTGTTACTCTTTTCTTGACATGAAATGAATCCTCGGCTCTCTGTATTTTCCTGGAGCAGGATGCAGAATTTGAAACTCTCCTACACGGCCTCAATTCAACCTTACCTGAAACATTAACTCACCCTTACACCACTACAAAACATTTTCACTTCTTCATGAGCAAAACAATCCAAAGATTCTATCCATGATATGCCATCTGGAAAGTGCTTCAGTTGTGTGAAGGCCAGAACTGAGAGGCTTAGAAAGAGCTTCTTCACCCAAACCATTTGGACCTTAAATACTTTATGTATTTATTTATTTATTTATTTGTTTGTTTGTTTTATCATAATTCTTATGCAGCACTGGGAGATGTAGTTGCAAATGGCATATTTCACTGCTTTTGTACATAGAATTAAATATATTCGACAAAAAAAATAAAATAAAAACTCTTGATTGAGTCTTGATATGCCGTGAAATACACATAAACACATTCAGTCTAGACACCATGATACTATTTCTCTGTCATCTATCACACAATCCCACACACATGTGCGTGCACACCTGGCTAGTTAACCCCAGTCATATGAAAACCGCAAAAAAAGAGAGACAGCAATATAACACTAGATTTTGTTTACATTTTTGTAATTTTTGTTGCTGTTCTTTCCCCACTGAGGCACAGGCTTTGGGGTTGATACTGTGTGTTGTTGAAAATGAAATGCCAGCACTTTAAATGGGAACGTCCTGGAATTGCAATAAAATAAAAAAGAACGTTCTAGAATACTGGTTCACTGATTGAAGATGCACCTGTGCATATAGGCATTCTTGTGCCATTGTGATCTGTGACCTATACATTAGCTATGCTATCATAGCATCATACCTAGTGTGGAACACAACCACAGCAAAAAATAACTATTGACTCCCACAGTAATCCAATCCCTTTGAATTTTAAGCTGGTGCATAGTTTGTTTAACAACAGCACAAGGTCACGGGAATGCCCCCCCCCCCCCCCCGCCCTAGACAATATAATCTGGAACAAATGACTCATGAAAACTGAATGCATATCTTTTCTTCCAATGAATATTAGTTGTTTTACATTAATTGCCATTTGTAATAAAGGGATTTCTGCTGTAATAACACATAAAGATTATCCAAGCACTGGAAGTAGGCTATAGGCCTATGTCACAGAATCAAGTGTGTAAAAATTTGTGTGATTGGCTTAGACCCCCCTTGACACAAGTATACATTTTTGCAGGTTTTCACAAAAGGGTAGTACCTGCGAACAGATTTCTCTATGGAAGGACGGGAAAGAGCATTGTATTTGTAAATTTCACTTTTGATCCATTACCAATTTCCATGTTGCTAAAGGAAAATTTGCAGTCAGAGAGGGTTGAAGTGGAGCTCAGTGTTCCATAATCTTTGACATTTTGTCCATAAATAAGTGAAAATGATGCATTTAGCCTGAAGCTCAAAAGGAGCCCATTACCCCTGATCACCCCCTAGTGGAACTACAATCTGAACTGCAGGTTGGATGGAGTTACAGTAATAGGAAGTGAAACATACAGCTTTTATTTGTCAGTGTTTGGAGACAGAGTTTATGAGTGTTCATTTGTCAGTGTTTAGGGACAGTATTTGAGTGTGTAATTGTGAGTGGTTGGAGACAGAGTTTGTGAGTGTTTATTTGCTGTGGTTGCAAGTCTGTTCTAACAAGTGAGATGAGCAGAGGAGGATTACAGCTGGTTATGGAGTGTAGACTTTGGTCAGATTTCTCCCAATAAGGTGTCTTCAAAATAAGACCCAGTTATGAAAGCATTAGCCTTACGTCTTTATTCACAATCTTGCATGTAACAAGCTTGGTAAAAGGCTTCATATTGGCTTCAAATGCTCACAAAATAAACACATAAATTAAGAAACATACACCATTCATACCTCACCGAAGGGCTGCCAGATCTGTAACTGCATTTGAGGCAATCAGATAATAAAGGCTGTATGCAACATATACAGATATATGGGACATATATGCTGATGAATTGGCACACAAACTATTCTGCCAAAAACTAAAGTGGATATGTCGTGTCACTGTAATATTAGAATGGTATGACGTATTGTAATGTCTGTTTTGTACTGGCCCTGGACTAATGGCCTGCAAGTCTGAGTCTGAGTGTGTTCCCTCCCCTGCGCCAATAATGACTTAATTGACTGATTAACTAAGCGCACGGGGTTGGGTTTTTTCCATAAAAGCAGGCGGGCTGAACGGATGGGGAGGAACGGAAGACCGCGGACACACGGGAGTTGGACGCAGAGCTGCATGGATGGGATCAATGCTGAGTGCTGAGTATAGCCGAAGGGACGTTTGAGTTTGGCTACTTACCTAGCGTGTGTGCAGCGCCGATCGGGTGCTTTATACTGTCCTGATCCCTTTTCCCATTGTGTTTGCAGCGGTAGTCGTGTAACAGGTGCGATCTTCCGGGTGATATCCAGCTGGTGAGCGTGGACGTGGATTGGAGACGCGAGTGGCTGTACAACGTTCTCAAAGCATCATATTAAGGAAAGTCCTCTTTGCTCTGTTTATTCCACACTCTGTTTGTTGTTGTTATACCGGCGGCCAGCTGATGTCCGTGTTTGTTTCTTCCGAAGTTGGTGATTTCCTGTGGCAACCTAACGTGAGCGTGTGACGTCATCGGGGAATCCCTGGAACCCCGATAGCTACAGACTCATTGGGGCGGGGCCACAGAGCCGGACTGCTGATAGAGCTCACTGGGCTTCGTGAGTTATTGTTCGCGAATCAATTGACTTTTTTGTACTGGTCGGAGGGCCTACCCGACCAGTACTGTTCTTCTTTAACTTAATGGACTGTTGGGTTGGGAAAGTCTGTTGCCTGTAGTGGGGGGCGTGTCTTGCTACCTATCCTTGCCTGATGACTGCCATTCTCCTCCTAATTGTGTGTGGGTCTACATTGTGATATTTTATCCTGCTGTGGGTTGAGTTTATTGATGAATTAATGTGTGTGCATATTTATTGATCATATTTGTGGGTGTGCATTTAAGAAACCTATTTGTGTATTCATTACTGTGACATTGGTGTGTTATTTATCAAAATGATTTATCCTATGGGTGTGTGAAACTACTTAACTAAGCCAGGGGCTGGTTAGCTGATCGGGGTGGGTATAGTGTGTGGGCCTCCCCCTAGTGGTATGTTGCATCCAGTACTTCCCTTATGCCAACTGTTCTTTTATGATCTTTCTGTATTAATAAATAATAACTGTTTAATAATACTGCTGTCTCGGTGTTGTCTGTGACTTGGGAGGTCTTGACCTGTATTAGCTCGGACTTGACAGATACAATATCTAATCTGTAATCATGCAATGTCCAAGGGCCAAGACTTCACTGACAACAAAACCAAAAGTAGTGGTTGAATTTATTTTATTATTTACAATTTTATTCAAGGTAGAGGATGATGATTACAACTTGTAGATTAATATGTAATATCAATATAATCTTTAATTAGATGTATAAAAAGAGAAAACAATGTAGACAAAAAATAATTAACCTTTTTTTTTCAAATGTGTCCATAACGTGTGTGTGTGTGTGTGAGAGAGAGAGAGAGTTTTATTTCCACCCATAATTTCATCCAGTGGCCTGAACACACTCACAGCACAACTATTTGTGTGTGTGTGTGTGTGTGTGTGTGTGTGTGTGTGTGTGTGTGTGTGTGTGTGCACTGCTGGAGTGTGTGTGTGTGGGCAACGCTGGAGTGTGTGTGGGTGCACTGCTGGAGTGTGTGTGTGTGTGTGTGTGTGTGTGTGTGTGTGTGTGCACTGCTGGAGTGTGTGTGTGGGTGCACTGCTGGAGTGTGTGTGTGTGTGTGTGTACTGCTGGAGTGTGTGTGTGTGTGTGTGTGACTGCTGGAGTGTGTGTAGGGGTGCACTACTGGGCGCTGCTGGGGTGTGTGTGTGTGTCTGTGTGTCTGTGCACTGCTGGAGTGTGTGTGTGGGTGCTGTTTTCCCAACAGAGGGGGGATAGAGAGAGAAATGTTAGACACACACACAGACGTGAGGAGCTCATGTGATCTGGCACAGGGACACTGAGGAGTCAGGATTAACATAAACCCTGGATAGAGGGGCTCAGTGAATGTGGAGTGGAACGTGTGCAGGTGTGTGAGTGTGTCAGAGATGACGCTGTAGAAGGACAGAGTGCCAGCCGGCCAGTCCAGGTAAACTCCTACTCTTCTGGAGCCGGAGGAGGGGGCAGGTATGGCAGTGTCTTTATTATTGTGCCAGGCAGAGTAACTGTTCTTTTCACACCACAGTCTCCAGGACTGGGCATTCCGTCCCATTATGACATCATTACCTCCCCTTTCCTCTTGATGCTTCTATAGGCCACAGCTATACCAACCGCCTTCCCACTCCACTCAGCCTCCCAGTAGCAGCGTCCAGACAGACCCTCTCTACACAACACCTGAGACCAGTACTCAAATCTCTCTGGGTGGTCAGGATACGACTGCTCCTCTCTCACACGTGTCACCTTTCTGTTCCCCTCAGAGAGAGAGAGGAGTTTGTGTGCTGTGTTTGGGTCCAGTGTGAGATTACAGGCATCTGCAGACAAGAGGAGAGGAGAGAAACATCTTCAT